>CM070609.1:56676778-57245507 GCA_036346395.1 Hsuehochloa calcarea | reverse complement strand
CAAAGCGACGGAAGTCACGATCAAAGGGAGCATGAGGACGAAAATCAGAAAACTCAGAAAAACCAAGTCCTCGATGCTGCCCTAAATCACCGGTATGATCAAACCTAGACCTCATGTTGGTCTTAGGTGCACTCATGGTCTGGAAGTGACCATGAATGCGCCTAAAAGAATCAACATGGTCTCTACGTGCGATCTTGGGCGCTACCAAGCAATGATTAACCAAATGTCCATCCTTCCGACGAGAAGGTGCAATGATACTCGCCTTGAGAGAGGCCAAGCCTGCAGTGGAATCACCTTGTCGTCAGAGATCCTTTGAACAAAACCCGCGATTTAAAATTGACTTTCTCGATCCCCGGCTTAGTTTTGATCACACCTGGTGCTATGGTTCTGAGCACGACAGGTGGATGATATCCTCATGAAAATCATATCCTAGACCTTGATTAAATTTACAAATCTTGGATTTGTCTAGAATAAGATTTAGCTTCTTCTTGCCTCCTACAAATTTCTCAAGAGTGTTCATAAGATACCGACACTCGGAAAAAGGAGGTGCAAGAAGAGCAGGGGAAGAAGGAATGCAGAAGATAAGGGAGTAGAGGAAGAAGAACCAACAAAGATAGGAAAGATTGGCTTGTGCATGCACAAATGACTTTTGGGGGACAGATCCTATTGCTAGCAGATTGGCTCACGTTGCTAGGCGCCTCTACCAAACCCTTAGACCTCTTCCCAAAGCACACACAATACAAGCGTAAGATTGTGTTTCTAGAAAGTCCTTAGTTAGCTTCACACATTTTTCATCCAAGGCAACCAAATCACATTTTAGTTTATTACATTGATTGCATGGTGAGCTAACAAGGTCCTTAGAAGCATCTTGAGCCGCTTTGTTATTGTGATCAATCATTTCTTGAACCGCTTAGATATCTGATTCTAGTTCAAGAATTAACTTAGGACAGCTTTAAGCAAGAAACAATAGGCTCTAGTAGCGCAAGCTTGAAATTGACAAGTTTGTGATCCGCCTGCTTTAGGTTCATCTTGAGTTTATTACAATTTTCACAAGTCTCGTGCAGATCGAGCAACATGGTATAAAGACCTCTAAACGAATTGTCCTTAACCTCACATGAGGTGCAAGCGATAGCCTCAACAAAGAGTAGATGAAGGAGGTGCTACTCTACTCATCTCTAATTCAAAGAAGAAGACTAATGTTCTCTACTTTAATCATGTCAAGTTCAGAGGACACACTATCATGCAAGGTCCTTAGTTTTTCCATGTCATCAAGCAAAGCACAGCATGTGTCACAATCATCACGGGAGGGAGCAGATGTAAGTAAAGAAAGCTCCCGTGATAGTCTAGCTACTTCCTTCTCCAACTCAGCACACTTAGCCCTAGACTTAGCATGAAATCTACCTAGCTTAAGAAAAGCATCATTAAGCTGGTCATAAGTGGGACTAACCTCACCGAGTCGGAGTACACCATTGTCGCTCGATTCGCCCGAGGGCCATGAAGCACATGCCGAGAAGTTGCCGCCGCCCTTGGGATCATGATCGCCCTTCCCATCATCGTCACTCCACCCTCCACCTCGCTGGTGTCCGGTTCGCCGAGGGGTGAGGACGCGATAAACAACTTCTTTGCCTTCCCAAAGTTGCGGAACTTCTTCTTGCCTTGGTCAGGTGCTGAGGGCTTCGTGTTGCGGTTCTTGTCGATGTAGTCGTTCTTGCTCGGACCGCCATAGTCACCTTTGCCCTTCCCAAGCTTGGGACAGTTTGCTCGGATGTGGTTGGGGCCACCACACTCGAAACAAATCACAGGACCTCCTCTTTTTCCATCCCTCCTCCTCTTGTAAGCATGGGAAAACTTCCGAGCTAGGAGGGCTAGCTGTTCATCCTCAAGCTGCTCTAACTGATCATCGCTATGTCACGAGAGCGACTAGGAGAACCCGCAGTCGACTCGTAAAAGATCCAGAAGTGGGATCAGTGACTAAAGCCATCGACTGTGACTTCGACCTTCGAGAGACAATGTCAATCTCGTGAGTCTTGAGACGCGAGTAAAGCGCATCAAGAGTCAGGGTCGAGAGGTCCGTGCTATCTTTGATGGTAGTCACTTTCATCTCCCAAACACGAAGATCAAGTGCAGAAAGCATCTGTCGAGCGTTATCCGAGTCGGGGTATGTAAGACCGACCGCTCGGAGGTTGCTCAAAATCTTGTGAAAACGCCAAAAGCACTCGCCAAGAGATTCACCAAAGAAGCATCTCAAATTTATCAGATTCACGCTTGAACTGGTCTTGTCGAACCGTCTTAATCTGGGTGGTGCCCTCATGGTATGCATCGAGGGTCACCCAGATGTCGTAAGCAGAAGTCAAATGAGAAATGCGATCAAACTCACTTCTACTCAAACCCTGAATGATGATGTTCCTAGCCTTAGCATTGGCCTCAACATCAGGCATGTTTCCCACATTGATGTTTTCATCGGCAGAACTGCAAATCTCACTTTCACCTTTCTCCAGATGGCATACCCCGAGCTCGGATGTATGTTTCCATTCGGCTCTTCCGGAAGGGTAATACATGCCATCAAAGACCGGAGGCTTGGTGGAATACTTGTCGCTGTTATGGCTCAACCGACCGGTTAAGATCTATCAAGAAGAGCTAACCGCTCGATACCAATTGAAGGACCGAAATGACAACAGAGGGGGTGAATGGTGCCTAAAAATTAATACTCCCCTTTCTTCAGTATTTAAACAAGCCTACAAAGATCTCTCGAGATCTAAAGAAAGTAAATGAAGCAAGATCAAATAACAAAACAAGCCTCGGCCGTTTCTTTTGGAAATCGGAAGCTCCGCCAAGAAGGTGCGGAAGTTCCGCTATGTAGTTCATTTGTGTATGGCGCGGTAGTTCCGCTGCGTATTTCCTTTGTAAAATCTAAGCTCCGATTATCCCGATCAAGAATGTAACGGGTTTTTGTCCAAAAATCCAAACTACTTTTGATTTGTTGATCTTCTCTCGTCAAGTTTCACAGACATCATCCTAAGCAACATCTTGACCTCATGGAGAAGAATCGCAAACAAAGATTCAACAATCAAGCCAAAATTGGATTTCTTGAAGAAGGGCAAGAAATACCAAAACCAAAATAGACTCGATTCTCGATTCTTAGCTCATGAAACTTTGAGTATGTAATAGCAATATCAAACGACTCTAGATATCAAGTTTCATGCTATTTCATAAGACGAATCAAAAGATATGCCAAAACCCTAGATATTTAACATGAAGAGAGGGAATAAAGAGAGGCATAAACATGTAATCAAAGACTCGTAGTTTCATTGATAGAAGTCAAGAAATCACAGAGGAAACACAGAGGAATGATTACAAGTATTTTCTATTCATTCTCTCAAAAGCAAACAAACCCTTTTGGTGGAGCTAACCCTAATTTCCTCTCTCAAGGTCTAACCTAACAACGGGGTTGAGCTCTATTTATAGCCTTTGCTTAATGGGCCTCCAACCCATTAAGCCCGCTACACCGAACGAACCGCCTCCACTTGTGCCGCTTGCGAAATCCCCATTTCGCCTTGCGCACCTTCCGAAGCCTCCCACGCGCCTTGCTTTGTCCTTGACACGCAACCACCTCAAGATTCACGCCGTCTTGACACATCCGACCGCTCGACCTCAACGCGCTGCGCTTAGTCCGATCACCGTGTCTCGCCACGACTTCGCCTCGATGTCCTGCAGTCAACACGAGACAAAAACACATCACATAGCATTGCACAATATCATAGCATCAACATTTGTATAAGACTCAAACTCATACGTAATCAAAATCACAAAATATCCTTCTCTCGCACAGCTCGACACAATCGAAGTTCCAGACTTTACCTTGCGGAAGTTCGATTTCGAAACGTCCGCGACTTGTCGGGATTATCGGAAGTTCCGCTTAACATCGCGGAACTTCCGATCTTCTAACATCCGCTTTTCCAGCTTTTCAAAACCGATTATCATCTCGGAGGAACACACAACGCCAAGATATCGGATACTCCGCCACCCTAGGTGCGGAAGTTCCGATTTCCTTCAAACCGAACTCAAAACCCCGTAAATCGAAGTTCCTATTTCCAACGCCAGTAGTTCGATTATCGAACTTCCGCCCATACACAAATGTAGTTCCGATTTCACGATTCAAAGACGAAGCAGTCCATACCGAAAAACTCAACTCTCAACCTATTCAACCACGATGTCAAATACTCATCACTCAGAGTGGAGGACCTCTCACATGGTCTCTCAAAATTTGAATCAAATCATCTCTTGTTGGATCTTGTGACTAGTTTTGCTCTAGTGATCCTCTTATGACTCTCGCCATGTCTTACAAAGTTGAATTGAGTCTTGAACTTATTACGAGATAAAAATGAGCTTTTTATCTTATTAAGTCAAGCAAATGAAAATGAGATTTTCTCGCGAAAAAAAGCGATCTCACCAATCCTTTCTCATGAGACGGCTTGCCATTGCACTAGGCATGAACTCAGGGGGAGTTTTGGATGACCTAGATCATTCTTTTAAGCTTATCGCTTGAGATGGCCGCGGCAAGGCTTGAGATCTAGCACAGTAAAAAAAAATTGCCTAAAAAGGGCCAAGTGCTTGAGCTTTGCTTCAAAAGAATTTTCTTAATGCTCAAAATGCCTCAATTCTTGTTTTGAGCCTCTTTTTACTTATAGACATGGCTTGACTCATTTTTGGTTGCGTTGAGTGAATCTATGATATTGAGCAACCTTTCATGATTTTAATTCTGTTAATCTCAGATTGCTGCTATCTTGGTTTTAGCTTTGCAGTACATGTTTTGCCATGATTGAATATAGCGTCTACTCTTTTTATGGCTACTTTCTGGAAATTGAATCCTTTGGTGCTTTCATTGCCTTATCTCACTTGCCTATACTATTCTGAAGCCAGCTTGGTCGGTTCCTAGGCTCTTTCTTGCTTTTGGACCAAGTTGCTTTATGCTAAAACGCGAATTTTACTTTTCATTTGAAAAACCATATTTTTTGAAAATTGCCAATGTGTTCATCAAGGGGAGATTGTGGATATCGTGAGGATATGTGCACGATCTCGGGATGATGAGTCAATTGGCAATGGCGTTGTTGGTTTGCAAAATCTCGCGTTTGGGTTTGTTCAAGGTCGTCAAACCACAGCGGTCGATCGGTGGTGTCGGGCGGTCAGACCGCCCGTGGAGGAGTCCGACCGCCATGTTGGCGGTCCAACCGCCAAAACAAAAGTAGGTTTTTGAGTGGGCCAAAAATAGGTTGTGTAGGCAAGTGAGGGAGTCTCTGGATGTGGTCCCATCATTTTGGAGCTCCGGTCAAAAGTTCTATTCGCTTGAAAATTCAAGAAGGTTTGAATTTTGAGTTGAAAATTTGGCTAAGTCCTTTGGACCGTCCGACCGCCGTTGTGGGAGCGGTCCGACCGGCATGAAATCGGTCGGACCGGCCCTGTGGGGCGGTCAGACCGGCAATGGCTTGAAGGTTAGCCAAGTGTTGCATTGAGTTGGTTGTGATTGTGTTATTATATGAACTTCAATGCTTTATTGTTGTATATTGCATTGCGGAACTAACGTGGGTCAAGTTGTGAAGAATTTGTTCCCGGAAACGATTTGTTTGTCTATTGCTGTGCAGGTGGCTTGCAGGTCAACGACGTCAACGGTGAGTGGATCGACTACGCTGGAGAGCCGAGGTCCGTAACGATCATGGATACGGGCGAGGTCGTGTGACTCAAGCAGTGCGAATCGGCAAGACGGATCGAACGGGTGGTTCGATACAGCTGGTTGGATCAGGCGGTGCGGATATCGGTGCAAGTCTCTGGGAGGTTCCGATGGGATTCGGACAAGAGAGGCTTGGCGACGAGATGAGAACCGCTGATCAACCTACATGTGGTGAAGCAGGCGATTGCTTCAATAGTTATGTGTGTGTGGGTCCCATGTGTAAGTGACCCCAAAAGTGAAACCCTAGCTCTTTAGTATAAATAGGAAGGGGGGGATGGAAAACCCTCTAAGCACTCATTTGGCATTCCTTCTTCCTTTTCTAGGGTTTGGAGGAGAGGAGGGGAGAACTAGGGTTTGGAGTGTGCTCCCTTGTTGAGCTCTTGCCCTCCTTGTTGGATAGGCTTTGTAAGCATCTTGTGTGAGCGAACAATCTTGTGATGCTCAATTGAAAGATCGTTTGCTCCCTTTTGTGTTCTTCTCCCTTTTGGATGATTTTGGTGCTTCCTTGATTCAAAGGTTCATGCTTGGTCTCTTGGCCTACTTTATCTTGCTTTGATGTGTGGGATTACTCCTAGAGTCATCTAGATCATCAACCCCCACAAGCAAGTCTTGAATCAAGATTTTCACTTTTCTAGGGTTTGTGCACTTCTTTGGTAAAATCTCGAGAGATCGATTCTCGCGAAGTGGATCGACGGATCGTCGCTAGAAATAGGTCTCTAATATCATTAGGAGGTGTGCTCAAATTTGGTCAAGTTTTATTGGTTGAATCAAAAGTTGGATCAAATTTCGTTTTGATTTGGGTGGAGTTTTTCAAGATCGACTCTACCGGTCCGACCGGTCTTTCAACGGCGGTCCGACGACCGCGTGTATTCGATCATTGGTGTGCCGGGTCGAACCGTTGCCCACCGGTCCGACCGCCGCTTAGTTGCCGGCCCATTTGGTTGACCGTCGGTCCGACCGCTCGTGGTAGCGGCCGACCGCCCGATGCCGAAGAAGGAACAGTGAGTTCTTTTCCCCGTTTGTATCGTGTGATTGAGGGGTTTATCAAATCCAACACAAAGCTTCCGTTGTGTGCTTACTGATCTTCTTAGCATTCATAGCTAAAGGAGTAAAGTTCGTGTTGGTTTTTGATTTAGGCGAGAAAGTTTTGAAAGCGCCTATTCACCCCTAGTCGCCTTCCGGTCCTACAAGTGGTATCGAGCAGGTTAGCTCTTCTCATAGATCTTAACAGGTCTTTGGAGCCATGGCGATGACAAGTACTCAACCAAGCCACACATTTTTGAAGGAGTTGACTTTGCATACTGGAAGGCTCGTATGCAAGCATATATCGAGGCTCAAGGGCATGCTATTTGGCTAAAGGTGAAAAATCTTTATGTCGTGCCAGCCGATGACGATACGATCACTCCAGATGTGGAGGCCAATAGCAAGGCTCGGAATTATTTGATCCAAGGCCTTAGTCGATCTGAATTTGAGCGTGTTGCTCACTTGCGGTCCGCTCACGAGATCCGCGACTCTTTGTGACTATCATGAAGGGTCCACTGCGATCAAGGAAGTGAGACAGAACCAGCTCAAGAAAGTTTACTCAAAGATTGAGCAAAGGCCTGGTGAGTCTTTGGATGAGCTGTGGGGACGATTCTCTAAGATTCTTCATGATCTCCTACTGTTGACTTGGTATTTTCTCGAGTGCGAGAATGCACGCGACTTCGGGTGCTCTTGATGTGAAGGTCTGGGAATGAAGATCACTTCCATCAATGACAACATCTTGTCATGAGTGAGCTTACCATGGATAAGCTTTACTCGAGGTTGAAGACGCATGAGATTGATTTTATCTCGCGTCTCCCCAAGACAGAGTCGATGGCATTAGTGGTCGACAAATCCAAGGGTTGTTCTTCAGAGTCTCTTTATTGTAGCTCATCTGGTTTTTCATTATCTGCTTTACATTCTTTAAGTGATAAGCAACTAGAGAAACTGCCCGAGGATGATTTAGCCCTCCTTTCCACCAAATTCACAAGAGCGTATAACAAGGTGAGGAATAGGAGGAGAAGTGGACCTATCACGTGCTTCGAATGTGGTGAGCCAAACCACATTCGCTCCAGGTGCCCCAAGCTAAAGGGCAAGGAGGAGAAGGAGACACGAAGACATCCCCAGGAGAGGGATGCTAAACCCAAGAAGACAAACTATCGCAAGTTTGTCAGCCGGGTCCTTGCCGCTCTAGAGAATGTCAATATGAGCGATGTGGACTCGGAAACGGAGGACGACGAGAGTGACTCGTGGCAAGAAGAAGGCGATGACTTCACCGCATGTGTTTCATGGCCAAGAACAACCACGATAAATGACTCCTCCAACAATGAGGATCCGTTTAGTGATCCTGATGAGGTATGCCCTTCTATTGTCGACATGAAAAGGGCGTTGGTGCTTCTTTGAAGTAAATTGCATAAGCAAGTAAAAATGATTAAGAAGCAGGATATTATGATTGATAATTTGAACCTAGAAGTTGTTAGGCTAAAATCTATAAATCCTGATGATATTTGTGAATCCTGCACTAGCTTGCTTAATGACTTGACAAGCTTGAAATCTGCTCATTCCTCTGTCACTAATCAACTTAAAGATGCTCTCGATGAACTAGAATCTCTCAAGTCTAGTTCTGCTTGCTTAGATGCCATTTCACTTGATGTGACTGCCATGGAAGCTATCCCTTTAACTTGCTCAAATTGTGCTTTGCTTGAATTAAAACTGGATAGCTCCTTAAAAGAATTACAAAAATTTGATGCTAGTCACACATGCTCTCATTGTAAGAACAATAAGATTAAGATGCAAGAGATGAAAGAAATGCTAGTTTACTCTAGAGTTGCATCTTGTGAAAATTGTCCCAAGCTTACAATTGAGACTGAAGCCTTAAACAAGACCCATGAAGAAAAGGCTAAAATTGAAAGATCCATGTCTTTTACTGCTTCTAAGAAAGTTATTGATTCTAACTCTTGTGCTTTAAATGCTGAAGTTGAAACCATGATTAATCAGATTCAAGAAGTGCACAAAACCTAGAAATATGAAAATCTTGATTCAAGACTTGCTTGTGGGGGTTGATGATCTAGATGACTCTAGGAGTATTCCCACACATCAAAGCAAGATAAAATAGGTCAAGAGACCAAGCATAAACCCTTGAATCAAGGAAGCACCAAAATCATCCAAAAGAGAGAAGAACACAAAGGGGACAAATGATCTTTCAAGTAAGCATCACAAGATTGATTGATCACACTAGATGCTTACAAAGCCACTCCAACAAGGAGGACAAGAGCTCACACAAGAGCACACTCACAATCTCTCCAAACCCTAGCTTCTCCTCTCCTCTCCTCCAAACCGTAGAAAATGAAGAAGGGGGCCAAATGAATGCTTGGGGTTTTACATCTCCCCCCTTTCTATTTATATGAGAAGCCTAGGGTTTCACTTTTGGGACCCACTCACACATGGGACCCACACACACATAACTATTGAAGTAATCGCCTACTTCACCACGTGTAGGTTGATCAGCGGCTCTCATCACGTCGTCAAGTCTCTCCTGTCCGAATCCCATCGGAACCTCCCAGAGACTCGCACCGACTCCCGCACCACCTGATCCAACCAGCTGCACGGAACTACCCGCTCGATCCATCTTGCCCATCCTGCACCATGCTTGAGTCACACGACCTCACCCAGCATCCATGATCGCTACGGACCTCGGCTCTCAAGCGTAGTCCCGATCCACCTCACCGCTGGCGCCAGCGACACGCAAGCCACCGCACAAAGAATAGACAAACAAATCATTTTCGGGAACAAGTTCTTCACAACTTGACCCACGTTAGTTCCACAAAGCAATATACAAGAATAAAGCATTGAAGTTCATACAATAAACACAATCAATACTCAACAATGCCAACAAGGCCAAGCTTCAAGTCATCGGCGGTCTGACCGCCCCACACGGCCGGATCGACGACTGGATTCTGGGCCTGGCCGAACCGATCCACAACGGCGGTCGGACCGCTGAAAAGACTTAGCCAAAATTTCACTCAAATTCAAACCTTCGAAATTTCAAGCTGAATAGAACTTTGACTGAGCTCCAAAAATGATGTGACCACATCTAGGAGACTCTCACTTGCCTACACAACCTATTTTTGGCTCAGCTCCAAAAACCACTTTTCTTTTTGGCGGTCGGACCGGCAAGCACTGTCGGTCAGACCTTCCCACTGGCCGGTCGGACCGGCGACCTGGCCGGTCGGACCGCCCGTGACCTGACTGTCATATCCCCAAATTAATAAAGAGGATTACTATGCATCTTATTAGCATGCATCATATTTTTAAGCATTCGAATTATGATTTGTACTAGGAAAATCTTATCCAAATGTTTCAACATACACTTACAAAAATAAATCCTAAAGAAAACATTATCCAAAACTTATGATCATCCTCTGGAAACAATTTATTCAATTACTATATTAATTATCATGTATTAATACAATTTTTCCCAAATTTTTGGAACCCAATATGAACCTCATAAATTTCAAACTCAATTATCAACATATGCTTTTGGGAATTTGCAATATACCAAATAAATAATGAACAGTGGGTATTCCGAATTTTTATGGATACTAGGTCACCCCAGGAACCTCCTTGAATTATTTCACATTTTTATAAATTTTATTGCTATATTTTGGGGCCTGGTCAAACTAGGAGGTTTAAAATTCAAATCTGGTCAATTAGGAGCACTGTTCCTCGGGCTCAAACCCAATGCATAGTAGTCCGACCGAGCCGCTTGGCGAGCTGATTCGCCCGAACCAGTTAGAACGTGGACCGTCTGATTTAAATCGAACGGCCCACGAGCTGAGCCACGCGATCGCGCCCGCGCCTCCCCTCGCTGGGCCGACAAGTGGGCCCACCTCCGTCGCGCTCGTCTACCACCGTGGCGCTCGCGCAGAAGCCGAGTGCCACCCGCCCGCCATGCTCTGCCGAGCTCCGTCGACGCCGTGACCGCACCGCCCTACCTGACCAATCCCTGAG
This sequence comes from Hsuehochloa calcarea, assembly GCA_036346395.1. Lineage (NCBI taxonomy): Eukaryota > Viridiplantae > Streptophyta > Magnoliopsida > Poales > Poaceae > Hsuehochloa > Hsuehochloa calcarea. Next base: position 57,234,751 of record CM070609.1, on the reverse strand, counting down.
CTTCCCTAGCTAACGCCGCCACTCCTCCGTCCAGTTGCCGGCTTTAACCTACCTCCATGCTCTCGCTTTTCCCGCACTTCTCCTCCTACCGCCGAGAGAGGAAGCTAGCGAGCTCTGTTCTTTGGTAAACTTCTCGTCTCTGGGTCTCCGAACTTTCTCTTCCGATGCTGGTTCCATTTTAACTAAGCCCCAGTTTTGGTTTCGCTTGTAGCTCCTTAACGCGATCAGTGTCTTCTCACCGGCTCACGCCAGAGCTTGCACCCGAGGACACCGCTATTCTATCTTTGCCTCCGGTGAGCTACTTGCTAACTCCAGCGCGTCACACCATGTCTCTGAGTTAGAATATGAGTTCCCCTCACCCAATTTTGGCAATGCACGACGTGGGCTCGTGAATTGAAGGTTGGTTCATTTTCTAGAAAAGCAAACTCTTCGTCTCCACTTTGATCCTGTAAGGCATTGGTCATTTCTTTGCTACCGAGCACACCCTAGAGATCTTTGAGCCATCCCAAGCTTCATTGTCTTCCTTGTTGCTCGTGGTGTCTTCTCCTCGTTGAACCGCACCGCCGTAGTGGACCTCACCGTCGCTAAGCTAGCTCCGTGGCCCACTCTTCTCTCCGACCTTCGTAGCCTCACCGACTTCACCGATGCTCGGGCACTCGCTTCCTTGGACAATGCGGAGCTTGTTTTTCTTGTGCATGTTTGCCGTGTTGTACACCGCCGCTCCTCTCCGACGAGTCAGCCGCAGCAAAGCCACCTCAAGGGTCGCCACCACCACCCAAAGTTGCGCAAGGTTATTCGCGAACAGATCCGCTTGGCCGGCTCGCCGTGGCGTAGCGCCGGCGAGCCACCGGCAATCTCACGGCGCGTTAGCCGGACGCGTCCGACAATCGTAGCAAAGTCATTATGGCGCTGATTCGGTCATTAAATGTCTAATGATTGCTTATCGTTATTAATGGTGTCTTAAGCGAGTATATGAGTCTATGACATGCGGCCCCGAGAATGTAAAACCGAGGAGATAAGCGGCGGTGACAAGTGGGCCTAGCCACTTAAACGCATACTTATCGTGTTGTGTGAGCGGCCATGGACTCGTGGTCCATGCACTATGTCAGAAGACGCCTCGCTTACATGCGGGCCCCGCTTGTCGGGTCGGAAATTAAATCCCCGGGGTAAATAAGAAATGGCACTCGTGGATCGCCCCACATGTCGAGAGCGGTGGCTAGGTGCAGCTTCGTAAGAAAATGAATAATCAATTAAGAAAAGCAGAATGTATTTATTTATAAACCGAAAAATAGGATTAACTTCCAAAATGCATAACAAATTCATTTTAACTCCAAATGGGATGAAACCATGCATGGTAATTTTTATTTTTGATGAACTTTATTTCAAAATAGGTTGCACATTTATCTCTGTAACAGAAAAGATAGATTTGGAAAATGAGCATTTAATGAATTATCTTTACAATAGAAAAAGGGTTATAACTTTGAAAATTTATAACTTTTGCTTGGAAACTCCAATTGAGATGAACCAATTTTTAGTGGACTCACCTTAATATTCACAATTTATCTATGAAATCAATTACCACCCCGCTGTTCTACAAATTTTTGGTCAAAACTTTAATTGGAATAGAATGCATTTTCGGGACATACAAACTTCAAATGACCATAACTTTCACCTACTAAATCCAATTGGAATAATTCTTGTACCTATATTCATCTCATGACATAAACTTTCTACTGTAGAAAAATCATGCATGTTGGAGCACTTTGATTTTTGGGTTATTTCTCGATGTTTATCGATTTTCCCGTTCTATAGATACCGTTGAATTCAACGTAGATTCTTACGCTACCGAGAGTGAACAACTACTCTTCCAGCAAGGCAAGCATCATTTGAACTTTCTTTTGCATCATATTGATCCCAGTTTTCTTACATTAGTATTTGAAATGCAATGATATTGCTCGCATGCTATTTTCAGATACCTTTATGTTTTGAGTAGATTAGTTATATCCTATGCTTGATGGCTATCCCTGATATTTCACATACACATATGCTTAAGATAGGTTTGCGATGGTATGATTGTTGTGTGTCAATTGCTTAGCCATTGCGGGTCTAGATAACGTAGTAGATCAATTGACGGGACTAGCTCGTCAATTGTGGGAGACACATAACAATTCTTATTCTTTTATTAATTTTTGTCCAGATTGTTATATCTGGTTATTTTGGTTCAAAAATTGTTATTGTTAAATGGTTTTGGGTCCGGACAAGTGGTTGTAGTGTGGGTGCTGTTATGCACGAGATTTGGGTTTGTGGTTGTCTTGTTTGGACCATTAAGGACCGAGCCATGGACGTTACACTCCAAGTACCGAGCGTACTATCACATGCGGGATATGGGTACCGTACGGTTAAGTAAGGGGAAGGTTTTATTGGGTAAGACCGCATGCGGTGTGAGGACATATAGACCGTGAAATCATATGTTCCTTAGGAACCCAGTGTGATATATACTGTGCTTAATGATCACGATTACCTATGTTGTGGGATGCAACATACTAACTACCTCACACTGGCCACTCCAGCACGACATGTGTGCCCGCTTAGCATTTGCTATATGCTTATGTCTAAGTTGGGATTCCCACATATGGGTGGTCCATCCCAATGGGATTTTCTTGCTAAAAATGACCGTATCTCGATTCTCCCCGGCCGGCATACCTAAGGAAGTGTGCTTTATTCGGAGGCATCTGGAGGCTTACGGGCTAGTCGAGTCATGTGGGTAAAGTAGTACACCTCTGCAGAGAAAATCTATTCGAATAGCCGTGTCCACGGTTATGGACAAACACTTGGTTTAAGTATGCTTCATCGTTAGTCTCAAAAGTTAAAAGTTGTCATGGTTATAAATTGGTTACGACACGAATGGGATGTTCGTGTGCTTTAGTTTATCAAAGGGGACAGCCACTTTGGTATTGTTTGATTTATTACATTATCTATGCCTTGTGAAACTTTCGTTTGAATCAATGGTTTATAACTTGGCTTTTGAAAACTAGATGGTCTAGAAATGTAAGATGTTGTGTTTTATGCAAAACTAGAACCACTAATGCTATCCCTTGATTGCCAATATGCATAACTACTTTTCTTTGTGTAAGACTTGCGAGTGCACTTGTACTCAGCCAGATGTTGGCTGGCCTTTTTATTTTCTTTTTCAGGTGAGGACGATTTCGAGCCCGATGAGCTCGTTAGTGCCGATTTAGGCGACACTGACGAGTAGTGCTATCTTTTGACCCCAGTCGGTTGCCTTGGGTTATGGGCATACCTTGCTGGACTTTTGGTTTATTTATCTTGCTTCCGCTGTTATTTATCACTCTTATTTGAATTTGGCCGGTCGGCCGTTATGTAAAAGTGTAGACTTAACTATTATGTTGTATGTCTTTTGGATTGTTAATGTACGTTGTTGTATGGATGTGATCAACGTTGAATAAGAGTATGAGCGTGTTGGTCGTTGATCCTGGGAGCCAACCCGGTCTCATACTCGCTGTGATGAATCCCACGTTAACTTGTCCAAGTGTTGGCCTTGACCGTTTGGAGAACCGATAATCATGTAGTGCTTGCAGAGGAGCAACGCGCATGATCACCGGGGCTCTAGTTTCGGTCGAGCTTCTCACTTGGATGGAGTTAAGGTGGAATTCATTTACTTGAGGCCCAGAGTTATTTCCTTAAGACCAGGTAAACCTCGATCTTACTGAAATAACCCGGGGGTCCTCACACTGACAGCCCTGGAGCAAACCCGAAAACGCGACAAATTGCAAACCAACAAAGCCATTGCCAATTGACTCATCATCCTGAGATCGTGCACATATCCTCACGATATCCACAACCTCACATCTAGTGCACTTTCTAGACTTGATTGCCTCATCACGTTTACTCTTAAGAAGATCCACTTCCACTTTGAAAGACTCACAAGACACACAATAAGATTCCTTAATCCTAGTCAACTGCACCTTAAATTTAACTCTAAATGCCTCTTGAATCTGACCAATCATAGTTTCAACTTCAGAATTCAAAACACAAGAGTTAGAATCAATGACTTTCTTCGAAGCAGTAAGAGACATGGATTTTTTTCAATTTTAGCTTTTTCTTCAAGAGTCTTGTTTAAAGCTTCAATCTCAATTGTAAGCTTGGGACAATTTTCACAAGATGTAGCTCTAGAGTAAACAACCATTTCAGTCATCTCTTGCATTTTGATCCTATTATTCTTACAATGAGAACAAGTGTGACTAGCATCAAATTTTTGTAATTCTTTCAGGGAGCTATCCAATTTTAATTCAAGCAAAGCACAGTTAGAGCAAGTTAAAGGAATAGCTTCCAAGGCAGTCACATCAAGAGAAATAGCATCCAAGCAAATAGAACTAGACTTGAGATATTCTAGTTCATCAAGAGCATCTTTTAATTGATTAACAACAGAGGAGTGAGCAGATTTCAAGCTTGTCAGTTCTTTAAGCAAGCTAGTGCAGGAATCACACATATCATCAGGATTAATAGATTTGAGCCTAACAACTTCTAGGTTCAAATTATCAATCATAATGTCATATTTCTTAATCATTTTTACTTGCTTATGCAATTTCTGTTCAGCAAGCACCAAAGCCCTTTTCATGTCAGCAATTGAAGGGTATACCTCATCGGGATCACTAAAAGGATCCTCGTCGTTGGAAGAGTCACTGTCGTGGCTGTTCTTGGCCATGAAACACATGCCTGTGAAATCATGAGCCTTCTTCTTGCCACGGGAGTCACTCTCTTCATCCTCCGTTTCCGAGTCCACATCGCTCATGTTCACATTTTCTAGAGCGGCAAGGACCCGGCTGACAAACTTGCAATAGTTTGTCTTCTTGGGTTTTGCATCCCTCTCTTGGGGATGTCTTCGTGTCTCCTTCTCCTCCTTGCCCTTTAGCTTGGGGCACCTGGAACGAATGTGGTTTGGCTCACCACATTCGAAGTATGTGATAGGTCCACTTCTCCTCCTATTCCTCACCTTGTTGTAAGCTCTCGTGAATTTGGTGGATAGGAGGGCTAAATCATCCTCGAGTAGTTTCTCAAGTTGCTCATCGCTCAAAGAATGCAAAGCAGATAATGAAAAACCAGATGAGCTACAATCGAAAGAATTAGAAGAACAACCCTTGGATTTGTCGACCACTAATGCCATCGACTCTGTCTTGGGGAGACGTGAGATAAAATCAATCTCATGCGTCTTCAACCTCGAGTATAGCTTATCCATGGTAAGCTCACTCATGACAGTGTTGTCATTGATGGAAGTGATCTTCATTCCCCAGACCTTCACATCAAGAGCACCCAAAAGCTGGCGTGCATTTTCAGACTCAGAAAAGACCAGGTCAACAGCGCGGAGATCATGAAGAATCTTCGAAAATCTTCCCCACAGCTCGTCCAAAGACTCACCAGGCCTTTGCTCGATCTTAGAGTATACCTTCTTCAGCTGGTTCTGTCTCACTTCCTTAATCGCAGTGGACCCTTCGTGATAGTCACAAAGAGTCCGCCAGATCTCATGAGCAGACCGGAAGTGAGCAACACGCTCAAACTCAGATCGACTAAGGCCTTCGATGAAGAAATTCCAAGCCTTGCTGTTGGCCTCCACATCTGGAGTGATCATATCGTCATCGGCTGGTACGACATAAGGGTTTTTTACCTTAAGCCAAATAGCGTGCCCTTGAGCCTCGATATAGGCCTGCATTCGGGCCTTCCAATATGCAAAGTCAACTCCATCAAAAATATGTGGCTTGGTTGAGTACTTGTCAGTCGCTATGGCTCCAAAGACCGGTTAAGATCTATGAGAAGAGCTAACCGGCTCTGATACCACTTGTAGGACCGTAAAGGCGACTAGGGGGGTGAATAGGCGCTTTCTCAAATTTCTCGCCTTAATCAAATTCAACACGAACTTTACTCCTTTAGCTTTGAAAGCTAAGAAGATCAGTAAGCGCACAGTGGAAGCCTTGTGCTGAATTCGATAACCCCTCAACCACAAGACACAAATGTGGAGAATTGATCTCACTGGTCTGTCTGGGCACTGGCGGTCTGACCGGCTACCAAAGGGCGGTCCGACCGATTTAAATTGGTTCGACCGACCTTTAACGGGCGGTCTGAATGCTGGTGGTCTGACCGCCGTATGAAAATCGGTCCGACCGATTTAGTCCAGTACTGAAAAACAATACCCAAAACCAAAACAAAATTTGGTCCAACTTTTGATTCAACCAATGAAACTTGACCAAATTTGGAGCACACCTCCCTAAGGATATTAGATACCTATTTCTAGCGACGATCCTTCAGATCCACTTCACAGAATCGATCTCTGACGATTTTACCAAAGAAGTGCACAAACCCTAGAAATATGAAAATCTTGATTCAAGACTTACTTGTGGGTGTTGATGATCTAGATGATTCTAGGAGTATTCCCACACATCAAAACAAGATAAAAAAAGGTCAAGAGACCAAGCATAAACACATGAATCAAGGAAGCACCAAAATCAACAAAAGAGAGATGAACACAAAGGAGAGAATTGATCTCTTAAGCAAGCATCATAAGATTGATTGATCCAACAAGATACTTACAAAGCCACTCCCTCAAGGAGGACAAGAGCTCAACAAAGAGCACACACACAACCTTCCTCTCCTCTCCTCTCTTCTCCAAACCCTAACCCTAGAAAAGGACTTGGGGAGACAAAGTGAATGCTTAGAGTGCTTGGGGGGTTTTTCCTCTTCCCCCTTTCTATTTATAGGAGAGGCCTAGGGTTTTCACATTTGGGACCCACTCACACACATTTGTTGAAGCAATCGCCTGCTTCACCACGTGTAGGTTGATCAGTGGCTATCATCACGTCGACAAGTTCCTCCTGTCCGAAACCCATCTGAACCTTCTAGGACTTGCACCGACTTCCGCATCCGCTGATCCAACCAAATGCACCGAACTCCCATTCGATCCATCTTGCCCATTCTCGCACCATGCTTGAGTCACACGACCTCCCGGCATCCATGATCGTTCGGACCTCGACTTTCCAAGCGTAGTCCCGATCCACCTTACCGCTGACGTCGTTGACTCGCAAGCCACCGCTGCGACAATAGACAAACAAATCGCCTCCGGAACAAGTTATTCACAACTTGACCCACGTTAGCTCCACAATGCAATATGCAACAATAAAGCATTAACATCCATACATTAAACACAATAAAACACATCAATGCCAAGAAGGCTCACCTTCATGATCGTGGTCCGACCGCCCCACACAATGGTCCGATCGATTTCAGGCGGTCGGACCGATTCCATAACTTGGCGGTCGGACACTGAAAAGACTTAGCCAAAATTCCATCTCGAAAATCCAAACCTTCGGAATTTTCAATCTGAATAGAACTTTTACTGGAGCTCCAAAAATTATGTGACCACATCCAGAGACTCCTCACTTGCCTACACAACCTATTTTTGGCCCGCCCCAAATTCCATCAACACAATTTGGCGGTCGGACGGCAAGCATTGCCGGTCCGACCTTTCCATCGGCCGGTCGGACGGCGCGACCGCGGTCGACCGCCAATGACTGACAAAGACTGGAGCAAACCCGAAAACGCGAGATTTTGCAAACCAACAAAGCCATTGCCAATTAACTCATCATTCTAAGATCGTGCACATATCCTCACGATATCCACAGAGTTTCACAATCAAGTCACATACTTGATAATAAATATTATTGATATTATTCTAGGAAAAAGACAACATATTATCCAATGTTATGAACATAATAAAATATAATCATCTTTGTGATTGCCTCTAGGGTATATTTCCAACAGTCTCCCACTTTCACTAGGGTGTAATCCAGCATCAATCACGAATTTAATCTATGCAAGGTATGCTTGAGATAAGTCTCTTTTCGTTCTTGCTTTCAATTTCGTGATTTTAGGGCTTTCTTTGATCCACGAGTTTTTGATTGATTCTTTCACGTGAATTAACTTCCTGTGATATGTGTGAACCTATCTAGGATCATCTTGATCATCAATCAATCACGAACAAGCATTAGGATCAAGTTTTCGTTCTTGCCCGGTTTTAGACCCTCTCTTACTCAATTGACAACTGTTCAGGATCTAGCCAAGAATTATCATAATATTCGATTGGAATAGGTCCTCAATAGCATAGAGAAGGTGTGTGCAAAGTTTCTTGAAGTTTGGAGTTGAGAATCAAAAGTTAGACCTAATTGCAACTTCGTCATCGGGCTGTTTTTATTATTATGGATCTGTTCGAGTCTCACGGCCGATCGCCCCTCACCACCGGTCCGATCGGTTGGCGTGGTCCGACCGCCAGATAACAATGGTCCGACCACCGGCAATCGGTCCGACCGGTCAAGTCCAGAGGTCAGACCGCCAGTACACTGTGTTGCTTTAATCTTAGTTAATTTTGTTGCTTTACTTTGGGGGTTCAATTGAATTCAATACTAGTCTTCCGCTGTACTGGTATATTGATCTTCATAGCTTCATTATAGCTATTAGAGTGAGATTGTGTTGAATTCATAATTTATGAAAAAGTGAGCGTGCTCCTATTCACCCCCCCCCCTCTAGTCGCCTTTTCGGTCCAACAGCGTCCTTATTATTGATTTGGCCTTACGTTCAGCTAACACCATTCCATCTTCCAGCCCATCTCGCAGTACAAGACTGCCTTTGGGACTGGTCGTGCCCACGGGTCTACAGGAGACAAGGGGAAGGCACCAATTGTCCCATCGGGGGCTGGCCGAGCTGTCGATGCTCCTGCTAAGTGGGTACTTAGTCCTGAGGAGATCTTCGAAGCCCAGTGGTGGGCTGCCTTCGGGATTGACCGCGCTCACGGGTCTACAACAGACAAGAGGAAGGCGCCGAAGGACTGTCAAGACTGACTTTGTTCTCATCCACCAGCTTTTCTGATTTCAAAAAGTGCACGTCCTAGGTGTAGATCGGTTTGCTGATTAGTGCATGCTGTTGTTTGTAATTCACGTAACCAAACCGTGCGTGCCATGTGATTTGCAAGTACACTACAAAGTCCTATTGCCTCAGTTGAAATCTTATCTTCTAAATTTAACTCTTAAATTATTCTTTATTTATTTCATTCTCTTGTACGAAAATAATCAGTTGGGCAGATACTTAACGATATATATATATATATATATATATATATATATATATATATATATATATATATATATATATATGAAGCCTTTTTGCTACTCCTGGGTGGTAGTTACTCTCTATTCCGTATCTCACAACGTATGGAGTATCTTGCGCAACCGAAAGTATGTATGTGTAGTATACGAGTATATAAGACCACTTATGTGGTATTTATATATTTTTAGGGGTAGTATGTATAATTTTTTAGAAATACTCCTTTTTATATGCGAATATGAAGGTACTTACAAAATATACTAAAACTATGTACTCTTTTGCAATTTTTTTCATATCGTTCGTATTGGAGTATTTTATAATTAGTATATGAGTATACCAAAAGTGATAAAAGAGTATGTCAAGTTTTTTTAGGTGGTATATCAGAGGTGGAAATAACTACACCCGGAAGTAGAAAGTATTATATATCTATAATTCTATTTTAAATATATACTTTTTAAATAATAAAAAAATCACTCTTATGCCACTACACCAGGTGCGCCTTGTTAATCCTGGCCTCTTTGTTTAATATATATTTTACCCCCGTACGCTTCTAAGCTTCACCCGTTAGACTCGCACGAATTTTAAAGCGCAATTGACGATGGACTCCATCTAATTTACCCCTTATGTGCTTCGAGATTTCATGCAACTTTGTATTGAAGGGGTGAAATATGGAAGAACCACTAATTTTATTGTTTTAACATCTGTGTTTTCCACACGAAGATTAATTAATTGATCGCAAGGTTCCCCGGTACATAGTAACATATAAACTTTTTAGTTAAATATAGGTCATTCTACAACTTCAAAGCACATATGTCATGTTTCTCCTTATCATAACTTTGTTGAATAAATTATCATATTCTCATTAGTAAATGAGGTTTCCTTCCTAAGTTTTATCATTTCCACACACATGTTGAACGTATTATTATTTACTGCGAAGAGTTTACATCTCATTAGATAAGGCAAATCTACAGGGAAAAAAATGGATGTATCTTTTTTGAATGGCCCAATAAAGGGCCGTGGGCCCAAGAGATCGATCGATCAGAGAGCCCATGCAATGAAGCCCCGGCCCAACTTGAGAGCCACGGAAACCCTAATTCCCCTGAGCTATAAGACGCCGCCTGCGCCGCCTTTTCCAAACCCTTGCGCCACAAGTCCACAACCACACCGCAGGTAAGGGAGAGAGAGCTGAGCGGCGGCGAAGATGGTGTCGCTGAAGCTGCAGAAGCGCCTGGCCGCGAGCGTCCTCAAGTGCGGCAAGGGCAAGGTCTGGCTCGACCCCAATGAGGCCAACGAGATCTCCATGGCCAACTCCCGTAAGGCGCTCCCCCCACCCCTCTCGCTCTCTCTCTCCTCGCATGCCGCTTGTCGTGTGTATCTGTCATCGGTTGATTGTTCTGAGGGTTTGGATTGTGCAGATCTGTGGGTGAGGTAGTGATCTGTGCGAGTTAGGATAGCTTCAAGCTGACGTAATAGAACGGTGCTTGTGTGCTGCTTCTACCTCATGGATCAAACTAAGCAGTGGATTGGCATGATTATTAGTACCTCTGCAACTGATTTTTGAAAAAAATTACTGAAGAACAGTGTTAGATATGGACTGTGATGTAGAGATTCATTCGTGCCCCTTTAGCGGTGTTCCTAGTAGTAGATGAGTTATGGCGATCCATTTAGTTCCTTGTGGTGCGCTGTTGTTAATGTTCGTAGCCATTTAGATGGAGTTGCCGTGCATGCGTTATGCCCATGTCAAAAAAGCATGTTCAGTTTATGCTTGCAGCGGTATTAAATTTGATGGCTTGCCTGCCGTGGTTGCTGGTGCTGCCGGTGTTACTTAGTTGCGCACACACTCATTCGCAAGTGCACGTTTTTCCTGTATTTCCCATGAGATGTATAAATTTTCTGCTCTAGGATCTAGTAGCTGATTTGCTGTGTTATGTATTATCCATGCACAATCATCAAAATGTCTCTAATACTGGTGGAAGTGCTGTATTATCCATTTCTGAATAGCTTTATGCCTGTATGTAGAGTTGTGCAGAGACTAACACATGCATAACAAACGTAACAAAAAAATTGAGTAACGAGGAAACAGGAAGTCTGATTAGCTTGACCATAATTGTAATTTGTAACACCTGGCAATCCTACTTGCACATGTAACACTGCCAATACCCCAATACGTAACAAAAGTCAAATGATAAGGAATCAGGTAGCTCCATTATCTTGACCATGATTATGACTCCTGGCAATTCTGCATGCACATGTTATGACGGTCGAGCTAATGGAGTTACCGGTTTCGTTGTTAGTCAACCTTTATCATGCATGTATCTGCAGTCTTATGTGTGTACATGCGTCTTATTGTAACGGTCAAGTTAGTGGAGCTACTGGCTTCTTTGTCACTCTATTTTTGTTAATGTATCTGCAGTCTACATGTGTGCTTTGGATTTTGGAGTTATAATTACAGCCGTGCTGATGCTGTTATTTCTTTCTCTATAACTTGTATTTGTTGTTTTTATATTGGTAATTTTGTGTGCGTGCGTGATTGCTGGGCGTTATACTTGTCTCCTAGCTGCTCGTTTTTTGTTTTTCATGTTTCGCACATGCAGGATTGCTGATCGTTGAGATTATGTTCATTCTATTGGTGTTATTTGTTTCATTTGATGCAGTATTTGTTTTTCTATTGCTTTTTAACGGAACACAAATGTGCTGGATTATTTTATTAAACCTACAGGGCAGAACATCCGGAAGTTGGTTAAGGATGGTTTCATCATCAAGAAGCCTCAGAAGATCCACTCAAGATCCCGTGCAAGGAGGGCACATGAGGCCAAGCAGAAGGGACGTCACTCTGGATATGGTATGTAATTGCAGTATACTTTTTTTGGCATAGTGGTGTTCAGTCTGTAAATATGTGCCGTAATCTGTGATTCTGCTCTTTGTACAGGTAAGCGTAGGGGTACCAGGGAGGCTAGGCTCCCCACTAAGATTCTCTGGATGAGGAGGATGCGAGTCCTGAGGCGCCTGCTGCGCAAGTATCGTGAGGCCAAGAAGATTGACAAGCACATGTACCATGACATGTACATGAAGGTCAAGGGTAACATGTTCAAGAACAAGAGGGTCCTTATGGAGAGTATCCACAAGTCCAAGGCTGAGAAGGCCAGAGAGAAGACCCTTTCTGATCAGTTTGAGGCCAAGCGCGCTAAGAGCAAGGCAAGCCGGGAAAGGAAGATTGCCAGGAGGGAGGAGAGGTTGGCTCAGGTAAGATAACGTTTTGACAAAAACCTGTATTTCCTTGTGTAATTATATGTGTGTAATTATATGTGCCTACTTTTGCATAATTCGAATGCCCCTTGAGAATTTAGCATTTGAGTTCTGTTCCTTCTCTTGATGACTAACAAATTGGGGCAGTTACTACTGTGGATAACCATTTGTTGATCCTAGACAACAGACAATATGTTCCAAGAATTGGATGTTATTGATAGGATGATGTTAAATATGGCAAGCTCCCAAGCTGTCTGATATTTGGCATTTCCTATTCAGGAAGCTACAAGTGTTGCAGGCAGACATGATCATTTTTTTTTCCTTTTTTCCTTCTGAAGGCAGCGACATGTTTGAGTTCTGCTAGTATTTTCCATAGAACAATGGTTTTTTTTGTTTGAACCTGTGGTTTTTTATTTTATTTTTTTTGCAAATAGGGCCCGAGAGAACCTGCACCACCAGCTGCTGCGGCTCCAGCTCCAGCTCCGACTGCAGTGTAAGTATTTTGGAAATCCTTTTTTCCTTGGATCATTTATTCATGTTTAATCGAGCTAATTTTCTGCAATTTCCAATGTTACAGGGCACCAAAGAAAGCAAAGAAATGAAGATTTGAGATGAAGCTTTAGCGCTCTGGTACTATGAAGGATTAGCCTAATTTTGGAGCGTCAGAACTGTTTTGTTCTATATCGGAAGTGTCATGTCTCAAATACCTTGAATATCATATCATGTTTGTTGTGTTGGGTGTAGCAGAGATGTTTATGCAGAGTTTCTTTAAACAGTTGAACTCATAATATCTGCTTATGTTTATGAACCTAGTTTTACAACAGTTCTTCGTGAGAATTGACAAGTTACTGTACGGGCTTGTTTCGGTTCTTTACCGTGCTTGTACCTTCATGCTTAAAGTTTTATCCGTATGCCTTGGGGTATTGCCGCTTGTGATGCTAAAGCGTCGTATCAAGTATTGTTTATGACTTATAATCCGATTTATGCTAGAGGGTGTTGATTTTAGTTAAATCCCCACCAGGATACATTGTTTGGCTTATAATCCGATTTTTTTTTCTGATATGGCTTAGGACTCTAGATTAGTTTTCGAAGTACTACTCGCGGTGCCACCAAACATCAGAGAGAATGTTTGACTGGCACTGGAGTGCTGGACATCACCGCCTTTCATGCAGCGGAACACGGCCCGCTGCCCCGGTATCTCAGTCTGGCACACATCTTGCCGGCTGGGTGAGAGCTTACAGCACGGAGCCGTGGGGAGATAACTGATCGGATCAGGCTCCGTAATGTCGACTTGCTCGGTTGTTCCGTCCTGAACTCCTGACCCGATCTGCCAGCCAAGCCAGGCCACGGCCACGGCGGCTTCTACCCACAAAAAGTGATCTAACGTGGCGACCGCCTCAATGGTGGTTTTGGCTCATTTAGCATGTTTTTAGAAAAAATAGTAAAAATAATTTTTAAAAATAAAATGGCAAAATAGCATATCTATCGTGCCACGGTAGGGACTGCTGCGCACCTAGAACGCGGCAGAACACGTGACGACCTCCCAATTAGCGGCAGTCATCTTGCTATATGCACAAATCACGTAGGAACCTACTGCAACAGTGTTTTGTACGGTAAAAATGTTATTTTAAAAAGACTATTTTTTCTTTTTTACTTTAGAAGAGAATAAATTAGCCAAAAACTCGGTCCAAGCTGACGACCAGGCCGCCGATCATTCTTTTCTCTATCCGCCATGCCGCACACACGTTCAGACTTCAGACTGACCCAATCTTCTCAGTTGCTTCCCAGAATCTTCTAGGCATCTCTATCTCTTCACTGAGAGTGAGTACTCTCTATTTAATTGGAATTGAGATATGACGCCTATCAATATTTTATATATATATCATTATGGATTCTTTATTTGAAATCAATAAATACCCTACATGTGAGGTCCAAAAATCGTGCCAGTACCACATTCTCTAGCATAATGTCCCTATTTGATATCGCAATGCAACACCTGATAGTGTAAAAGTGCAAAACACCTAACCAGCTACTACTAGTTAGCACTAAACGCGAAAATGGTTGGTAGCGGCAGTAAAAAAAAAGTTCACTTTAACCGTTTGAACTTATCATCGAGTTTGAAAAACACCATCAACTATAAAACCGTTACTTTACCCCTGTAAACTCTTGAAACCATTACAAATCTCTCCCTTTCTCAAAACCAGCGAAAACCACGCTGCTTTTGAGTGATGTAGCACGATCACATCGATAATTTTTTTATTTAAAAAAACTAGTGTGGCCCACATGTCATACCATCCTCCACTCTCCCTCTCCCTTCCTTCTGTACCTTTCTCTACTCTCTCTCTCTCTCTCTCTCTCTGCTCTCTCCACACCGACGCTAAGCCCATCGCCATTCATGACCATGGTAAGTCACGCTCTTTCCACCACTCTAATCTGCAGTATATCACATCTTCCTTCCACTCTCCTCCATCCCCAAATAGTCGATGTTGTTGCCATTTGCAGTGATGGTGAGGTCCACTCCCGTCAATCGCCTTCTCTGCCGCTTCACAAAATTCGTCTCCACCATCCATTTTCTTCCTAAATTGATCTTTCCCCTACCTCTCACACTCCATTGTGAAGCTTGTGCTCCCCTCCTTCTTCTTCCTCATCGTCGGGAGCTCCCTACCGGTGAGCGGCGCCACGTTCGGTCCCTCACCGCATCGCCGCACACACCGATCCACCTTTCTAGTGGCTCTCCGACCTCGTCGTTCACGTCAAAAGTTCTGCCTTGACTTCCTGATCCTCTCAGCACCACTCTCCCGTCGTCATCACCTTTGGACATCGCTGCCAGCAAGCACCTTTGCCGCGCCATGGAGGCTGTCATTATCAGCTCGCTTCGGGTCACCTCCGAACAAACGAACACCAACATTGGATTTCCCATGCTAAGACAATGCTCATGCATACGTTGGTCTCCCGTCAAGGTAGAATTGGCCCTTTTTGTGGTGGTGCTACTCACAGTAAATTTGGTGGCGACGGCATGGCGAGTGCACAATGGGCAAAGCAGAAGATGAGTGGTGTGGTCGCACGGGCGGCTGGCTATCAACTGTGAGGTTCATGAGCGATGGCTAACGAGCCGAGCCCGTCTTGGCTTGGGCTTGAGAGAGAGGAGGAGGAGGAGGAGGAGGAAGAAGAAGGGGATGAGTAGGGGGAATTTTGGACGCTTTTAGCCTCCATAGATCACCACAATTCCAAATATAGCTCCATAGCACCGAAATTCCACTTCTAGCCCCCCGGCTCTCTTTGTGCTCTCGATGGTAGCAGCCGCTTGTCGCTCAGAGGCAGCAGCTAGCCACGCTTTGTTGTGTGGTAGCTTTTCCCAAAAATTCATTTAATAATATTTTTTGAGGAATTTCTAAATATAGAAAATGAGCTTAAAAAATTATAAAAAAAATTTGTGGAGCCTCTCGCCATAGTGTACTTGCTTGTGTAATTTTTTAAATTTTTTATTCATTTTGATTTTTTTTCTCAAAAATTCATTTAAGTATACTGTTTGTAAGAATTTTCTAATATAGAAAATAAAGTCCAAACATTATGAATTTTTTTCAGGCTCCTTACATAGTGGACTTGATTGTGTAATTTTTATAAAATTTTATATGCTCTGAAATTATCTCGACAAATTAAGGGTTTAGGTCTCAAAAATTAGGACGAAAAAATTAGGGTTTCATGATTTCATGTGACTTGAAATGTGGGAAGTTTAGTACCATATGACTACTCTAGGTAAGAGACACTCCTTCCTCCACACATTTGTCGTCTCGTCGCTGCTGTCCCCCCTTACCCACAGTGCTCGCTTTTATGGCGTGCCGAATCTCCAGACTCGACTCCCGATTGATTCGCTTGCGTGCCTCCACCAGCAAGGGTGTTGTGTGACGCTTCATAGGCTACACCGTGTTAAACCTGCATATTAGGAACCCTTCTTGCAAACATCTCTGATCCATTTAAATACATATAAATATATACTTCAAGTGCATATAAATACATACTTACTGCATATACAAAAGATATGAATTACTTACGACCCCTTCCTGTAAATTATAAGTTATTAACCAAGCAGACAATTAGACCGAACATATCAGGAACCCTTTTTACTACAGCATAAGTTTTAGCCGATGTCACAGCACTATAGGTAAACCCTAAACCGTCAAGCCAAACCTATAAAAAGCTTATTATAGTAAGTAGAAGTTGATCGTTATCATCGAGTGCTAACTTCTTATTGTCCTCTGCTGTCATGCAGCACAGGGCAATAAATCTTCCAGTGCCTGACCTCATCGTAGTAGAATTTCCATAGTGGATTATAAACTCACGTATTGAGTAGTAATTCATAACAATCATGTAAAAAGAAAATATATCTTCGTAACTACTCTGTATAACTTAATAAATAAGGTAACGACATAGGGAGGTTTTGTATTAATTTGTATTAAGTTTCTTTTGGATCACAAGAAATAAATCATTGCATTTTTCCTCAACAATCAACCCAAAAGGACATTAACATTAAGGTTCTTCATCGCATTACTACACTATGGTGGAGTTAAAGCAAAGTACTTTATGGAGCTTCTACAGAATGCAATTGAATGGGCTGAGAACGTTCGTTGTGATTATGAAGATACCCTAAAATGTTACATTGAAATGTTGTTGTTTCATACTCTTCGTGCACTGTAATGCACAGTACAATTTGGCATATATATTTGCTTCTTTATGCTCTAGAACTTGCACTCTTATGTTACAAGTTGTAATAGTCTGCCATTTTAATTTAGTTTTTGCTATTCACCTACTTGTGTTTGATCCACCTCTCTTTTTCATCTGGTCATTACAGTTGTATTTAGCTATGCGAACATTGAGGATTCAATATCGGTGCGAATGATTCTGCCTGAAAAAATTTATCCGTTCTGAGTTTTTTCTCGAAAATTTATTTAAGTATACTGTTTGTAGGAATTTTCTAATATAAAAAATGAGGTCCAAACATTATGAATTTTTTTTCAGACTCCTTACATAGTAGACTTGATTGTCGAAGTCATTAATGTCCTGCGAGTCCATAATGTAAGTGCACCGTATAGTGAAAAACATAACAATGATGTAAATTTTGCATAACTCACGTGTTGATATTGAGCGCGCTCAGGCGACCGGATACGCTATAGCGGCCGGATAAGTGCACCGTACAATGAAAACGGAACAGTTAATCCCGATCAACCTGAAGATGATGAATGGCTATTTGACATTGCTGACGATAATATTGTACCCAATGGTCACTTGGCACTTACTCACCCTACACCTTTTGTTATAGCCGCTCGGGAATCACCAAGTATGCTGCACACACCAATTTCTATGGTGGAATTGAAAACACCAACGAAATCACCCATGCCACTTACTGGTACCATCAGCCCCATTACTCAATCAAACAATTGCCATAAAAGCGAGCACTGCGGGTACGGGGGGACAGCAGTGACAGGACGGCATATGTGTAGAGGAGGGAGTGTCTCTTACCTAGAGTAGTATGTGGTACTAAACTTCCCACATTTTAAGTAACATGAAATCATGAAACCCTAATTTCAGAAACCTTTCGTCCTAATTTTCGAGATCTAAACCTTTAATTTGTCGAGACAATTTCAGAGCATATAAAACTCTGTAAAAAATTACACAATCAAGTCCACTGTGTAAGGAGCCTGAAAAAAATCTATAATGTTTGAACCTCATTTTATATATTAGAAAAATCCTACAAACAGTATACTTAAATGAATTTTTGAGAAAAAATCAGAATGGATAAAAAATTTAAAAACCTACACAAGCAAGTACACTATGACAGGAGGCTCCACAAAATTTTTATAATTTTTTGAGCTCATTTGCTGTATTTAGAAATTCCTTAAAAAATATTATTAAATAAATTTTTGGGAAAAAGTCAGTCATTGTGGGGACAAGAAGAAGAATTCGCCATCCACAGAGAGAAGAACCTGCTCTGCAGCCCAGAGCGCAGCAGCCAAGACAGGGGCTAGAAGTGGAATTTCAGTGCTAAAGGAGTTATATTTGGAATTGTAGTGATTTATGAGGGCTAAAAATGTCCAAAATTCGAGGAGGGGAGAGAGATGTGACATGGCTGTCAATGTAGCCCAATCTGGTGACATGGTTGTGGATGTGGCAAAATCCATCGTTGAAACCAGCCTTAGGGTGAAACTTGACCTGATTTGAATAGTGAGATGATATAAATTGGACGCTTTTGTAGTCGATGATATTTTTAAGATTAACACCATAAGTTCGGGGTAAAGTCGACTTCTTCCTTATTAAAATAGCAACTTGTCGGAACCCCGGGTGTCACACAACCCCGAGACCCTCTGTGCATACCAAGCTAGTCCCATGATCAGTAGCTAGCTTGCACAGTTGCAACAATGATGCATTCATAACCATTCAACGCATTTAACTAATGAAGCGCATAAAGTAATATTAATTAAAACAAAGAAAGACCTTATGGTCAAGGTTCTACAAAAGTCGCCTCACGTGGCTTAGCAACAACAGAGTATCCGGCAATGAAATCTCAAAAATACGTGGAGCCCAATCGACATGCCCACGTGCAATCGAGCGGTGGACGTGACCTAGATCGCAAAGTCTTCAAAGTAGCCTTCTTCATAGTACTCAACATTTCGTTCTTCGCTGACCGATCAACAAAGGGCACAAAGCCGTGAGTACATAAAGTACTCAAGAAGTCGAGAGAAATGTATGCACATAGTATTCATGCCAGCTTAAACAAGGATGTCTTTATGGTTAATTTGCGTAAAGCAAGTTTAATAATAAATACAAGAATTAGATTGCAAAGCAAGGTTTTAAAAGAATAATACGTAGATAACCAAGTTCTTTTGAATCAAACAAAGGAACATCCCGCTCACTTCCCAACCATTCCAACCAAACGCTTCCATCGAACCACACCAATTTTTGAAAATACTACTTTGCGCGAAATCACTGTGCATGTCCGTAATCGGGACACGGCTATTCGAATAGATTTTTGACACTGCAGAGGTTGTACAAATTTTACCCACAAGACACGAATTCTCTAGTTTGTTTGGCATCCGTCGATACCACCGCCACTTCCTTAGGTGAGTAGTCTAGAGCACGTGACAAGGCTTTACAAAGTTCCATTTTGCCTCTGTTCGCTTCGCTAAGGTTTCGCCATCACACCCCTCTTGCGCCTAATAAATGTACCACAACAGTAACCGACTCAAAACTTTCCTAATTAATTGGCCAGTCCGTCCCATACCGGACTTATGGTTGCACGAGGTGACCCAGATCAATGACTTGCAAAGTTAAGTCCTTAGATGACTGCTCAGACAAGTCTACCACAACCCAATGTGCATTACGCACCCACTCTAGCTCCCTACCTCAAGCCCGAGCATAAAACATTTTTGGTTCATTCCCACCAAATGGCAATCCTCGCCATGGCACAACATCTTTAATAAAAGTGGCCTCACACCACAATTCCATAGTTCCATTAGTCAAATTTCAATAATCATGAACATGTGCTCGAAAGTCTCATGTAACTAAAGCATGTCTAGCAATAATACGCTCCCAAGTTGGTGATACAATTATGTCCAACTAGTATTAACCATCCTAAGGTGTCCAAGGATATATGTCATTCAAGGAGACATTTCATTTTCAATTTATCAAGGAGGCATAATGGCAATTTGGTAATTATCTACTCCCAAAACCATTTTTAATAAAACTAGCCATGCATGATAATTTAATACAATATACATTTGTAAAATGGGTTCAACATGGTCAAAGGCCTACGACTTGCCTTCGTTGACGAGGAGAGGGTCTTCGGTCGTCGGGTCGAAGAAATCTTCCAAACGCCTAATCTACACGCAGAATAGCAACAAATAAATAAAACAGCACCAAATGAACTCCAAAAATTACAAAACCAGTACCAAATGAAAGAGGGTGAATTTATATGAATTTAGAAATTTGGATCACCCAAATCGGAGTTCGGATGTGAAAGTTATAGCCAAAAGAAGTTTCAAAATCACATAAAATGATGAAATTAGGGTTTTCGGATTTTCGGAATTAATTTTCAACTGCAAAACCGGATTTTGACGTCAGTGCCGCGCAATCGCACACGTGGCTGCCACGCGGTCGAAAGTGGTCGACGCGGCACGACGTGGCGCCACGTGGGTGGCCACGTGGGCTCGCCCACGGGTCGAGAGAGAGAGAGAGAGAGAGAGAGAGACGGGGCGCGGCGGCGGCGGCCGAGCCGGAGAAGACGGCGCGACGGTGCTTTGGGAACGGCGGCGACGGCAGCCTGGGAACGGCGGCGACGGCGGCATACGGAGAGAAGAAGAGAGGAGGGCGGCGAAAGCAACCGAGAGGGAGAGGAAGAGAGAGAGAGAAGACGGAAAAAACCGACGGCTTTATAGGCGACGCCACGAAGGGACGGATACCTTGGCGCGTCGTGGCGGCGCGGCGGAGGCGGACGAGACAAGACGGCGTGGCAATGGACGCGCGGAGGCGCGGCGAGGCGAAGCGGATTCGCGGCGCGGAATCTCGCGCGCCGTGGGAGAGAGAGAGCGGCGCGCGTCGGGACGATGACAGCGCCGTCCGATTGCGACGGACGGTGCGGAGCGAGGAGGCGCGGAGAGAGCCGTCCGATTGACGGACGGTGGGAGGAAAAGAGGCGCGGCGAGGAAGACGAGGCGCCGTCCGATTCGATCGGACGGTGGGAAGCGGAAGAGGCGCGGCGCTGCGGAGGGCGCCGGATCGCGATCCAACGGCGAGAAGAAAGGAGAGCGCGCGAACGAGAGCGGCCGGATGGAGATCCAACGGCCAGAGCGGGCGCGCATGGAGCGGGCATGCCAGCTGAGGCGGGCCGCAGGAGGCAGGCCGGGCTGGAATAGGAGATGGGCCGAGGATTCGCCCATAAACAAAGAAAATATTTAAAATACCTTTTTCCATTTTAGAAATTCAAACAATTCAAAAGCAATTTAGAAAATAGCAAATAGACTCCAAAATTTCGAAAATTCACGAAATTCCTTGAATTATTCTAGACTTAATAAAAATACTTTTAACTTTAAATTTTCTTTTCTTTTGCAAATAAATTAATTTTTAATTTCGGGAAAAGGAAAATCAATTTCTAAAACCCAATAAATCCAAGAAAATTCTTAAAATAATAATTTTGATTTTAAATTCTGAATTCTCAATCAAACCAACTTTAATTTAATTGAAGTTTGATTAACTCATATTAAAGCGCAAATGGATTTCAAATTTCCAAATTAAGCTTTTGATTTAATAGAAACAAATGGTTCTCCTTTAAAATTTTCAAAACTCTCAAAACGGACGTTACAAACCTACCTCTTAAAGGGAATCTCGACCCGAGATTCAGCCGACTAGGAATAGGTGGGGAAACTCACCTTCAAGTCATCTTCTCGCTCCCAAGTTGCTTCTTCTTCTGTGTGGTTGCTCCACCGACCTTGCGTAAACGGATGATCTTGCTTCTTGTCACTGCTCGCTACTTCCAAGATCTTGATAGGATGCTCCTTGTAGGTGAGGTCTTCTTGCAGGCAATTGATTCCACCGCATCCGCTCTTCGCACACGCAAACACTTCTTCAATCGCGACACGTGGAAGACATTATGCACATCCGATACCGAGTGGGAGCTCCAACCGTAAGCGACTTCTCCTCTTCTGCTAGAATCGAAAGGTCCGATGTACCTTGGTGCAAGCTTTCCACTTACTCAAACGACGATCCCTTGAGAGGCGACACCTTCAGTACACATGATCACCAGTGCAATGCTAGATCTCGGCGACTGTTATCGCGATAACTCTTCTCGCTCGGTCTCAGGCTGCTTTACCTTTCTCGATTGATCGAACTTGCTCTTCGGCTTTTTCCAAAATATCCGCCCAAACACTTGTCTTTCGCCTACTTCATTCCAATACAAGGGTGTCTCGCATTTTCTTCCATAAAGAGCTTCAAATGGAGACATCCGAGGCTTGACTGTAATCGTTGTTATAGGAAAACTCGCATAAGGTAGCATTTGATCCCAATCGTCTCGATTTGCTAAGGCACAAGCCCTTAACATATCTTCTAGGATTTGATTTACTCTTTCTGTCTCGACCATCCGTCTGGGATGATAAGTCAGATCAAATTTAGATTAGTACCCAAAACATCGTGCAACTTCGCCAAAATCTTGAGGTGAACTGGTTCCTCGATCCGACACGATCTTCTTCGCACTCCATCTTTGGCACACTATCTTTGCCATGTACAATTCTCGATCTATCACCGTGAGTAAGTAGTCTTGATCGGGAGAAAGTGAGCAACTTTGGTTAGACGATCCACAACTACCCGATAGAATCATATCCCGACCTTGTCCTTGGCAAACCAAAGTGATAAAATCCATGCCAATTTCTTCCCACTTCCATTCGGCACTTTCAAGGGTTGCAGGAGTCCAAAGAGTCTTTGATGCTCGGCTTTACTCGCCGATGACATCACACCGAGCTACATACTGCAATCTCACGCTTCATGCTAGGCCACCAATACATTTCTTTAAGATCTTGGTACATCTTTGTGCTTCCAGGGTGAATGGAGTACAAAGTTTCATGGGCTTCCTTGAGTATCAGCTGCTTAAGCTCTTTCTGATCTGGAACACAAATTCGCTTGTCAAACCAAATGGTGCCTTGCTCATCTTCTGAAAATCTTAGGGCTTTACCCTTCATCATGTTGCTCTTGATTTCATTAATATTGGCATCTTCAACTTGAGCTTCCTTGATCTGATTCCGCAAAGTGGGTTGAACTTTAGGCGCTAGATAACCTTCCTCAACCAACTCTAACTTGAGCTTCAGGAACTCTTCATGAAGGGCTGGCTGATTTTCCTTGATCGTCAGGGTATTGCAATAGACTTTTCTGCTCAAGGCATCTGCCACAACATTAGCTTTGCCTGGGTGGTAATGGATTCCAATATCATAATCCTTGATTAACTCTAACCACCTTCTTTGCCTCATATTAAGATCACCGAGTGAAAATGTACTTCAAACTCTTATGGTCCGTAGACTTCACAATGATTACCAATAAGGTAATGACGCCATATCTTTAGAGCATGCACTACGGCAACTAACTCCAAGTCATGAGTGGGGTAATTCACTTCATGAGGCCTCAACCGACGGAAGCATAGGCTACAACCTTCCTTTCTTGCATCAGACACAACCAAGTCCTTGCGGGATGCATCACGTAAAATCTCAAAATCCTTCCGACATCCGCAAAATCAACACCGAGTCGTGGTCGACGCTTCTTCAACTCTTGAAAACTTTGCTCACAACTGCTGTCCAAACAAATTTCTTTTCTTTCTTCAACAAATTGAGTGAGGGGTCTTGCTATCTTGGAGAATCCTTCTATGAATCGACGGTAGTATCCCGCCATTCCAAGAAAACTTTCGACCGAGGCATCGACTTGGGTGACTCCCAATTAAGCACATCCTTAACCTTGCTAGGGTTAACAGACACTCCTTCCGCAGACATGACATGTCCCAAGAAAGTAACTTCTTTCATCCAAAACTCACACTTGCTGAATTTAGCATAGAGTTGATGATCTCTAAGCTTGTTCAGACCAAACGGAGGTGCTCTTCATGCTCTTCTTCACTCTTGAATACACCAAAATATCGTCAATGAAGACAATGACGAACTTGTCCAAATCTCCATGAATACTTTATTCATCAAGTTCATAAAGTAAGCGGGGCATTGGTCAATCCAAATGACATGACCGTGAACTCATACACCCATACCGGTTGAGAAAGTCGTCTTGGGAATGTCTTCGGACGAATCTTCAACTGTGGTATATCGACCTCAAGTCTATTTTGGAGAACACAGGCTCCTTTTAACCGATCAAACAAATCATCGATCCTCGGCAGAGGGTACTTGTTCTTGATGGTGACCTCATTGAGGGCTCGGTAATCCACACACATCCGCTGGGTACCATCCTTCTTTGCAACAAAGATCACTGGGCTCCCTAAGGTGAAGAACTTGGCCTGACAAAACCTTTCTCTTGCATTTCTTCAATTTGCTTCTTCACCAACCAAATCATTGACAGCAATCAGAGGGTCTCTTGAAAATAGGTGCGTTCTCGAACAAGATTGATGACAAACTCCAAGTCTCGATGCGCGGCATTCGGGTAGGTCATCGGGAAAGACATCCAAAACTCTCGACTCATCGGCACTTCTTCCATAGACACAACACCGCATCTGCGGACAAAAGATCCAAACTAGCTTCTCTGGGAGGCTTCAAACTTTACCTTGGTTCCATCCGGACCGATCAAAGTGATGCTTCTACCACCACAATCCAAGAGGGCTTGGTGATTGGCAAGCCAATCCATTCCCAAAATCACATCAAGAGACTTGGTGTCTATGATGATGAGATTGGCAAGGAATTCTACCCTTCTATGGTCACTTTAACCTTAGGGCAACCTTGGTTCGTACTCAATTCAACCGAGATTGAACCAACAAAACACTTTTAAGAGGCAAAACTTCCAACTGGTGCCTTTCAAAGAAACTCCAGAAACAAACGAATGCAAGCTCCGTAATCAAACAAAGCGATGGCAAGGTGTTTGAATTGACAAGGAACTTACCCAAAGACGACGTCCGGCCGTCTCGAGCTTCCTCCACAAGTGGTGTGGTTCACACGACCTCTTCCAAAAGGCCGAGGAGACTTGGTGGTGCGTATGGAGTCCGAGGGGCTCCACGTGCGACTCGGAGTGGGGTCCTGGCCGGGTGGCTCCCATGTTGAAACGAACCGAGAAGGGCCTTGCCTCTGCGCAATCACTGGCGAAGTGCCCACCGATGGCACTTAAAGCAGTGATCCATTTGCGCAGGTTGCCATTCCTTGGTTGCTTGGTTGCTAGAGCCGTTGAAACCGCGTTACCGGAACTGGCCGGGCGAGGTGTCGCTCAGGGCTCAATGTGACAGTGGAGCAACACGGCGTGAGGCGCACATTCATTCTCGCTCGGGAGTGAGACCGATGGGCACCGTGGCCGCATCATCTTTCTCTTGCGGGATTCTTCAAGTTCACGGCGGATTCCTCGATGAGCATGGCCTTGTTCACCAAGTGCCGGAAATCAATAGTCATTCCCAATGACTTGCACCTTCAAACCGGGTTGAGTCCTCTCTTGAAGCGCTTCGCGGCATCATCTGTGGCAACGCCCTCGGGCATAACGGGACAACCGAGTGAATCGTTAAGATATTCACTCACCGACGTGTTGCCTTGCCGCACTCACGGAACTCATTCTTCTTCATTTCCACCTTTCCATCCGGATATGGGAGTGGCGGAAAGCTCCCAAAACTCGCCCAAGTGATACTCGTGGTTTCCATGGCGGCACAATAGTTCTCCCACCATTCTCGCAGCGGTACCTTCAAGCCGGTGAGTGGCATATAACCTTCTCGCGATCATCACAACGGTGATAGCGAGCTTCTTTTCCATGGAACGAAACCGGTCATGCCCAATGGCTCCGAGGAGCTAGAGAAGGTGGGTGGATGGGTCCTTAGAAACTCTGCCAACCTGGACTGAGGAAAAACTGGGAGTGGAGCAGGCGTGGGCGTGGCAGCTGCTTGACTGTTCTGATTCATCATTGCTAGCAGGCGGCGTGAGCCGGTCTGGCGATTCATCATCTCGAGTCATATTTCGCATCAAAGAGCTCATCACCGCGCTCTGGCCGCCATGAACTGACTCAAACCCGGATCTGCACTGGCGGCCTGGGAAGACGGGGCACTGGCGCTTGGAGTCTCATCTTGGCTTGCGGAGTTGCGGGTCTGAACCATCTGCGACAAAGCTTCACAGGTTTAATAGACGAGAAGAAGAAAGCAATTTAGATGCGAGGGAAAGCACGGAGATGAGCGAGGAACAAGGGAGGTAGATGGATCAACCTAATGCGGACAAAAATTGGTTTTACCCAACGAACGGATAGCCGGAAAGCTATCAAGAAGCAAACAAGAAAGGGACACTTAAGCACAAAAGCACTATTACGCAGACTAAACGACTCTAAAACTAGGGAGGCCGCTACCAATCTAATCTTTATGGAGGGTCAACTGGGAACAGACTGCGGATCTTGAACTTCCAAAACTTCCATTGCTTGATCTTGAAGGGCTCGATCCTAGGGATAATCCAGAGGTGAGGGAGTCAATTTAAATTTGAAAACCAAGTTCCAGAAAAGATAAGATGAAAGAAATCAAGAATGATATAAGAGGGTAAGATGGTAAGAAAAGAATAGAACAAGGTGAGAAAGAACAGAATAAGATGAGAGAAGAATATCTAGTCAAGTTAATTGCTTGGTTTGATTTAGAAAATATATTTTGAATTTTTGACTAAGACGACCAATCTAACTAAAGGTTACGCCCCATATCGATATGGCTCGATACCATCTCTTGTCGGAACCCCGGTGTCACACAACCCCGAGACCCTCTGTGCATACCAAGCTAGTCCCATGATCGGTAGCTAGCTTGCGAGTTGCAACAATGATGCATTCATAACCATTCAACGACGAACTAATGAAGCGCACAAAGTAATATTAATTAAAACAAAGAAAGACCTTATGGTCAAGGTTCTTACAAAAGTCGCCTCACGGGGCTTAGCAAAACAGAGTATCCGCAATGAAATCTCAAAAATACGTGGAGCCCAATCGACATGCCCACAGCAATCGAGTGGTGGACGTGACCTAGATCGCAAAGTCTTCAAAGTAGCCTTCTTCATAGTACTCAACATTTCCGGTTCTTCATTGGACCGATCAACAAAGGGCACAAAGCCGTGAGTACATAAAGTACTCGAGAAGTCGAGAGAAATGTATGCACATAGTATTCATGCAAGCTTAAACAAGGATGTCTTTATGGTTAATTTGCGTAAAGCAAGTTTAACAAGAATACAAGAATTAGATTGCAAAGCAAGGTTTTAAAAGAATAATACGTAGATAACCAAGTTCTTTTGAATCAAACGGTGAACATCCCGCTCACTTCCCAACCATTCCAACCAAACGCTTCCATCGAACCACACCAATTTTTGAAAATACTACCCTTGCGCGAAATCACTGTGCATGTCCGTGAATCGGGACACGGCTATTCGAATAGATTTTTGACACTCTGCAGAGGTTGTGCGGCTTTACCCACAAGACACGAATTCTCTAGTTTGTTTGGCATCCGTCGATACCACCGCTCACTTCCTTAGGTGAGTAGTCTAGAGCACGTGACAAGGCTTTACAAAGTTCCATTTTGCCTCTGTTCGCTTCGCTAAGGTTTCGCCATCACAGCCCCCTCTTGCGCCAATAATCAGCCACAACAGAACCGACTCAAAACTTTCCTAATTAATTGGCCAGGTCCGTCCCATACCGGACTTATGGTTGCACGAGGTGACCCAGATCAATGACTTGCAAAGTTAAGTCCTTAGATATTTGCTCGCATAAGTCTACCACAACCCAATGTGCATTACGCACCCACTCTAGCTCCCTACCTCAAGCCCGAGCATAAAACATTTTTGGTTCATTCCCGACCAAATGGCAATCCCTGCCATGGCACAACATCTTTTAATAAAAGTGGCCTCACACCACAATTCCATAGTTCCATTAGTCAAATTTCAATAATCAATGAACATGTGCTCGAAAGTCTCGCGGGTAACTAAAGCATGTCTAAGCAATAATACGCTCCCAAGTTGGTGATACAATTATGTCCAACTAGTATTAACCATCCTAAGGTGTCCAAGGATATATGTCATTCAAGGAGACATTTCATTTTCAATTTATCAAGGAGGCATAATGGCAATTTGGTAATTATCTACTCCCAAAACCATTTTTAATAAAACTAGCCATGCATGATAATTTAATACAATATACATTTGTAAAATGGGTTCAACATGGTCAAAGGCCTACACTTGCCTTCGTTGACGAGGAGAGGGTCTTCGGTCGTCGGGTCGAAGAAATCTTCCGAAACGCCGTAATCTACACGTGCGAGAATAGCAACAAATAAATAAAACAGCACCAAATGAACTCCAAAAAATTACAAAACCAGTACCAAATGAAAGAGGGTGAATTTATATGAATTTAGAAATTTGGATCACCCAAATCGGAGTTCGGATGTGAAAGTTATAGCCAAAAGAAGTTTCAAAATCACATAAAATGATGAAATTAGGGTTTTCGGATTTTCGGAATTAATTTTCAACTGAAAAACCGGATTTTGACGTCAGCGCCGCGCAATCGCACACGTGGCTGCCACGCGGTCGAAAGGGCTGACGCGGCGCTGACGTGGCGCCACGTGGGTGGCCACGTGGGCTCGGGCCCACGGGTCAGAGAGAGAGAGAGAGAGAGAGAGAGAGACGGGGCGCGGTGGCAGGCGGCGGCGGAGCTGAGAAGACGGCGGCGACGGTGCCGGAACGGCGGCGGCGGGAAGTTGGGAACGGCGGCGACGGCGGCCGGAGAAGAAGAAGGAGGAGGCGCGCGAAGCAACCGAGAGAGGAGAGGAAGAGAGAGAGAAGACGGAAAACCGACGGCTTTATAGCGACGCCACGAGCGGACGGATAGCAATGCGGCTGTCGTGGGGCGGGCGAGGCGAGACGAGGCAAGACGGGCGTGGCAATGGATGCTGAGGCGCTTGGCGAGGCGAAGCGGATTCGGCGCGCGGAATCTCGCGCGCCGTGGAGAGAGAAGCGGCGCGCGGCGGGGACGATGAACAGCGCCGTCCGATTGCGACGGACGGCGGAGCGAGGAGGCGCGGAGAGAAGCCGTCCGATTTCGACGGACGGTGGGGAAAGAGGCGCGGCGAGGAAGACGAGCGCCGTCCGACCCGACGGACGGCTGGAAGCGGAAGAGCGCGCCTGGCGGGCGCGTCGGATCGCGATCCAACAGCGGAGAAGAAAGGAGAGCGTAGCGGCGAACGAGAGCGGCGGATGGAGATCCAACGGCCAGAGGCGGGCGCACATGGAGCGGGGCACTGAGCCGAGGCGGGCCGCAGGAGGCAGGCTGGGCCGGGGAATAGGAGATGGGCCGGAGGGATTCGGCCCATAAACAAAGAAAATATTTAAAATACCTTTTTCCATTTTAGAAATTCAAACAATTCAAAAAGCAATTTAGAAAATAGCAAATAGACTCCAAAAATTCTGGAAAAATTCACAGAAATTCCTTGAATTATTCTAGACTTAATAAAAATACTTTTAACTTTAAATTTTCTTTTTCTTTTGCAAATAAATTAATTTTTAATTTCGGGAAAAAGGAAAATCAATTTCTAAAACCCAATAAATCCAAGAAAATTCTTAAAATAATAATTTTGATTTTAAATTCCAGAATTCTCAATCAAACCAACTTTAATTTAATTGAAGTTTGATTAACTCATATTAAACTGCAAATGGATTTCTGAAATTTCCAAATTAAGCTTTTGACGAATAGAAACAAATGGTTCTCCTTTAAAATTTTCAAAAACTCCGAAAAACGGGACGTTACACAACTCAAGTAGTGACGCTGGCTTGAGAGCACAACACATGTAATCAAATCCACCCTCTGGGCTCTGGATACTGGATATACAAACGCTTACGCACATGTTGTGCTAAGATCTTGCTCTGCTCTACGCTGGTTGATCCTTCTGTTGAGTTGCAAGACATGGACGGCATTGCTCCTGCTCTTGCCCCGGCCGGCCTCTCGCCGGCAGCGCCGGGCTGGAGCCTCTCCGGCATCGGCGCGTCGGGCCTGGCGGCTGCCGGCACCGTCCTCCTTTTCCTCTACCTCACCGCACGCTTCATCTGGATGTACAACAAGAGGGCCACCGCGAGCGCCACCGCCGCCACGGCATCCTCCCCGCCGGTCGCGCGGCCCCGCTGCGCCGTGCCGCGGTCGCTGCTCCCGGTGTTCGTGAACATGGCGTCGCCCGGCGCGGCGGAGAGGGCGGCGGAGTGTGCGGTGTGCCTGTCGGAGTTCAGGGAGCGGGAGGCCGGGCGGCACCTGCCGGGCTGCGGCCACGGGTTCCATGAGGAGTGCATCGCGACGTGGCTCCGGCTCAACTCGACGTGTCCGCTCTGCCGTGCCCCCGTCGCCGCGAATTAGGCCAGGCGTGATTGCGTGAAGCACCTGCTAGAATAGATCGGTGACGTACTGACGTACAAGTGCAGATGTGTCGTTCTACCGGTTTAGACATTTGTCAATTCGGATTTGTTAATTTTCGGTTAACTAAAATTTATTTATTCATTAGTAATTTATAATTGTATTGTATTAAATCTAAAATTACAGTAACAAATAATGTACAATTTTAATATAACTTTACTGTAACTCAGAATCGTTAATTCTATTTGTTTTTGTATTTTTTTAGTATTTATAGGGTTGTAGGGTTCGTCTAGATTTACTTTTGTCTATTTTAAAATATATTTTTTGTATTTTTAGGATTCATCAACATTTACTGTTGTCTATTTTAAACCGAGATAATCTAGTCTATAGAATATTAATCAAACGGTGAGAAAAAAATGATTAATAGATAAAGAAATTTTAAGCACTTTAAACGTAGACACTCCCTTGTCTCTTTTCTGTTACGCTATAGCTTTTTTAGAATGGTTAAATATGTATAGTTCTAGTTCCTGCTGACATTTGTGTATAGCTGGTTCGCGTAGCCTTGTACTCCTGTAGTATTTACCATTGTAGTGCTGAAGCCTGAACAATCATGGGTATACTCCAGTGGTATCTACCATTGTAGTGCTGAAGCCTGAACAATCATAGGTATACATATGAACAATCATGGGTATACAAATTGTGCTGTCACATAAAGGTCGGTCGTTTTCACTGTAGGGACGAGGTTACATCAGAACACGATATCCTGCAACAAACGAAGGAGGGCCGTCGTCGTTCCCCGTCTTTACTTTGTTCCCAGAGATTAGTTCTGTACCATGCCAGGCTGGCAGCACGTCTTTTAATCCAAACCATCGAATCCGGCCCCGTCTTTTAATGTTGAGTATATAGTCCATGATAGTCATAACCCGAATATCTAAATCTAGATCGATCTCTATGTATACTGCACTGATTTAGGATTATGCTTGTACATATAGTGAAAATATCGATAAATATCATCACATATAAACGATTAAAAGGAACAAATGACTAGATTTGATAAATAAATAATGGCTACGACCTTATGGTCGAGTTTACAGTTATTCAACCACGCATGGCTTTAGTAAATAGAGATAAATAGCAGCAACAAAACGAAAAGCAGTTTTAGAGGAACTCATCACTTGCCACAGACAACCGCTGGGAACAAGACCTAACGATCAACCTCATCGTAGAACTTCTCCAGAGCAAATATTGACTCCTTCAATCCTTCATTTGAATAATGATTATAACAATAATGGGTATATGGAGTACTCAGAAAGTTGTACCACATAATACCAGTATAGATGACGATTTATTCCAAAGGATATGGCTACTAAGGTTATTTTGCAATAAGCGACGTTTGCAATAAAATGTGAATAATAGATTGAAAGCGTAAGTTGAAACAATAATAATAATAATAATAATAATAATAGGTAACAACAATTTCTACAAAGTTCACATAGCTTAAACCAATTCTTTCACACAGCTTCCCTTCCAGTTTTGTTGGTGAAATCTACCCTTCGTATAAAATCATTGAGCATGTCCATGACAGAGGACGGTGCTATTCAAATATATTATTTAACACTCGGCAGAGGTTGTCATCTTTATCCACAAGATATAATCATTGTGACCAACACTAGATCCTAACAAAGCCTTTCCAAAACTTCATATTAACAATTGACCCTTCAAGTGAGCATACAGCCGGTAACCAAACTTCACTCGGTTCGTTGGCCTGATGCACACTGCTGGACTTGGAAATGGCGAACTGTCCATAGGTGCGAACCAGCACACAGTCTGCGCCTCCACCCAGTCACAACCTAACCTATCTCCTGATGTAGCCAATATCGAGAATTCGTAACTTACTAAGCTAGGCATGTCCCATACCAGGCATGTGGTAGTACGATATGACTCAACTTAATAGCGCACAAAATTAAATCCTTAATTGACCAGGGCAAGAGTGCCAATTTACTATACTAAGTCATAAAGATTCACACGGTACCCTCACACAGTCAACCAAATCACATAGAACTCCCAATGGTCACAGTCTAAATCATTTTCCACCCTATTGATTAAGTGCAACATATGTCATCAACAGGTGATAACATATTGTACACAGCTTTTCACAAAGACGTACATTTCATAATCATTGAATTAAGTATGAGTTTACCATTTCAAAATGATATCAATAACCAGTTGTAAGGCTAAGCATACTAATCATGTCTAACCAACCCACATTGGTGCTATGGTAATTAGTAGTTTACCAAACTAGGGTGACAAATGATCATGGCTATACAATTCACAAGATAGGTATAAATCAAATAGATTGCATAGCTAATCCAACAATAGTAAAACATTCGATAATTGAATTAGCATGCAATAGTTTGAATCAAAGTAATTTTGTAAAATTGAGTGCAATACGATCAAAGCACAACTTGCCTTGGAATAAGTCCTGATCTTGGTCTTGATTTTGATGTTTAGCTAATCTCACTTCCTTGTATACTCTCCAAGTATCAACGTCTAATGCAAAGAGAAAAAAAGAAATACAAATAAATACCAAACAGAGCAACAACGAACTCCAAAAATTATAATAAAAATATTGGATGGTAGGATTCGATTTTAGATTAATTTTAAAACTTGAATGTGCTCAATCAGAGATCATATAAAGAAGAGCAGAATATTGGAAGTTAACTCGACTGAGAAATTCGGGAAATAAATAAGGGAGATAGAAAACAGAGGCTGAGAGGTGGAACCAAGGGAATATTCTAAAATATTTCTTTTTTTGAAATTCAAAAAAAGATTAAGGGGCTGACAGGTGAGGCCCGTGGTCTATAAACTGGGTTCACAGGCTTGGGTCCACGGGTCTACAATGAACGGGGCTACAGAACAGGACTGCATGTGGGGTCCACATGCTAGAGGCTCGGTGCACTGTGGACTAGGTCCACGCGGGTTAGATCTAGGGTTTGGGATATGGGTAGCGGTTGACGGAGCGGCGGGGCTAGCATGGCGCTGACATGGCATTCACGGTGACAACATGTCGGTGGCTGTAAGATCGAGGTGGCCGACTAGAGGGGGGTGAATAGGCGGTTTTAAAAATTCCTTTTGCGCTAAACCAATATATAATGCGGAAGCTAATAACAATTGGTTTTGCACAATTAAAACCTAAATCAACTAGGCTTTCCTAAGTGCACCAACAATACAAGAGAGCAATCATACAATCATATATAAGCAATTAAAGCATGTAATATAAATTGCTCAAAGTAAAGCACAAGTAAAAACAAGATGACACAATTGTGTTTTACCGTGGTGTTCGGAGACTTGCCGGTCTCCCCTAATCCACGTTGAGGTAAGCTCAATCATGTTGGACCGGCTCCAGTAATTAAGCCAACACCTCCGAGGTAAGTCCAACACTTGGAACGGTTCCAAACCGAACCAACACCTCGCTTCACTATGGTTGCTCTTCCTCCACTCCGGAGATGGCGAGCACCAAACCACTCACAAACACGCCGGGTCTTCTCACAAGCTTCTTGAGAAGATCACCGCGCACGACGTCTCCACGCCGTCTAGGTGTCGGCAAACACCAAGAGTAACAAATCCAAATTTTCACTTGAACTAATCAAGTGTCAACGCTCACGTGGATACACAATCCACTACCTAAGGCAACACATGCACTTAGGGTTTGCTCTCAATTCTCACTAAGTGCAACACATGCACAAAATAGAATGAGAGGCTTGCTCTTAGCTCAAGAATAAGTATAGCACTCAACAATAGCACCAGCAACAACCAACACCCTCTCCCAACCGACCAAGGCTCATATATATAGCCCCCACACAAAAACTAGCCGTTGGGAGAAGATTCCTAAATCAAGATAGGTGGTCGACCACCAACCAATGGCGGCCGGATCGCTTCCATGCGCCAACGGCTAGAAAACTAGCCGTTGGGCCTTCGGCCGGTCAGACCGCCATGTAATGGCCGGTCGGACCACCGCCAAATCGGTCGGACCGCCGCAGCTGGCCGGTCCGACCGCCCGATAGAAATTTGGCTAAGTCCCAAAACGGGCGCTCTCTGGAATAAACGTTCTACACCAACCCCGGAACTTCCTCACATCGGAAGTTCCGTTTTTACAACAGCGGAACTTCCGGACAGAGAATCCAAGTCAAAGGAAATCGGTTGGACCGCCAACACATGGCCGGTTCGACCGATTGGCCACCGGTCAGACTGGTACACACCGACGGTCTGACCGACAGACCACAGCAGCAAAACACATTTGCTTCACATCAAATGGCGAAACACATTCACCCATTTGAGTACAATTCCAACAAGATTAAAAGATGATATTCTCAGCTAGTTGCAAAACACATTTGCCAACATTTTATAATACCCATCACAGGGAATAAGGTACACGGACTTACACCATTTGCAAAACATATTTGTAAACTTAAGTCACATGTTACAAGGGTTACGCTTGAGTCTCGACTATTTGCAAAACACATTCGAAAATAAATAGCATCATGCCTAGATGAGCTAGAGTAACCATATTGAGCTATCAATACATGACTAACTCAAACTACTAGTTAAGACCCCTCTTAATAGTACGGCAACCTATACTAGCAATCTGGTCTTCCAACCAAACACCAAGACCGGTAAAAGACTAGGAACACATCCTTAGCCCTAGCTAGTCCTACATTTGCCTTGCATCTTCATGAAGCTTGATGACGCACATCAACACTTCAAGTCCGGGTCATTAACTCGATAATCATCAACACATGATGATCCTTTGCTTGACCTCCATCAACACATGATGGGTCTTCTCTTGTCTTGATGATCAACTCATGATCATCTCTTCTTGATAAGCATAAACTCATGATGCATCCTTTACACCAAGCTCTTGACTTGATGATCAACTCATGATTATCCCAAGTCTTCATCATCCTGGAATATAACATATACGTCCAACTCATGGAAAATATTAGTTCCACAATATGATTATCACTAATTACCACACTATACCATTAACTCATAATGGTGGGACAAGATACCTCAATCTTTCCCTCTTTAGTAATTGATGATAACCACTTCAATCACATAAATTTGATTTAAGATAAATGTAACACATTGTGAGTATATACAAACTACACAAGTCATATATATGCTCACAACATGAGTATACGAGAACTACACAAGTTCTTCATATTCAAAACTTGAGTATACGAGAACTACATAAGTTTTATATACTCAAAGTATAAGTATACAAAGACTACACAAGTTTTGTATACTCATACGGATATATTTCAAAGTAAAGATCCCAAATATGTGGAAGATGGAATATGGATCAATACTAACGAAACCACAAAATATAGAATGAGCTCCCCCTAAATGTGTGCATACACATATGTGTAAAGAAGACATATGCACATATTCAAGATATACTTATGGTGGAGTTCTTCCTATATTTTGGATCCGAGGAATGCAACATTATGTAAGAGTATAAGTCGAATGCATACCTCGTTTGAATTTCACCTTTATATCCAAATGAGACTACACATGGTAATACTAAACAAGAGAGTTAGTCTCACAATTAGATTTATCATTAATCACCAAAACACTCCATTAACTCATAATGACGGATCTAGATCTTTCAATCTCCCCCTTTTTGGTGATTGATGACAAATCATTTATCAATCATAACATTTGGATGTAAATAGACATACCATAAGAAATTAGGCTATTGAACTATGTCTATGCATGTCATATGGTGAAATTCAAAGCATTAAACAGTATGCAAAAAGAATATGCTTGAAAAAACAAATGCATTCTCCCATAAAAGAATTCTCTCCCTTTTGGTATAAATCATCCAAATAAGGGGAATGTATTGATCATTAAAAAAAGGAATATTGACAGCATAAATATTCTTCCCTTTTTGGCATAAAACACCAATCCAAATGTGGGGATATAAATTGATAACATTAAAATTCTCCCCCTTTTGGCATTAAACAAAAAAAAGACCAAAACAATTTTAAAGCTAAGAAATAAGATTTGCAAAGCAAAGATATTGGCAATTGAAATCAATTTTTTGACATCACTTGAAATATTCTCTTCTTTTGACACCACTTGTAAAATTGTCAAAAGTAACATAACGTCAAAAAGAGAGATCTTTTCAATTTTGAGCTTGGTCATAAAGAATATGAAGTTTATACTCATGACCAATGGAAATTTTGTCAACAAACAATTTTCACAAAGCATATTGAGATGTACTTTGAAATTCATGCTTGTGAGAGGTCCTTTTTTAAAAAAAATTGACAGAGTTTCTCTTGAAAAACAAAGAATCCAATCAACATGACAGAAGATAAGTAAGATATGATCAAGCAAAAGATATCAATAATCATCCAATCTAAGTCATATCTCATCCACAAATCATACACAGGCAAATCATAATATAAAGATCCACATCCTCACACAGAGTAACAAAATAGTATAGCCAAGATTAAAGTCATACAACCAAGCATTCAGAAAGATATTACAATTATTTTCCATTACAAGGTCTAATAACCTAAATAAAACTAGTGGCTACTGCTCGGCAAGAGGATCCTGAGATGAAGAAGGTTGATCTCCTCACTGAAAGGAGGGTGGGTGCGGTCCACGTCCAGATCGCTGATAATATAGAGGCACCTGCTGCTGCTGCTGCTGGAAAGCAGTGAAGTACGCTCGCAAATCTGTCATCTGAGCAGTCAGCGCATCAAACATGGAGGTGGTAGCAGCCTCAAACGCATCCAACCGAAAGAATGCAGCCGCCTGAATCTCATCCAGTCTAGAGTGTGTGGCCGCCTGAAAAGCCTCCTGAGAAGAACGAATCTGATCCACACTCAGCTGGAGATGAAGCATCGCTGCTAGGACAGAGTCTTGTGCCTGAGGACCCTGAGAAGAGGAGCCCTGTCCCTGAGACTATGGAGGTGGAGGAGGAGCCACAAAATATAGAATGAGCTCCCTCTAAATGTGTGCATACACATATATGTAAAGAAGACATATACACATATTCAAGATATACTTATGGTGGAGTTCTTCCTATATTTTGGATCCAAGGAATACAACATTATGTAAGAGTATAAGTCGAATGCATACCTCGTTTGAATTTCACCTTTATATCCAAATGATACTACACATGGTAATACTAAACAAGAGAGTTAAGTCTCACAATTAGATTTGTCATTAATCACCAAAACACTCCATTAACTCATAATGGCGGGTCTAGATCTTGTTGTGGTCTAGATCTTTTAGTGGCTTGACACAACAAGATCAACGGCGTAACACGTCTACAACGGCGAGCGGCATCGAAAGAAGGGCAACTTCAGCATCATCGTGCCTTGGCAAACTCATCTAGCGGCTCGAATTGGACGGGCAAGACAAGCAAGGTGGTTGGCGACGAGGTTGGCGGCGGTGCTGGCTCTGGTGGACGGTGCAACAGCGAGGAGGATCTCCTCCAGGGTCTTAAGAGGCGTGCAACGGGATCCTTCGGTTCAGGTGATGCGCGCGCAGGGACCAACGGTCACCTGTGGCTACTTCGAAACAAAGCGGCGACGTGGGCTTGACGGCGTGGCTTCGGCGAAGGTGACATGAGCACACGGTAGAACGCGGTGAGAGGATTCTAGCGGTGGGGTTAGCGGAGGCGGAGGCTCACTGACGGCGACGAAATCCAAGGAAGAAGACGACGGCAGCGCTAGGGATTTGGCTCCAGATCCGTCGAAACGGCGGTGACTTCGAGCTTTGGGTCTGGGGGAAAAGGCGATGGAGTATGTGGCTAGGGTTTCGACATAAACATCGAGGTCTTAAATAGCTCATGATGTGTAGTGCATGAAATGGAGACGGCAGCTGCGTTGCTCAGACTCGAGTTCGGGTCGTAGATGATGAATAGTGCCTCACACTCCATGAGGCCCCGGTGAGGTCCTAGTTCTTTTGCAAAAATTCTCAGCATGTGTAAGGAGCATGTATATAAGGAGACGTGCATTCGTGTACGTGCGTACAATGTTACGAGGTGTGTGTCGGCTTGTACCCTAAAAAAAAAAGGATCCATAGAATGCAGAGGTATAAAGGATGACCTCAAATCGAAAAAAAAAACAAGCACCTACAATGAACTTGCAATGATGTGCATCTACCTTGTACCCTTAAAAAAGAATCGTATAACGCAGCGGTATCAAGGACAACAAAAATTGGGAAAAAAAACGAGCACCCACAAATGCACTTGCAATAAGTTACTGCTCGACGATTTTGATTCATTTATGTTGCGTTTTGCCATGTTTTTACATAAGTTTAATTAAGCTGTAGGTTCCTACTGTTTCTTAAAAAAAAAAAAAAAAAAACTTGCAGAAACAAACACCAAACCGTCTTTATTCCGTACTTGTATCTACACAAAAGTAGCAACATTTTTCACTTCACATCTCTCCTCGAAGATTTGGCGAAATCCACTAGTATTACTAGTCTCACCACAAGGAGCAACGTCACACGCGCACGCGAGACGGCACGCAAGCATTTCGCGAATCAGCTGCCCCACGGCGAGCTATTCCCAGCCCCAGCAGATCCATCCCCGCGCCGCGCCAGCATCGCAGCGAGCGCGCGGGAGTGCGGCCACGCTGGGTTCCCGCGCGACGCGGCCTCGCGGAACATGGCCTCGGCGCGCGCGAGCGACGCGTCCACCGTGTCCTCCACCATCCTCCCGGGCACGTCCGCGAGCCGGTCCGCGGCGCCTCCGTCCGTCGCCCGCGTGATCGGCTTCCTCGTGTCCGCTAATTCCACCTCCGCGATCGGCGACGGCTTGTGCGTCCGGTAGTACTCCCTGTCCTCCTCCCTCACCTTCCGCGCCGCGGTCTCCTTGCGTCCGGGCGTCGCGTCATCGCGAGAATCTCGGCCGGGCGCGCCGGAGGACCGCCGCCGCTTCTGCTTGAACGATGAGCCCCCCGTTGGGTCGGCGAGTTCTTGGGACCCGAGCTTCCACGAGGGGGCGAACGGAGGGATGCTGTGCTTGGTGGACTCCGGCGGCCGAGGCGTCGACGGGTGCTTGTCGCGGGCGCCTCCGGTGGCTTCCTCTGCGCCGGAGAACTTCGGGGGACGGTCGGTGTAGTCGTCGCTCGGCGGGCCGCCAGAATGAACAGCTGGATCACCCGCACCGCCGGCTTCCGGGGAGGTGGATAGTACGCGGCGGTGCACGGCTAGGAGGTTGCGGGGAGCGGTGGGTGGTCTTGCAGCGACAAGGCGGAGAGCCCGTGCCGTGGCCATCATGCGACCTTAAGTACTTGTTTGGTTTCCTTTTGTTTCTCGGTGATTCCGTTGGTCACGGCGGCCGCGATGGCAGCCTTATATAAAGAAGGGCGCGCGCGCGCGCGCGTTTGGGAGCGCGAGAAAGTGGCCGGATCGGAGTGGGAGACGAGGCGGGAGAGTGTTCGACACGTGGCTTGCTCGAGAGGATCGAGACTGAGGTGGAAGACACGAGTCGATCATGGCACCCCTTGTCTCTGGAAAGTGCGGGAAGAAACAAGACTTTTGCGGCGGCCGGGCCCGTAAAACATCTCGATGTCGCCTACTGACCTTCCCAGATAACTCGGCCTGCTTCCAGAGCAGTACCCCCTTACTGATAGGCTGTGTAACATTTTATTTGGGCCTAGTTTTGGGAGTCAATCGAACAACGCGTCACCTGACACGTCCATATGAAGGCCCATGCTCTGGACCGTTGGCAACACTAGTGCTGCACAACAAGGTTAGCACACATCGGGCAGAGTCAGGTCAGGTCCAGACGAGGGCAGCTGTTCGAGGCGCCGGTTCGCTGCTTTTTCTTGGTAGCCGGTGGCCAGCCATGCATCTGACAAAGAGCTGAGCGAGCCGGGAGTGTCGGTGAATGTGCCGCTGCCGGTGGGGCCAAATTAACCGCGTCGAGAAAAGCTGCAGGCATTTGTGTCGTGCCGTGCCTGCCTCTGCCTGTGCAGCTAGCTGTGCCGAACTACAGGGCGCTGGTTATCACTTACGCATGCGATGGGGTCCCATGCGCGCCGACGCAGCTCCGGCGTGCACCATGTGAGCACTCGTCGCCCGTCGTTTATGTTGGGGCCAGGACGAACGCCACTACTGTCTCCTGCCTTTCTCTCCATGCTTCCTTTGCTTTGTCGCTTCCATACGTTCCAGCGTAAATGGCAGTAGATGACTCCATGACTGCAAATGGAGTGTCTCGGCCAAAAAAGAAAAGCATTTTTGCAATGGATATATCATCTAGCTAGATCCCAAAAACTTGAGTTGAGTGGGCCAAAAGGGATAGGAGAATCTTGCGTTACTGTCCATGCGTGCTCATCTCGTTTGTTCTACGATGCATATATGCGCTAGAAACTTGCGCGCGGGGTGAACGCATGGGATGGTGGTCAGGGGAAAGAGAGAATTCTGGACATACAAGCTATGGAACGCACACGAACAGGCGGATCGCTGTAAAAAGAGGGTTTATATGCACAAGATCAGGTGAATATTCAGTGACCTCTTGTGAATTTATACCACAACATGACAACTAAAACGAATATTCAACCATATGAGTATAACCCCTACAATTTTAGAGGAATCACATGTCAAATTACAACATACATAAAGGTTCAGGGTTGTTAAGTGCAACCCTTAACAACCCCCTTCAATTCTGAAGAAAGCACATGTCACATTCAGCATGAAGGGCTGACGAAAAAATTAATTGAGATGTGTTCAGGATATTACAGAGTTATAGCCTACTGGTTGAAAATACTTCATGTTGGTGCCTTTCCTTCCAAGACCTAAATAAAGTAAAGTGTAAACGTCCATCATGGGGGGGGGGTGGTTGTTTACCTCCTGAGTCTGAAGCCTGAGTACTTCCATAGATGCAGCACCTGCACCACTTGCTGCTTGATAACCTTTGGTTTCAATCGATTCTTTTCGCATATCAAATGCATGGTGCTCCAGACATGGAGGTTCAAACTGTTAGATGCGAATTGTACAAGGGATTCTTTGCATATATAGCACTTATGTACTTATATATATATTGGTCCATTGGTCTCATATTGAATACAAGCGTTATTCATAATATGGTATCAGAGCAAAGTTAGAGTTAGGGTCTTACCGTTGCCGCCGCCGGTCTTTTTGCCGGCCGCCGCCGCCACCTTCCCGTGTCCTCTGCCACCACTCGTCGCTTGTCGTCGCCGGTCGCCGCTGTTGATCTCCTCTGGACGCCGTGTTCGACACCGACGTCGTACATCGCCTCGGCCGTCGTTGCCGTTGCCTTTACCGAGCTCGGGTCGCCGGGGATGCCTCGGCCATGCCGCCGCTTGGCGCCTCTTGCCGCTCGGCGCCTCTGTCCCGACCTCGATCGCCACCGCCTCGCTTGTGCTCGCAGAGCTACCGTCGCCGATCCGCCGCCACTCGTGGAGACACCGCCGCCGCCACCAACGCCGGAGATGCCACACGCCGTCGCGTTGCTCGACTGCCGCTTATCGGAGACGCCGCGACCGCCGCCGCGGGTCCCCGCGCCGCCACCGCGACGGCCGCATCCTCATTGCCGCCATTTCTCGCCGACGTGTCTTCGTCGTCGCCATTGCCGCTAGGGGAAACCCGTTCCCACGTCGCGCAGCGCTATCCACCGATGTTTGGGCCGCAAGGAACTAGCCCACCGACTCTTTTATTTTGAGCCGAGGAAAGAAAAAAAAACATCATTATAAGCGTCGTGTCGTCGATTGCCATATATATCGATTTCGATGATAAAGTGTTCAAATGCATGGTGCCCCAAACATGGAGGTTCAAAGTGTTAGATGTGTATTGTACAATGGGCTCTTTGCATAGATAACACTCATTTACTTGTATATATATTGGCCTATTGGCCTCATATTGAATACAAGCGCTATTCATAATATGGTATCGAGTAAGGTTAGGTTAGGGTCTTACTGTTGCCACCACGGGTTTTCGCTAGCCATGCGCTCTTCTCGTGTCCTCTCGCCACCACCCATCGCTTGTCGTCACGGTCGCCATTGTTGATCTCCTCTCGACGCCATGTTCGACGCCGACGTGCCACGACCTCGGCTCGCCGTCGCCGTTGCCTCTTCACCGAGCTCGGGGTCGCTCGGGATGCCTCGGCATTGGCCGCTTACGCTCTGTCTCACCTAGGGCAATCGCCGCGCTTAAGCTTGTGCTCGCCAGAGCCACCCGTCGCCGATCCGCCGCCTCGCCGCCCACCGATTGTAACATCCCAAAGATCTGTTACCAAAATAAAAATTAATAAAGTTATTATTTTATTGGATTTTCTAGCTATCAAAGAATTTTCTTGATTTTCTGTTATTTAAAAGAGTTATCTTGGTTATATATATAATAAAATTAATTATTTAATTTCTTAGTTTTAAAGTCAAAAAGAAAATTTATTGAGTATTCTGGGATTTTATTGGATTCAAAGTGAAAAATAAAATTTTAATTAATTTTTGAAATTTTTTGGTATTTTTTTTAAAAAAATCTATTTTTTAGAAAATAAA
Source organism: Hsuehochloa calcarea (assembly GCA_036346395.1). Lineage (NCBI taxonomy): Eukaryota > Viridiplantae > Streptophyta > Magnoliopsida > Poales > Poaceae > Hsuehochloa > Hsuehochloa calcarea. The sequence goes on along the minus strand of CM070609.1, from coordinate 57,191,744 downwards.
AAAAAAGTCAACTTTAAGTTGGAATTATTATTTTTTATTAAGTTCAAAATAATTCTAGATATTTTTGTGATTTTTTTATAGAATTTTTAGACTCTATTTTACTATGTTCTAAAAAATGTATTCGATTTATGGTTTAAATTGTATTTTGAAAATAAATAAATAAATAAATAAAATACAAATTTCCCGTCGGGTCACCCATCCGAAAATTACTCCACCTAATAGCTCACTTAACTCCCATACTCTACCAAATCTCCTTTTCTCTTTTCAAATAAAAATACATTCTCTCTTCTTTTTATTCATTTCTTTCCTCCCTTTCTTCTCCGGCTGCAACATTTTCTCCAGAGAGTAGCCCGACGCCATTGATGCCATTTGAAGCTTTTCAAAACCCTCAAAACCCATTATTTCTTCCCCATTTCTTCGTGCAGTCAATTGCATTCATGTCCCCTCATCACTCCACCTCCACTCACCACCATTCATCCCTCATCAATGCGCGCAATCACGGGAACACATCATGTTCGGCCATGACACCCGCTCCTTGATCTCCTCCTCCTGTCCACCTCCACCCCTATATAAGAGAGCGTCGTGTGCCTCTCCTCTCCCTCATCCATCCTCGAAAATCTTAGCACCTCCCTCGCTTTCTCCTCTCCACAATCGAAGTTTTTGCGTCGCTGGCCGAACACCGTTCATCGAGCATTTGCGCCTCCTACAGTGGAGCATCGCTGCCATCTCCACCACCCCTAGCTTTGCCTCGCGACATTCTACGTGGTGCTCACCTCACCTTCGCTGGAGCATCGCCGGAGAGCCGCGCCACCGTGAGCCCACGCCGCACCAACGTTCGTCGTCCTCGCCGCCGGTCATCCGTACACGTTCCACCACCACCAAGGTGAGCACTGTCATCCCCATCCTATCCTCTACCCATTGGTACCCTCGCCATCTACCGTTTCGCCGCCATTCGCCGTGGTCAGTGCACCGTCGCCGGTCTCGCCGTCGCCACCTGTGGGATCCTCCAGCCAAATCTCTGTTCTGTGGACCTGTGAACCATAGATCTTTTGCACAACCAGATAGTTATAATCTCTCTACGACTAGGCAGTTGAAACCTCTCTTTCGACCAGTGTAGTTGAAATATTTCTTTCGACCAGTGCAGTTGAAATCTCTTTCGACCAGTGTAGTCGAAATATTTCTTTCGACCAGTGCAGTTGAAATCGCTTTCGACCAGTCAATCGAAATCTTTGTTTCGACCAGTGCAGTAGAAATTTCTTTTGACCAGTGCAGTCGAAACCTTTCTTTCGATCAGTGTTCTAAAAATCTCTTTCGACCAGTGTTCTAAAAATCTCTTTCGACCAGTGCAGTCGAAACCTTTCTTTTGACCAGTCAGTCGAAATATTTCTTTCGACCAGTGCAGTAGAAATCTCTTTCGACCAGTGCCGTCATAACTCCTTCCGACCACACAAAATGAACAGTATTTGGAGATGAACAGTGTTCGAAGTGAACAGTTCTCAGAAGAAGAACAGTACTCGGATTCCATCTTTTCTTGTGCTATCCAAACTTCTGGATATTCGTTCTCCTTCATACGAACTCCGATTCCACCGCTTCAAATTCCTAAATTCATATAAAGTAGATATTTTCCTTACAATATTTATTTTATAATTTTTGGATTTTATTTGCATTTTATTTGAATTTAGATCGTTTACACGTATAGATTTTGACGATTTCGGACAACCGGATTTCGACGCCATTTGAGAACATCATTTAACCAAGCAAGGCAAGTTATACCTTCGATCATATTTGATTCCATTATTTCAAATTATTTTAAATTCTGTTTTAAATTATTATTGCATGCTTATTTTTATTCAATGTAATTTAAATACCTATTTTAAATTTATAGTTATGCCTAAATCCTTTGTATGACCAATGTTGATATTTGAATCAAATATATTGCCACCCTATATGAAAACCTAGTTGATACGATAGTATGAACTGGGATCATTTGAAAATATTATGCAAAGACATGCTTAGACCAACAATGTTTAGTTTGGAAAATTTTAGCCAAATGATTAACTGTTGTTTAAAAGTCTATGACATTGGTTTGTCATGGAAGATTTTGCAAATGATTTTAAAAAATAAAAAGGAAAAGTTGATTTGTACTTGGGCAAAATGGATGCTTGGTGAGTGTAGGTTTATGCACGGGCTCAATCTGGGTAGGATTGAGGCCCCGGCGTTATTTTGGAAGTCGCCCAAGTCAGTTAAGAACTGGTCTTCGAGCCGCATCTTGCTAAGTCACATCGTACTTCCACATGTCTCGAATGGGAGGGACCTGGCTAACTAATTTGTAACAATCCACCGTAGTTGTGCCATGTTGATGTGTGGGTGTCAGGATGGCCTACTTTTATATATATATTCTCACATGGCGCAAGAGGGGGCTTGAATCCGGCGGGTGGTTAGCCCAATGGAAGCGAAACCTTAGCGAGGCGGGACTACGGTGGGATAGTGCATTGTAAAGGTCTTGACACGTGCTCTAGACTACTTACCTAAGGTAGTGAGCAGTGGTATCGACGGATGCCAAACAAACTAAAGAGTTCATGCCTTGTGGGTAAAGTTGTACAACCTCTGCAGAGTGTAAAACTATTCGAATAGCTGTATCCACGGTCATGGACATGCTGAGCAAAGCCACTCAAAATTAGACTTTGATTTTGTTTTCAAAAGACTTTATCAAATGGTTTTGGATTTCTATCCAAATGGGAAGTTGAGCAGGAAGCCATGTGATTGGAGGGTATCCATCTCCATATTTCATATGGAGGTTATCCTACTATAAAACTTGATAATTTATAAAATGAATTTTAGTTATAAAATAACTGCTTTGGAACTTAGTACAAATATTTAAAGAAAGCATTGCTTCATGCAAATTCAACCAATAAGCCTTCCTTTGATATATCCATGCATGCATTAACTCTGTTATTGTGTGTAACTTGCGAGCACAGTAGTTGTGCTCGCCCTTGCTTCATGCAAATAAATTTCAGAGGAGAAGGACTTCGGATCTCGATGACTAGGCTGCTACCCCAGTCAATTGTCTGTTGCAAATCAGCTGGACTCCACTGCTTCTTCGTATTCCGTTGTGTTTGTTTATTGTTGGCTTGTAAGCCTCTTTTGTAATAAACTCTATTGATTATTAATAAAGTTATGCTAATTATGGATGTTACCATATCATTTCATTGTGTGAACTAGCTACGATCATGGGACTAGTTCGTAAATACACGTAAGATTTGGGGTGTTACTCCGGATCCGACACCGACGCTTCGGAGACGCCACACCGCCGCGCGTTGCTCACTGCGCGCTTGCTGTGGAGACGCTCGAACCGCTTCGGGTCCCCGTGATCGCCGCCGACAAAGCCGCATCCTCATTCTTCTTTGCCATTTCTCGCCAGTGTGTAAGCCGCCGCCGCTCTCGCTAGGCGGGAACCCCAGTCCCCCCCCCGTGCGCAGGCGCTATCCACCGCTATTTGGGCCGCAAGGAGCCGGCCCACCGGCTCTTTTATTTTGAGCCGAGGAAAGAAAAAAAAACGTCGCTCTAACCGCCGCGCCGTCCAGCGCCGCCTGTTAGACTTCGTTGCCTTTGTCGTCGCGCCGTCCAGCGCCACCTACCAATGGGTACTGTTTCAGTTCCTTGTTGCCCGGTGATCTTCAATGGTCTAAATTATCAGGACTTGTTTCAGCATATGCGCCTCTACATGCGTGGTTAGCACCTTTGGGAGTTTCTTACTGGCAAGTTGCCTTGTCCGCCTCGTCCTGTTCCGCCTGCTAAGCCTATACTCCCGAAGGATGCTTCTGAAGACACTCATACAAAGGCATCTGGGATTTTTGAGGATGCTATGGAGACTTTTCAAACTCAGTATGCTGCCCACAAGATATGGATTGATGATGATGTTCGTGCCTTTGCTATTTTGGTTGCTAGCATGGAGGTGCAATTCACTAGGGATGTGGTTGGTATGGCTTCAGCACAGTTGATGTGGACACATTTACGCAACCGCTATGAGTCGTCTGGTGATTCGTTGTATCTTTCTGTTGTGTGTCAGGAGCAGTCATTGCAGCAGGGAGATACCACTATGGACGATTTCTATGCTCAATTGTCTGCGGTATGGCATCAGATTAACTCTTTGGGACCGGATGTTTGCCACACATGTCAGTGCTGTCAGCGTCAACAGTCTCACCTAGAGCTTTGTCGTATCTACGACTTATTGATCTGTCTCCGGGCTGAGTATAAGCAGACTCATGCTCAGTTACTGGTATGCCACCCTCGTGTGACCTTGTTGGAGGCCCTTGCCGTTGTTCGTGTTGAGGAGATTCGCCTTTGTGTTGCGGGTCTACTGCCGTCACCATCGTTTCCTTTGATTCTAGTAGCTCCTTCAGTTTCTACACCCGCTGCATCTCGAGCTACTCCTTCACCGGTGATGACTTCACCAATGGCAGCTGCTGTTGGTAGGGGCTACACTGTACTTACTGCAACAAGGATGCACATGTACAACAGACCTGCTACAAAAAGAAGAAGGATTTATGTCGTGGTAGCCGTCCTTCAAAGGGAACTAGTAGTTCTTCCTCTCATAGGAGCTCTGGTGCTTCTGATTCTCAGGAGTTTCTCACACTACTGCGTCGCATGGCTGCTCTTGCACCGTCCAGTTCTGTTGGTTCTGTTGCAGTCTTCCAGTGAGAGACCACCTTCTACTTCTTCCTCAGGTATCTTACCTTGGATCTTTGACTCCGATGCTTCCTTTCATATGACACCTATTTCCACATGTCTAACTTCTATTCGTCCTTTAGCTGCTCCTATCACTGTTCAGGCAGCGGGTGGTACCTCTCTTTCTATCGCAGGACGATGCACTCTCTCAAATTCCTCTTTTTATATTCTCGCTATTTCTCATGTTCCCAAACTAACCATGTAGCTCATCTCATCGGTCGACTCACCGATCATGGTTGTCGATTATTCTCGACTCGACTCTTGTTGTGTTCGGGATCAACGACGGGGACTCTAGTTGGTATCGCCTCGCCACCATGACTCACAGCGTCCTGGGAGCTTGGTAGCTTCATCTTCCTCCCGCCGCCTCGCCGGTCTTGTTGTATCCACCGACGCCACCGCTTCTGCTTCATCCTCCATTGTGTCTTTTGCTCAGTGACATCATCGTTTGGGACATCTTTGTGGGTCGCGTCAATCTTCTTTACTTCGTCGTGGTCTTTTAGGGTCTGTGTCTGGTGATGTTTCTCTACATTGTCAGGGTTGTAAGCTTGGTAAACAACTTCAACTTCCTTATCCTTTTAGTGAGTCAGTGTCACAGCGTCCTTTTGATCTTGTTCATTCTGATGTCTGGGGTCCGGCTCCTTTTGTTTCGAAAGGAGGTCATCGATATTATATAATTTTTATTGATACTTTTCTGGCCACACATGGATATACTTTATGTTATCTCGTTGTGAGGTTTTATCCATATACAAGACTTTTGTCACCATGATCTGTACTCAGTTTGATTCTCCTATTCGTGTGTTTTGTGCTGACTCTGCTGGGAATACTTGTCAGGGGTCCTTTGTGGTTTTCTCGCTGAGCAGGGCACACTCTCTCTGTTTTCTTGTCCTTGTGCCCTTACCCAGAATGGTGTTGCTGAACGGAAGCATCGTCATCTTCTTAAGACAGCCGGTGCTCTTATGCTTGCTTCTGCTGTCCCACCATACTTGTGGGCCGAAAACTGTTTCTACTACCACTTTTTTGACTAATATTCAGCTTTCTTCTGCTCTTCAGGGAGGGATCCCAGTTAAGCGTCTCTGTGGTAAGACTCCTGACTATTCTAGTCTTCGCCTCTTTGGGTGTGTGTGCTATGTTCTTCTTGCCCCTCATGAGCGCACCAAGCTGACCGCTCAGTCCGTGGAGTGCGTCTTTCTGGGCTATAGCGCTGAGCATAAGGGATATCGTTGTTGGGATCCTGTTGACTGACCGATGCGGGTTTCTCGGGACGTCACGTTTGATGAGTCCCATCCTTTCTACCCTCGTCCTTCCCCTTCCACCACTCCAGCATCTTTTGTTGAGCCGCTTTCTTTTCTACCTTTTCCTGCCACCCCCATAGTCACCACACCTCCATCACTGCCTTTGGCCTCTTCGGTTCCTCCTTCACCGTATGCTTCGCCACCGCCACCCTCTCCAGAGGCTCCTCCCGGCCTTCGTCCTTCTTATCCTCCTTACTACACTCGTCGTCCGCGAGTTGAGGATTCTTCTGATGCGCTATCTTCTTCTGATGGTTCAACTTCTTCGGCCTCTCCTCGATATGCTCTTCGTGATCACCAGTCTATTCGGCCTGCTGCGCGCTTTTGTTTAGCGACTCTTACCGAACCGACTTCTTATCGTGATGCTGTTGTTCATCAGGAGTGGCAGCATGCCATGGCAGAGGGCATTGCTTCCCTTGAGCGTACTGGCACGTGGGATCTTATTCCTCTTCCCTCGCATGTTACTCCTATCACGTGCAAGTGGGTCTACAAGATTAAGACCCGCTTTGATGGTTCTCTTGAGCGCTACAAGGCTCGTCTTGTGGCACGTGGTTTTCAGCAGGAGCATGGTCGTGATTATGATGAGAGTTTTGCTCCTATGGCGCACATGACTACTGTTCATACTCTTCTTGCTGTGACATATGTTCTGGCATGGCCTATCTCTCAGCTTGATGTTAAGCATGTCTTCTCAATGGTGAGCTGCGTGAGGAGGTTTATATGCAGCCACCACCCGGGTATTCTGTTCCTGATGGTATGCTTTGTCACCTTCGCCAATCTCTTTACGACCTCAAGCAAGCTCCTCGTGCTTAGTTTGATCGTTTCTCCTTTGTTATCACTGCAGCTGGATTCTCTGCCAGTGCTCATGATTCTGCTCTTTTTATTCACACTTCGTCTCGTGGTCGAACGCTTCTCCTCTTATATATTGATGATATGATCATTACTGGAGATGATTATCAGTACATCACTTTTGTTAAAGAGCATCTTAATGAGCAGGTTCTCATGTCTGATCTGGATCCTCTTCGTTACTTTCTTGGGATTAAGGTTATTTCTACACCTGGGGGCTTCTATCTGTCCCAAGAAAAGTATATTAAGGACCTTCTTGATCGTGCTTCTCTTACGGATCAGCACACCGCTGAGACTCCCATGGAGTTTAATGTTCATCTTCGGTCCACTGATGGTGAGCCTCTTACTGATCCTACTCGATATTGTCATCTTGTTAGGAGTCTTGTTTATCTGGGTGTCACTCATCCTGACATTTCGTATCATGTGCATATCTTGAGTCAGTTTGTTTATGCTCTCACTCAGCTCCACTATAGTCATCTTCTTCGTGTTCTACGATATCTTCGTTGAACCATCACTCGTCGTCTGTTTTTCCCTTGTTCCAGCTCTTTACGGCTCCAGACATATTCTGATGATACCTGGGCTAGTGATCACTCTGATCGTCGGTCTCTTTCTACCTATTGTGTTTTTCTTGGTGGTTCTCTCATTGCTTGAAAGACTAAGAAGCAAACAGCAGTTTCTCGTTCGAGTGCTGAGGCCGAGTTGCGAGCTATGGCCTTGTTGACTGTAGAGGTTACTTGTCTACAGTGGTTACTTGAGGATTTTGGTTTTTCTGTTTCAGCACCCACTCCTCTTTCGTCTAACAGTACATGGGCTCTTAGCATTGCTACAAATTCGGTGAAGCATGAGCTTACAAAGCATATTGTTGTTGATGTTTCCTACATGCGGACCCAGGTGCAGGATCATATTGTTGCTCTTTAGTATGTGCGTTCAGAACTTCAGTTGGCAGACTTCTTCACAAAGGCGCAGACCAGAGCTCAACACAGTTTCTATCTCTCCAAACTTAATATTGTTGATCCACCATCTTCCCATAGACCCAAATATCTTCCCAAACAGATCAGCTAAAAATAAATGGGAATAAAAATCATTTACTTTTTGCACAAAAAAGAACCTTAAGCTAACATGTCAACACATGCTCTAGGCAAACCCAAATATCTTCCCAAATAGATCAACTAAGAATAAATGGGAATAAAAACCATTTAATTTTTGCACAAAAAAGAACCTTAAGCTAACATGACAACACAAGCTAGGAAAACCCAAATATCTTCCCAAACAGATCAACTAAGAATAAACGGGAATAAAAACCATTTACTTTTTGCACGAAAAAGAACCTGAAGCTAACATGACAACACAAGCTAGGCAAACCCAAATTACCCCCAAAATAAGCAACCAAGAAAAGAGGAGCTCCATATCATAAAACATGAAAACCTTATAATAGCCTTTAGGGAAAAAATCCACATATTTAGACGTCACGGCAGGAATCGACAACGGGGAAGCAGAACGGCGAGGAACGGAAAGAGCGAAGAAACGGTGGGAAGACGCCATCTAGGCGAGGGAGTAAAATCAGAGAAAGGATATGCACGCAAAAGCTTTCATCCGTGCCTAGGCAAGCAGAAAACCATGCGAGCCAAACCAGAAAGGCGAGAAGCGTATGAGAGGCGCTACAACACTAACGGAATGGAGCAGCAACTGCACAAGACGACAATCGAAATAATCTAGACGATATAGACCCCAGCGCAACGAGAACAGGATAGGTACGACCAAAGGGGAGCTTACACCATCAGAGGTAGAGCAGCCGGAGCAGGAGAAGCACGGCCACTGCGAGGAACGACAGAGACAGGACAAAAACCCTCGTACAAAAAAGCAACAAATAAAGGGAGAAAGATCAATAACCACGAGATAGGAGAACAACAAAGGGGACAACAGAAGGGCAGGAACTTACCCACACAACACCGCCTACCGGAACACAGGAACAATCAAACAGAAGGAAACGAAGGGGCTAACTAAAGACAATGGAACAACATGTTAGATGAAAACAACATGATTACCTCAGAACGGAGAAAAACAAGAGAACTGATGGGATACGGGTAAGCCACGCTAGCTGACAATTCAAAAATTCTACGACGTAAACTAGGATATCATGTAAGCAAGAGATCACAGGTCGTTACCACCAGACTCGCAGTGCAGCAGAAGAAGCGTTGGAGCATCCTGGTCTAACAAAGAGCGCGTCGATGTAGTGGTCGTAGTCGATCGTCTCCGCAGTCGATCGTCCAGCGTAGTCGTCGCCGATCGTCTCCTCCAGCAACCGATCCCTTTCCATGCAAAGTCGCGGATCGTCCTCGAGCTCAACAACAACCGCAGTAGTGCCTCTACGATATCCACACGTCCAGGGTAGGAACGTCATACGCCGGTGTGCTAACACCAAGTCGCACGGGAAGGCTCTCGCAAGAAGATGGCGACTAGGGTTTTGTGGAAGAACTCACGTATCCTCGTCTCCACTTCGCTCTCCCCAATAGCCTCAAGCATATCCTTATATAGTGCCCGTGACGGATTCTATCCGAACACGTTTGACGAATCGTATCCGTACTGGTTTGTTCCAACCCGTTAAGTGTGTGACCCTATAGGTTCATGTGTAGTTCGGTTGTGACTCGGAAACCTTTTTCGACCACGAGTCGTTAGTGGTACCTAGCAGGACAAAATGATTTTCGAATACACATAAATTATATCGGACGAACCTTAATGCAATATGATCTATGACCAGGTCCTATTTGGTTTCTACCAGTTTGTAACTCCTTACGACCGACCAGGTTTTGACCACTTAGTGATCATGTTCAACCAGTCTACGACCAACTCGTATCTCCATACGACTAGTTCGTATTTGATCAAGCTAAATGACCAGCTCATGTATTCTCTCTTTACCTCATGATGTCTGGTTGAACTCCAATTGAGATATTGTGGATATCATGGGGATATGCTCCAGATCTTAGGATGATGTGACAATTGGCAATGGCGTTAAAGGTTTGTCGTTTCACGTGTTTTTGGCAAAGTTACAGTGATGTCAGGCCATAACCGGTGTGACCGACCAGGGCGGCGGTCAGACCGGTCCATGCGGCGGTCCGACCGACCATAGCGGCGGTTGGACCGGCCAACTTCAGAAAGTGAGGTTTTGAGCTGGGCCAAAAATAGAGGGTTTAGGCAAGAGAGGAGATTCTATTGCACTTGGTCCCATAAATTTTGGAGTCTCCAGTCAAAAGTTCTATTGGATTGAAAATTCCAGTAGGTTTCGGAATTTCAGAGGTTGAAATCGGCTAAGTCCCAATTGGCGGTCCGCCAATAGGTGGTGATCGACCCGGTGGTGGTGGTCGAGGCCGACCCAAGTGGTGGATCGACCGGTTTGCCACTGGATCGTCGGCCTTCGTGGCGGCGATGTTCGGTTGTTAGGTCAAAGTCATGAGTTTCAGTGCATATGTATTGCATGATGCATGTTTTGACTAACATGGGTCAAGTTGTGAAGAACTTGTTCCCAGATTCGGTTTACTTGTCTATTGTTATGCAGGTTACTTGGTGGTTAACGACGGTCAACGGCGAGGATGATCGGGACTAGGCTTGGAGAGCTGAGGTCTAGAACGTTCGACGATGCCGGGTGAGGTCAATATACTCAAACGTGGTGCAAGATGGACAAGGGTGACTGACCTATTGGCTAATCCGAGGCGCAAGATGGCGCAAGGTGTAGCTAATTAGGTCAAGAGGTGTTAAAGACGGCGTATTAAAATGCGTGTGTATGTGTCCCGTTTGTTTTGGGCCTTAACGGGAGCCCAATTGAGTCAAACTTATAGAAGGTCTAAGCCCCCACTATAAATAGAGGAGGGTGGTGGTTGCACCCCCTCGCTAGTTTTTCTTCGTCTCTTTTATCTTAGAAACTCTAATTTGCTTAGGGAGAGCTTTTGTGGAGGTTAGAGTTCTTGTGAGTTTGATTTAATTTTCGTGCTCTTGGATTGAACATTGTCCTCCATTGATGGAGTGGCTGTAAGCCCAAATCATATCAAATCAATCTAGAGAAAGTTTGATCATGTCTTGTCTCTTTGTGTTCTTTCTCTATATTTGATGATTTTGACTCTTTCTTTGATGCGCAGGTTTTTGCTTGAATTCTCCACGTGACCTAGCTTGCTGTGACATGTGGGAACATATCTAGGATCATCTTGATCATCAATCACCCATGAGCAAAATTTTGGATCTAGTTTTTGTTTTGACCTGGTTTTGAACCCTTCTTCAATAAACGGAAAATGATCGTTATTCTTCCAAGAATTATCACAATCTTCGATTCAAATAGGTTCCTGACATCATAGAGAATGTGTGTTCCAAGTTTCATCAAGTTTGGAGTTGTAGATCAAAAGTTTTATCTATTTGCAGCTTCGTCATCGGGCTGTTTTGATCTGTTTCTTGGTGCCGTGATGGACCGCCCAAGGCCACCTGTCAGACCGCTAGGTCATCGGTCAGACCACCATTGACCCAGCGGTCCGACCGCCAGTACATTGAATTGCTTTAGTCTTTGTTGATTTTGTCGTATTGCTTAGGGGTTTAAATTGTATTCAATATTAGTCTTCCATTTGATCGATATATTGATCTTCATAGCTTCCATAGCTACTGGAGTAAAATCTTATTGAATCAATTATTTGTAAAAAAGTGAGTGTGCTCCTATTCACCCCTCCTCTAGTCGCCTTTTCGGTCCAACAGATATTATATGTCATCCATGGACTGTTCAATACTTTGTCGATCGAGTATCAGATAACTTCATGTGGTCGAACTCTTCGACCACCAGTGGCATGACCATGCACTTTTTTATCGGACCACATCGAGGGGCATAGAGACATCTCTCCTGTTATGTTAGGAGGAGCAAATCTCATATCCGATCAGTCACATTCCCCCGTATATTTCGTAGCATAGTCGAAAGCTACCTTTATGACTACCCAGTTACAAAGTAGCATTTGGCAATCCCAAAGTGTACTCTTACACATGTAGAAAATCATGCTAATCTCAGGTCTAAGGATTATACATCATCATTGCTTGAGACCAACTGATGACACATGAAATCATAACAATCTCACGGTGTCTCAAGGTGGGTCAACCCAATACTATGTTCTCTAATATGTGTTCACATTATTGATTCGATATCCCTATATCCATGACCGGTGAAACATGGTTATCAATCAATACATGTGTTGATCGATAGGATCACTGGTATTCTGACCAGTGACATCCGACTAGGGATATATTTAGAACGACATCATATAAGTTAAAAGAGCTTCACCAACAAGTCACATATTTGTTAATCTTTATAACAGATGATTCATTCAAGGAACATAATAACACTTATTCAATAACTTATAAACATAGATGTGATATAATCATCTCTATGATTACCTCTAAGGCATATCACCAAGAGAGTGCACGTACAATTGAACAATTGAGAACCATCTACAAACGGCGAAGGAGAACACACAACCCAACAAACACATATCCAAAGACGAAGAACACCTCCTCCCAACCAAAATCGCAGACGATGCAATCATAAGCGAAGCAAGAACCAATGGCAACAAGAATCGAAACAAAGAAGGTGAAGCCCTCTCCCACCCAAAAAGCAGCAGCCAGCCGACAAGGAAACGACCAAGAAGCACAAGCAACCCAATCGCGATGGTCGCCGCCACGAGGCCACAAGTCCCTAGCAACCGACGCAAGCACCACTTGACCAGAGCGTTAACCCCATACCTGCCGCGAGAACCGCACCACCGCCCCACGATAGAACGAGCGAGACCACGGGGAAGATGACCATCAATGGCAGCATGTTGTACCAGATGAGGCTAAAGCACCGGTACAGGTTGCCATGGGCCCCCATGAGCTTCAACATGACTATTTGAGGAAGACCGAGGAGGTAGAGAGCCACCAAAGTTCAATGCCTAGGAGGAACCTGCCGGTGGGTAGTTGAAGGAGGGTGAATGCCAGGAGGGTCAGGAACAGACCGGAGAGGTCTGGTCGTTGTGGACGCCTGGTCGGACGCGGATGGGGTGGAGGAGGACGGAGAGGGCCTTCTATCGGATCCAATCCGTGTCGACTCCGAGCTCCTCTAGGAGGGGTGGCTCATCGTCAAATCCGAAGCTGGCGGCTGCTCCTCCGTCTAGGGCGCTTGTTGATGAGAAGGAGGTGGTGGGGACGTAGAAGGGGAGGGTGCAGCAGTGCTTGGGCAAGCCAGGGTGGAGGTGGAGACGGAAGATAAAGGGAAGAGGAAGAATAGGTAAAAAAAAGAGGGGGGAGGGGAAAGAAAGAAGCAGGGGGAAGCGAAGTATGAAAAAGGTAAAAAAAAAAAGGGGGATGGAAAAATGAGGGAAAAAAGATGGTGCGGAAAATAAAAAATAAAATTAATTGTGTATAATTGACATGGACATTAGACACAAATATTTGGGGGGGGGGGAAAGGAACTAAAATTTATTAATGTTGGGTATAGATACAGAGTTACTTCCTCATTAAAAACCTTGCACCTTAGTGTGGGGTACCCCGGTAAGAAAAAGAGTACAATAAACACATGCACATACTGACATACATAGACTAAGTAAGAAGCAGGATAGTAAATACCAGATAAAACAGTGGTTGGATTGTAAAAAACTTTCAAAAATTCACGAAATAACAAGCAACTATCCAGTTCCCTTCGGTAACCAACTATTTACCATAATTTGTATTGACAGAGAGACTGGTGAAGTATTCATACTTCACGCACCGCTCTAACATAGTATATGTGGAGTTCCACGTCACCTTCATGTCCAGGTTGAATCTTTTTGACCTCTTATTGTTGGCCCTACAGTAGTCCACGAACTAAGCATATCTTGGGGCCGAAGATGCAATGAACTGGATATCATCGTGTATGTTGTCTAAACTAGGTTTCATTACCTTCAAACATACCTGTACTATGAGATTAAGGATGTGGCATATGGATCACTTGGAGGACGAAACCACCAGTATAGGATTGCAGATGCGGTGTGCGAACCTCTTTGGACCAATTTCGTGACATACTGCCCATCGTGCCTGATCGGCAGGCCCAACATGGCCATATCTTCCGCACCGTGCCGGCCTGACCCCCGGTTCGTGTTGGCCGTGTTATGCTGCCCATTGTGCCTGATCGGACGGTGCCTCCCCCTCCTTTCGTGTTGGCCGTGCTAAGCTTATTTTCGCTATTTGGCTTAAAAAAAAATATAGTAGATAAGCCTAAAACTCCCGTCCATTAATGATCTCCGGGAGTTGTTGCAACTTACAATCGCAGTTAATCCATGCTGCACTTTACTGTGCAAGTACTTTGCGTACTACAATGGCCAGCAGAAGAAAGAATAATTCCCTCTCCCGAAAGAAAGAATATGGGCTGCACTAGCTGTACTTCTCCACACACACTTGAATGGAAAACACTGGATTATTAGCCCCACCCGATTGGAGCGCAAGAATCCGCAGAAATTTATTTCACACGAAACAACTCAATTCCGGTAGGAATTCTAAACGAAGCCTTAAATTATCAAGGTCATCGCTGACGTCTTTGATTTAATTTGTACTAGTATTTGGTGATGCAAGTGAAGATCTAGCTTTTCATTTGCTATCAGAAAGCTAGACACTATGTTGCAATTGTTATCGTAGAAATATAGCAGGATTGGGCGAGTTCAAGTCCTCTCCCGCTGTTAGAAAGAAAAAAAAAAGAAGAAGCGATGAACTACCACTAATGGAAATATTGACTCAGCTGAGTCAATATATCGGATATGAAGAACTGAAGATTCCCCAAATTCCATCTCTAATGGCTAATGGGTTGTTGCAGACGTAGTAGCATCAGCACCTAACGTTGCTATAAATGTCACGCTCTTCCGATCCCTCGCACCTCGCTAGCTTCACACACCACTGTCCTTGTCACGTTCGCCATTTACTACGGCCGCTCGCTCCCTGCTCCCACAGTGGAGTGGAGTGGAGTGGAGTGACCCCACGACAAAATGCCACCTCCGACTGCAGGAACCAAGAAACCAGCAGCCAAGCTGCTGCTCCCCGCCACCACCCTCTCCCTCTCCGCCCTTCTCCTGCTGCTCACCTTCTTCTCCGCCCAAAAGGCATTCGCCGTCACGCCCACGACCGCCGCCGAGGACCACCATCGTGCGCGGGCGCTTCTTGACGATGGCAATGAGGACGCCGAGCACGCGGCCGCCGTGGACCGGCATTGCGCCGGCACGCTGCACCAGGACGTGTGCGTGTCGACGCTCTCCACCATCTCGAACCTCGCGCAGAAGCCGCTCCGGGACGTGATTTCCGACGTCGTGGGGCGCGCGGCCTCCGCGGTGCGCGCGGCCTCGGCGAACTGCACGTCCTACCTCCGGCGGTCGCAGCTGCTGCGCATGCGCGACCGCCTCGCGCTGTCCGACTGCCTGGAGCTGTTCGGGCACACGCTCGAACAGCTCGGCACGGCGGCCGCCGAGCTCTCAGCGGGGAACCACACCGCGGAGGAGTCCATCGCCGGCGTGCAGACCGTGCTCTCGGCCGCCATGACCAACCAGTACACCTGCCTGGACGGCTTCTCCGGCCCGTCCGCCTCGGAGGATGGGCGCGTCCGGCCCTACATCCAGGGCCGCATCTACCACGTGGCTCACCTCGTCTCCAACTCCCTCGCCATGCTGCGCCGCCTCCCGCAGCGCGGGCGCGGACTCCGCTCAAGGGGCGAGGCGTTCGAGGGCTACGGGCGGGTGCGGCTCGGGTTCCCGTCGTGGGTGTCCGCGAGGGACCGGAGGCGGCTCCAGCAGGGCCAGGGCAGCGGCGTCCCGGCTGCGGACTCGGTGGTGGCGAGGGACGGGAGCGGGAACTTCACGACGGTGAGCGAGGCGGTGGCGGCGGCGCCGAACAACAGCGAGACGCGGTATGTGATACACATAAAGGCGGGGGGCTACTTCGAGAACGTGGAGGTGGGGAGCGAGAAGACCAACATTATGTTCGTCGGCGACGGCATGTGGAAGACCGTCATCAAGTCCAGCCGCAACGTCGTCGACAACTACACCACCTTCCGCTCCGCCACGCTAGGTCAGTCTCCGATCACTCTAATGGATTTTACATTGCTAGTTTATTTTTATTCCTCCTCCTCTCATTATCCCGACGCATTAGCAAGGCAGTAAATTACACGAGCAGTTAAGCCTTTCATGGACGAGGAGGACACAGGGACTTGGCACTGTAGCGGCAGATCATCGTGTGTAGTGGCGAGATGCTGTTTCTCCTTTTTAGTCGTTTTTACCGCATGCTTTCGTAAAGTTTCCGCGACCGGCCGGTGTTAAGTTAGATGTCAGGTGACGAGTTCCGGAGGAATGGCGACTGGCAACAAAGGAATCGTACTTGTCTTGCCGCATTCGGCAGCTGCTGTTGAATTGGTGATCCATTCGTGATCGAATTACTCAGCTGCTGTACTTCACTCTTAACATCTGCCGGCTAGAAAGAGCTGATGTGCAGAGTCAAATTACTGCGTCCCATAAATAACAAACAGTGGCATTAGATGATTACACGAGCCGCTGTTGTTTGCGGAGGCACGGCACGCCCCGGACCGGCCGAACGAGTGGAAAAAAATCCAACGGGGAGGGCTCACCTCGGGATGGACGGTGGATGGGGGCAAATTCCTTCCCGAACGAGTGATGCCTCGTCCGCCACAGAGAAGATCTCATGTCGCGCGGGCCGTCTTTTTTAGCCACGCGCGTGGTAAGTCTGTGAGTGTATGTTTGTATTTATTATAGTCTCTCATATATATTACATTAACAAAATTTTATATAAAGGAGGGGGTAGAGATAGAACATATATCGACTCTTCCGGAAGAGACTGTCGTGTACGCGAAATAAGACATAATATATTAATCTACTCTAGTTGACATGCGAGCTCATTGCAAAGAAAAATTACAAAATATAAATATTGGAGAGTGTACTAGAAACTATATATTAAAGATGTCGTCTTTAAAGATAATGTAGTATATACTAAAGATAAAATCATCTCTAACTATCTACTCAGGGGCTGGCCGGATCGGTTTGTTTTCGGACGCCGACAATCCATGCCGCGCCTTGGTATTTTGTATGATCCGACTCGTGAGTCCGTGGTACATTGATCACGAGTATCGTAGTCAAGTACGGGGCTTGCTTCTGCTCTTCCAGGGCTACCGAGTACTAGACGCAGCACTGAGGTAAGGAATGGGACCACCTGTGACTACTTACCGACAAATAGGTAGGTTACAGACACTAACATGGTTTACTCCCTCCGGTTACAAAATAATCACGTCCTAGAACACACTGTCAACTTCAACCTAGCCCCTTTTAAACATCAACAGCTTTGATTTAAGCCCTATTAGTTAAGGAGCTTACGATTCGGTCACAACAAAAGCAACAACTATATATACATGTTAATCCAAGTGGTAAGACCCCCACACTTAATTACGAGGCAGATCACCTGGTACCTACCTCGCTTTTCTGTCAAAAACAACTTAAAACGCCAATGCAGGTGCCACTCTTGCACTTGCAAATTGAAGACCACACAGGAGTTCAGGCTCAAATTGTTTTGAATGCAAGCCTAGAATGTTGCGCTACAGTACACAGCCCTGGCTTCTTGGCATTTGGAGTTGTGCAGCACGGGAATGGTTGGGTGAGGTGAAAGCCATTAACGCGTGCCTGGCGGGCACTGCAAATCGGGAATGCAAAAATCAGTGATCCGACGGCATTCAACCACTACTATAAAGGCGCAGCCAATCAATTATTACACCATGGGATGGATGGCTTTCTTGGGCTCTCTTCCTCTCTTTCTCCTTTCTCTTTTTTGTTGGGTGGATGTGAACTGGTGTCTCCTGGTCTCCTGTGGGGATCGGATATTCGGATGGCTCAAGTTCAGGCTCGGTTTCTCTCGCGATAGAGAGAAGACATATTGGCACCGACAGATGGATTCGCATTAGTGTAGGTTGTAAATTGAATTAGTTAGCACTTAATCCAGTGGAGTACGTAGCAGCCATCCATGATAGTGTCCAAGATGAATATTGATTCCCCAATGCCTCCTCTCCGTGGCCAAGATGCCACCTTAGGAACAACAGCAAACCGATATTATCCGTGGCCTAGTTGCGTGAGGCATGAGGGATGTTTTTTCTCCGTAAATGATACTATTTGGAGTGGTATTAGTAAAAATAACATCTTCATAGCCGTAATTACAAAAATAACATTTATGAAGGGGAATTTGCCTAGTTGTTCCACCACATAAACACGCATTTTAGAACATGGGCCCGTCATTGGCATTGCTGGGACCGGCCGGGATGGGCCTTAGATCCGTCTTCCAAATTAACGTTGCCATGAGACGAAATGTGGTTCACAGAATGACAGTTGAGACGCCACTATCGTCTATGGTGTCGGTGGAGATAATGCGTCGCCACCTGTACCCTCACATGCATTTGTATCTTGCACTCATGATCACCCGCGGCCGCGTACGACTGCACTATGCAACTGTCTTGGCTAGGCCACAGGACATGTACCACTGCAATATCACATCGCATCGTGCGCTCACGTGTAAGACCCGTCGAGTGCTCAAAACAATTAATCTCGCTACGAGTACTGGTACAGTTTTTCAGTTTGATCGGCGGCAAAAACTGACATAAGACGTGTGTTTTGCAACATTTTAATCACCATTGCAGCCGTGGTCGGCACGGGGTTCCTGGCGCGGGACATCACGGTGGAGAACGCGGCGGGGCCGAGCAAGCACCAGGCGGTGGCGCTGCGCGTGAACGCGGACCTGTCGGCGTTCTTCCGGTGCAGCTTCGCGGGGTACCAGGACACGCTGTACGCGCACTCGCTGCGGCAGTTCTACCGCGACTGCGACATCTACGGCACGGTGGACTTCATCTTCGGCGACGCGGCCGTGGTGCTCCAGAACTGCAACCTCTACGCGCGCCGGCCCGACCCCAACCAGAAGAACGTCTTCACGGCGCAGGGCCGCGAGGACCCCAACCAGAACACCGGCATCTCGATCCAGGGCTGCAAGGTAGCCGCCGCCGCCGACCTCTTCCCCGTGCAGGCCAACTTCTCGTCGTACCTCGGCCGGCCGTGGAAGCAGTACTCGCGGACGGTGTTCATGCAGTCCAAGATGGAGAGCCTCGTACACCCCAGGGGGTGGCTCGAGTGGAACGGCAGCTTCGCGCTCGACACGCTCTACTACGCCGAGTACATGAACCGAGGGCCCGGCGCCAACACGTCGGCGAGGGTGGCGTGGCCCGGGTACCACGTGCTCACCAGCGCCGACGACGCCAGCAACTTCACCGTGCTCTCCTTCGTCCAGGGCGACCTGTGGCTCAACTCGAGCTCGTTCCCCTACACGTTGGGTCTGAGCTAGAACATTGAGCCGGTTCTTTGGATACGAGGATTTTTGGGTCCATAGTTCATCATACCTAGTTTTTGTCATTTTGGAATAAGGGTGGTTCAGCTCAATGTAGTTTGTAGTAACCTTGGAGCTACCACTACTACACGTGTTTTGATGTGAATCTACAAAGGCCGAAGGCTAGCCATGAAAGGGGATAGGCTTATTGGGACTGTTTGGTTCAGATTCAAAACGAGTCAAATCAAAATTTAAATACCGCTTTGAAAATTTAGCCAGTATTTAATTTGGTAACAATATTTCACGTTACCTTCAAAATTTTGGTAACTCCCAGCTGTTTCCCTGGGTCGCCTAATTTTGGCGTGACATTAGCAGCTGAATGACATACGTGGTAGAAGCTGGTTGGGTGTGGCTAGTGGTATTAATTGCATGTTTAGTGTGAGCAGCTGAGTGACATACGTTGCGTAAGCTGGTTGGGTGTGGCTAGTGGTATTAATTACATTTTGTTCCTTTTCGTTTAATTAACAAAACAAGATCATGTTGACATATTTGGGTGAATTTTTTTTATATACTATGCAGGACTCACACGCAATACTCATATTTTTAGCAAATTTTGATATAATTACAATCCAAATACATCAATTTCGGTATTACCCGTTAATTGATATAACTACGATCCAAACACTCTTTTTTACTCAGTTTTTTTTGCATCAAATAAAAGTTTTGCATGACTACCTGATTCGTCTCTGCTGTACAGCAAAAAAGAGCACATTTGTTAGTGCCAATGTTCAGATCTGTAGTAACGTTCAAGGGTACAGCTGCAATTGTACTCGAGGGCTGGTCTCTTTACAACAAAGCACAACGATTTGTGGACAGATAGCAATGCAATGGCTAACAGCTGAATTACCAAGTGTATAACATCCACGAATTTAACACCACTTATTAATCATTCTGTTTACCTGTAATTCCCTCCTGTCCTAACCTTCTCCAGTGCTTTGCCGTCCCCTCCATTTATTCTTGAATCTGGACAACCCTGGTCTTACAACCTTGCTCTTTGCAGCTCCAGCTTCGCGATGGTTCCAAGATGGACTTCATCTGGGCCGTCTGCAATCCGCAATGTCCTAGCGATTGCCCATAGATGTGATAGGACTGTGTCGGATGAGACACCAGCAGCACCGTGAACTTGCATCGCCATGTCAAGCACTTTCAGGGCCATATTTGGAGCTGCCACCTACATGAAAACCAGATTCACTTAATTTTTGTTGCTACGAGGATTAAAAAGAAGATGCTGAACCTTGGTTTACCTTTGCCATTGCGAGGATCCCACGGGCTTTTTTGTTCCCATGCCGGTCGAGTTGATCAGCCGCTTCAAGCACCAAAAGTCTAGCCTGCTCCAGTTCTATCCGACACTGGATTCCACATCCATGTTAGTGGAATGCACGCAACAAAACATGAGGGGGTGAAGTTTAAAATTGTCGTTCTAAAACAAGGTGTGATGTTCCCTGATTGATTAATAGTTATGCAGATGCTTAATACATATCATCACAAAAATGCTTTACAGCAACAAACAAATGAGTAGTTCAATTTGAGAAGCTAAGTAGGGATGTTATTGCCTGGTCTCCGGAGAAGGATCGAAATCCCAGTACCGGCTTAAATCCAGGTTGGCAACCGGTAACAGTAATCGGCTGGTTACCGGAAAACCCAGGAAAATACCGGATGAAGTTCACAAACCAAATTTTGAATTTCAAAATTTGAAAACCGGCCAGTAACCGGAAAAACTGGCCAAAAAACCAGAGATCAATAGGCTATTCCTAATATCAAACTCCATTTAGTATGCCCTCAGATCAGCAACAAACCCTTGATCAAACAATCATTAAAATCTTTTTTTTTTGTTGAACCAACAAACCCTTGATCAAACAATCATTAAAATGAATCCTGCCAAGTGCTAATTACTTATACATCAACAATTGACACAATAGATACCCTTCACGTGAGAATACTATAATTCAACATGCTTTCCAAGTCCAAAAAACCGTCTAGGACTTGCTAATACAATAATTCAAGTATATTTAGTTCAGACAATATGTAATCTAGCACAAAAAGACCTAAACTAACCTAGGAAGGGCATTATGCAGTCAAAAAATCAAATTCAAATTTAAAAACCGGTTACCGGCCGGGATTTTGATCCCTGCTCAGGAGCACCATCCGTACGAGTACCATATTAATATTGCAACTCCCTAGAAACTCCCTAGAAAACGAAAGAACATAAAAATGATACCTAGCTTATGTGGCATATCAAAACACAGTGTTCGTGAAATAGACTGGTTCGTTTATCAATTCAGAGCGTAACAAATGAACCATGTAAGCAGTTGAAGAGGACCATACCTTTGCAAGGTCTGATAAAAAGGAACCATGCTGTGCAATCCTCTTTCCAAATGCGGTCCTACTTAAGGCCCTGTCAACCATCATATTCATGCCACGTTCTGCTGCCCCTATTAGTCTCATGCAATGATGTAATCTTCCGGGACCTAGTCTTCCCTGCAAAGCATCTTAGATATGACAAAGTACAGGTTATAGTAATATTACTCGTAATAACAGCAGGATACTGCTTACTTGAGCAATCTCAAAACCCTGTCCTTCCCCGAGGAGGATATTTGTGACTGGAACACACACATTCTCAAAAGTAATCTCTGCATGTCCATGAGGTGCATCATCGAAACCAAATACTAATAATGGTCTCCTTATCTGCACTCCAGGAGTGTTGACATCCACTAAAATCATTGACTGCTGCTTATGTTTAGGAGCAGAAAAATCTGTCTTTCCCTGGATGAAACAAACATCTTTAATATTTTTTTAAAAATACATCACCCATAACAGTATAACACCGATTTCATAGATAGATGTTTTAGTTACCATTACTATCAAGATTTTGCACCTTGGGTCCATAGCCCCACTGGTCCACCATTTCTTGCCGTTTATCACATAGAAATCTCCCTGCCTTTTGAGGAAAAAAATATCACAAGTAAGCGGCAACGCACAAAGCTCAAACCAAACAAAGTGATGACATTTGTATAAACTATCAAAAGAAGAGGTCAGGAAATGTATGGTATCATTGCTTTCGCGAAAATACACACCGAATCAGAGCTTTTAATCAGTTTACTGTTTTGTCGCTGTTAAACTGAAAATACTTTCCAGATGAAAAGATAGACAAAAGAAAGGGTTCGTTACAGTAGGAATTGCTAAATATTTCATTTCTCAACCATATAATAGACCTTAACGAGAGAATAACTTGTAATTAAAGAGCGAGAGAGGCAGTGACCACGTGTAATGAAAAATCAACAGCCTAAATGAACACACCAATAACATGCATGTAAATATTTTATTCCTATCGCTACCTGGATATTGAACACTCTATATTTGTTGCATCAGAAGAAGCAACTTGTGGTTCTGTCATTGCAAATCCTGAACGAATTTCCCCTTCTAATAAAGGAACAAGCCATTGCTTCTGTTGCTCCTTAGTCCCATATCTCAACAGGACCTATAATGAGATTTTCATATCATAAATTATCAGATACCAAATTATTTGCACCAACCGTAATAAAGCATTCAAACTTGAGACATGTTTTAAGACCCTTCTACAAATGAGTAGCATACTAAAGATAACATGGCTCATTTGCAAGGAATAACATAAAAACACCATCTATCAATGCTATACACATCTAGAAAATAGAATAAGAAAAACTTGTAGTCTGTTTTTTTTTCGATACAAAAAACTGCAGGATCAAGATTCAAGAGGATAACTGCTAGTGTCATGGCTTATTAAATACCATTAAGAATTCTCAAGTTACAAATAGGTAGAGATATTCAGAAAATAGTTGTTTCTCGAAATATGCTGGACTCATGGGTAATGGCGCAAGATACAATGACTGCCTTTGGAAATCTTTCCTTATAAAAGAAGTAGATAATTTTGTCTTACCTCCATGTTACCCGTATCGGGTGCACCACAGTTAAATATTTGTGGAGCCCAAACTGAACGACCCATAATCTCGCACAAATATCCATACTCAAGATTTGTGAGACCTGCACCTAGCAAAATATCATCTGAACCTCCAGGAGAAACATGAGGCCTGACCTCATATAGTAGCTCTCTTGCTCTAGCTGCACTGTCTAGCTGCAGATCAACCATTTTAATCAGCATAGAAGAAGCAAGTACAAAATAAATGCACCCTACATTTCTAAAGTAAGAAATAATGTGCTGAATTTTCTGGATCAGGTAAATACAAAAGGTAAGGAAAAGAGAAAGATACCGGAACAAACAAGTTCCATAGTCCCTCCTCCTTTGCCAATGCTTTCAAATTTTCTTCTTCAGGATGAATTGTCCACCGTGAGGTTGATTGTGCATGCTTGTCGAACTCATCCTCCATTGGGTATATGTGATCTTCCATAAAATTTATTAATTTCTTTCGGAGCCGCGTAACTTTTTCGCTATGAACAAATTTGCCTTGATCTTTTGTCGAAGTTGAACCTTCCTGATCTCTGTGGAATTCTTGCCATGGAGCTTTTGAGACATGCATACCTAATATTAAAGGTGAACAGTGGTCAGTTAACAATATTTGAGTACATTAGAAAAGGATTATAACCACATTTTTCATGTCTTTGCAAAGCAAATTATTTGGAAACAACCCCAACGTTTAATAAAACATAAGCAGCATGTCCACAAAGCACATTCAACTATATGGCAGGAGGCTGTTTAGATGAGGTTATGAAATATAATTACCCGTAGCAGGCTGCTCTCGCAGGACCTTTTCTCTGTTTATGAAATCCCAGGCACAGTCAACCATAGCATTAACACTCTTGCCAGCAAATCTAGCACGCTCACCACCTGAAGCATTACCCTGTGTGCCAGCTCAAATAAATTAGAATAGATAAGCAAACTTGTTCAAATAAATTAGAATAGATAAGCAGACTTAGATTTCAAGAGTTAAAGACAAGTACCATAATCCATCTGTGATATATAGATAAGCAAACTTGTTCAAATAAATTAGAATAGATAAGCAGACTTAGATTTCAAGAGTTAAAGACAAGTACCATAATCCATCTGTGATATACTCCTGCATAGATAGATGCCCCTCGAAACAATGAAAAGGCAATATAGAACTTCCAATTTGCAGCAGGCCAGGGTCTTGCCTGAGAAACATTTTTAAAAAAGAAAGTGGGGGATAAAAAGCAGTAAGTGTGGCGTGTTTATTCAGCCATGTCAAAATGGAAGCAATGTGATGCTTACAGAGATAGAGCAGTACGCAGCAAGGTACTCTTCCAGTTGAGGAATGCCATCTGGAATGCCAGTATGTTCAAATCCTCCGTAAGAATTACTTCCAGTGGGTGTTGAATCAATAATATATGTCTGCAAGAATACATCATAATACTCAACACAAACGTAACATACAAAACAAAGTAAAACACCAAATTATGTGATCTAAATGCTATTTATATATATCAAACAGGTCTTAACCAATTCTAATTTTTCTATCAGGTTTGCAACAGTTCTGTTGATGGTCACCACTACATGGGAATGCAGGGTACCAAAATGATGAGCAAATGGGACACACTAACTTTTTTTCCCAGACTTCCAACATACAAACTTTAATTCACTTCCATGTTGAAGTGGCAAGCCTATCAAACAAGTCAATTAAAATTTTAAAACAGAACATGTTCAACAGTCCAAATTATATGTACCCAGTTACGTATTAGTAGTACATATGTTTTTTAAACATATTGGCATACTGCAAGTGTATTCCATATCAACTGTAAGTCTTTGACCACCATGGAGGAAACATAATAATAAAATCAATAGTAAAAAATAACGTGTAAGTCAGTTCATTTTTTAACTAATGCAGCTTACAAAAAAGCAAGCTTGCAGAAAGCAAAAGAAAATATTGTCAAGTATCAATATAAAAATGACTAAAAGAAATTAAGCATATATTAGTGCTGCATTTGTTATACGACTAACTTCAGTTAAGAACTTAAGATACAGTAAGGTACTCCCCTACTGTTCTCTTTTTCAAACTAACTTCAGCTAAGTAATAGTTAGCAAAATGACATAATACCCAATGAGTACAGCTAAGCTAACACATCACATCTAAAGTGCTAGATGCATTTATGTTAAATAATAAATATAGGTGACTGGTGCCTAACAATATTACATATGTACTTCATACCAAACAGCTGTATGCAACATCACACATCTGATTCCCCAAAGTAGATAGTTCCCAATCAAGTACACCAATTACTTGATCCTGTAGAGAAAAAGAGGTAATCATCTTACAGAAGAATTAATACTATATTACTATGTACAGTAGTTAGAAGATTATGTAAATACTTGTGATACCAAAAATACAAACCTCTGTTGGGTGAAAAACAAGATTGTCAACACGGTAATCACCATGAACAAGACCAGTTCCAAATCCTGCCGATGAATCTTCTTCTGGTACATGTTCTTTCAACCAATGAGCTAGATCAAGCATCTTCTGATAACGTGCAGGCTTCCCTTCATTAGTGGAAGAAAGATATTGCCTCTCCCATCTTTCTACCTAAACCAGGAAACAGTAATTATCTTTAAATGCAAATCGAATATCACAGCTATCATTAGTCGTAACATGACAACTATAATTCATTTTTATTTTTTGAACTTGAGTGATCAAGTCATAAGTTGTAACATCTGGGAACAGGCAGTCCATAGTCGCAACTCGCAAGAACTTACATGTATATATCACTTATAGACTAATAAGAAACAAATAATTGCAACTTAAGAACAAAAAGAGAGCACATTTGCTTGTAGAGTTCTTATTCAGTATAACTACTAAACAACACTTCTCAGACTGAGCTGGTCAGCAATGCCAATATAAGTGTTTGGTTGACTGCAAGCATCATCATAGTGGGCCAGTATATAGCCCCAAAAGGCATAGCTATGCAACTCAATGATGATAGAAATAATTGGTTTTGGGCTTTGTTCTTACTAAGAAATCAGATAAATACTACACACTTACTTGTCTTTTGCAATAATTGTCTCTTCTCCCATACTTTTGCAATCCAACTGCAGCCACATCAACTTTGTGTATAGCAGCCAAAGTTTTCGCAGCAGCAAAATATATAGTCTTCCTTTTAGTTGGGGTTACTCCCTGCATAAAAAAGAGCACAAAAAATCACCAAATTAGCATGAAGATAATAATTGCCAATTTGACACATAGATTTCAGGGAGCATATTTAAGCCCTTAAAATGGGATTGTGAGAACTCTAATCTCAGGTGCTAGATCAACTCTAAATCTTGTAGGAGGGGTTTGAAAACTGTCAAAATGGCATTGCCTTTTAGAGTTTGTATTTGATCTGAGCATAGTAGATTCGATCCAATGGCATGCTAGTTCTCAATCCAATTTTAAGACTGTTCTCATTTGATATGTTCCCATATAATATTGCATACAAGCACAGCTACCCGGTATGTGTGCTACAAGCAACCATCGTAAGCTAGAACAATGTCTGGTCCATAGGTCAAACTGTCCAAGCTTTATATTAAAACATTACCCAATAACGAATATACCAACATATTGATAAACTGGTCAGTAAATCTGAAGAACGGGCAGGACTAAAAATGTTCAACAAACAGCGTACCAGCAACTTGTTATCAGGATATATTACTCCTTCTAGATACTCCATTATGTAGAAAGGAGTTCCGATTACACTTGTATCAGTGCAAAGACAAAACACCTTAGGAACGGGAACATCTGAGTAAGCACCCAAGGCTTTGAGAACCTGCTTCCAGATAAAAAAAACAACTCAGGGAGTAAGCTCACATCACTTATCAGAAGTAAACAACAGAACATAAGAAGCATTCCACGTCAACATAACATATCATGCAACCCCCCCACCCCCACACACCTGTATGTATGGAACTACACACAACAGTTACAGCCAAAATACCACCAGCCGGTCTGATAGGTACGCTAAATTCCTTAATAATACAGCTGCTAGCAAATTCATATTGCTCTTAATACGCACCAAAAATAAACTATACGCACCAAAAATAAACTATCTAGTTAGCAGCCGCCGTACAATCTGATTTACAGGGTTAAATCAGCGAAAATGGTAATATCATCAAACAAAAAGGTATGGCTTGAGCCTTTTCTAATCTCACTGTACCACATCACCACGAGCAAATAAACACCAATCTGCCTACCATATCATATCGGGACCATTTTTTTACCACTACGGGTCACATAGGATTAGTTCAAACTAAATTGGTCAAGGGAACATCAGCAAGGCTGCAAATCGAATCGAGCAGAGCCGAGGAAATCGACCTGGAACTCGCGCTCGACGGCGTGGGCGGACTGGAGGATGGCGCCGGGAGGCTTCTTCCGCAGCACGTAGCGCCTGGTATCGCCGCCGGGGGCGGAGGCCTCGAGGCAGTAGGTGGGGTTGGACTGGCCGTGGCCGAACTGCGTAAGGGCCAGCCCCGGCGCGGGCGAGGGGAAACCGGGGACGTGCGCGGCCGCGTACCGCAGCAGCGCCGCCTCGTCGAGCGCGTGCGCCGCGTCCACCGGCCGCAGCAGCTCCGAGGTCAGCCTCGCCATCTCTCAGGGATGTTGAGGACGAAGATGAGGATCGAGGCGGGGGAGCCGGGGAGGAGATTACTATGGCGAGTCGAAACTATTACGCGATGTTGAGGACGAAGATGAGGATCGAGGCGGGGGAGCCGGGGAGGAGATTACTATGGCGAGTCGAAACTATTACGCGGTGCCGGCGGGGCGAGATTTCGCTTTGTTTATTCGTTGTGATGGATGGAGAGGCTTGCTCGTGGCCGTGCCAGCCGGGCGTTGCGTGTCGACG
Organism: Hsuehochloa calcarea; assembly: GCA_036346395.1. NCBI lineage: Eukaryota > Viridiplantae > Streptophyta > Magnoliopsida > Poales > Poaceae > Hsuehochloa > Hsuehochloa calcarea. Next base: position 57,163,623 of record CM070609.1, on the reverse strand, counting down.
TCTGAAGCCGTCCTGAACTCTGATGTGATGTTGGATATTTGGGATGTGGCCATGCTTTTGGAACGCCGAACTGGAACGCGACGTGACAAGTTCCAAAGCTTGGTACGTCTTTCGCACCGCGTGGTGGTGTATGACGCCTTTGTCGTGGCTTCGGGAAGCCACGCCAAACGGACAGCTTCTACTCGCTTTTTTCGAAGTCGTAGCCAGAAGCAGTTATAATGTGCAGAAGCCGAAAACCAGAAGTCACCTTTGGGGAACTTTTTGTGGCTTCCCACAACCCCAGAACTTTGTTCCTAGATTTGGGGTAAATTATCCGCTTTTACCACCGCACAAAATCCTCAATCCCACGGCTTCGCCCGTCTGCTGCCCCCTCTTCCTTCTTCCTCCCCACTCGCGTCACTCCTCCTCTCCAGCCACCGCCTCTCTCCTCCTCTCACGGCGCCGTCGAGCCCTCCTCCCTCCAGCGCTGCCACTACCCTCCCCCTGCGCCGCCACCCTCCTCCTCCCTCGAGCCGCCGCCACTTTCCTCCTCCCGCCGCGATCGCCGCCCTTCTCCTCCCCCTCCCCCCACGTAGCCGCCGCCACCCTCCTCCTCCCAGACGCCAAAACCCTTGTCGACCACTTTTATTCCTTTTTTCTATTGTAATATAATTATTGATATAATAATTGTTTATTGTAATCATTGCAGTCAATTGCGTTAATTGTCATTAGTTACATTAATTATCATTAATTGTGTTAATTATCATCAATTGCATTAACTGTTGTTATTTGTTGTTAGTTGTCGTTAATTGCCTTAAACAACACCAAACAAGTCATCATTTGCCTCAAATGAATTTCAGGTATTTCCCATCTTAGAAGCTACAGTCAGCCTATCTGAAAGCCAAACAGTCAAACACCAAACATATTTAACTCAGCCGTGCAGCCCAGTCTGAATCAGCCCAAACAGGCCCGTAGTAGTTGCCGTAGTGAAGGAGTTAATGCATGACACTACTACAGAGAAGGTTATACTATACGTCTCATTACAGACGGTTCCCCAGAATCCGTCAATGTTATAATGATCACATACAGTTTTACAAGCGTGGTCGTCTATGTTGCTCAAGATGCCTAGAACCGTCTGTGATACGTAATTATCACATACTTTTTTTAAATAGGAACCGTCTGTGATAATTTACAGACGGTTCTTAACAAGAACAGTCTGTGATAATCGCAGATGTCACAAACGGTTTTTAATTAGCATCGTCTGTGATAATTCACATACGGATCTTAACAAGAACTATCGGTGATAATTTTATATCAGAAACAGTATGTGGTTGAAAGTGTCTGTGATATGTATCTCTTAAACGCTCAATGTCGCTTCGGCTCCCTGATGTGTCTCTTCGTCTAGTCCCTGATGCGTTGTTTCTTTGTCTCACACGCCGAATTTATTTCTTGTTTTATAAAAATAATCATCCGCCACCGAAGATGAATACTCACATCACTCTACTCTTTGTAACAACCCAATTTTCTAAGTTATAAAAACCTTTTGAATGGTTAGTAGTTGGAAAATTCACCCTTGAGTTTTATTTGAATTTTAAACAAGTTTAATGTGCACTTTTAATATCAAAACAATTTAATATGATTAATTCCAATATCAACAATTATCAAAACTATTTTATTTGAGTTCTATGTGCTTGGATATATTTTCTAGATTTTTATACAATTTTTTCGAGCTCATTTGCTATTTGCATTGTCTGTATTTTCTAAAAAGAAAAACATATTTAAAATATCAAAAATAGTGTTGGGCCGAAACCTATTCCTATTCACTTCCCGCCCCACCTTCCCGCACCAGCCCGCTCAGCCTTTCCGCTCGTGGTGGCCCGTCCGCGCGCGCGTCTCGCCGCTGACTTGTGGGCCCCACTACCTTCGTCCTTGCAGCGTCGTCTTTGCCGTGTTTGAGTTGGGTTCGTCTACCATGGTTGTCGAGCTCAAGCTCCGTCCGACAAAAGTATTTCCAACTAGAAAATCTTGTGCTAACCGCATCATTTGATTTCCTTTATCTCCCCGCGTCCAAATTCAACCAAATCAGATTCTGTATCTCCTTCAAACTCGGAATTTATCTCGTGACTGAAACAAACTCGATTTGGGGATTTCCAAATATGGCACGCCCGAGCCCTATAAATAGCACCCCTAGGATCGCCTCGTCGCCCTGATACCAAAACCCCAAGCCCCTTCACCTTTAGAACCCTAGCACTGCCGCAATACGAGAATTACGGTTTTCAACCAAAGCTCGTTTTCTTCGAATTACGTCGCCGTCTTTGTCGCTCTGCCTCAGTGGACTGCACTGTCGACTTCCGCATCGCCGAAGCTACCTTGTGCACCCTTCCATTGCTTCGGGGCGTCTCTGGTGGTCAATCTTGACAATAACTGTGCTTCGTTCCCCACTCGAGCTGCAATTCCGGTGATCTCCGGCGACCTCTAGTGCCAAAAATCCTACCAACAGGTGCGCAATAGCGTTCCCTACCTATTGCGTGCATTCGCCATCGGTGGTGAGCCATCGTTCGCTGTTGCCGTACGAATCCGAGCCTTGGCCGTCGGCCAGTGACGTGGTGTTCGAGTTGGCATCCATGTCAGCTTCTCTCTCCATCGTGCCATGCGACGTGAGCCTAAGTCATCACATACGTGGCGTAGTTTAACCCTAACCCAGATCCAATCGGGTGTAAACCCAATCCACCATAGACCAAACCTATGCCATGTGGGGTCCACCAGCCAGATCACTGTTCCGTGAGCCCGTGAAGCTGTAGGCCAGTAAACCCTTGAGTGGACTCGGACCATGGAATGTGGGTCCCACTGTTAGCCTCATCAGCCTTTTCCCGGGATTTGTTTTAATTCTGAAAATCAGTAATGATGTCAGCTGACATCATATCTGGATTTTTTAGTAGAAAATATTTTGGATAATTCCAGAAAATCCAATTTTGAGTATTTCTTTAGGGTTTGAACTTACATAAGCCATATCTTCTTCATCCGAACTTCGATTGAGCCCATTCAATTTTCTAAATTCATCTAAATTCGAGCTCTATTTTTTAAAGATTTTTATTTAAGTTTTAGAGTTTGTTTTTGTAACATCCCAAAATTGGTTTGTGTTTCAAATGTAATAAAAATGAGGAGAAATTAAAACTTTTTCTCTGATCTTGATTTTTGTAATCAGTTCCATAATTTTTGTAAAGGAAATTATGTGAAATCAAAAATCAAATTATCATTTGGACACCAACACAAATATCCTTCATAAAAATCTGGTGCCCAACCTTTGGAAATAATTTTCCTTGGGTCTAGGGTTGATGTTTAACACCTCTGAATTATCTCATGATTTTTAGAAATTATTTGATAGCTTTTGGAGGCAAGTCAAACTGGTCAAACCCCATTTTCCTCTCTTCTGGAATTTCTGTAGAATAATTCAGTGCATGAAAATATCTGAAAATTTTATGGAAAGCTCCTCCTGCAGTCAGCAAGCTCCAGTTAAAATTTCATAAATTTTGGAGTTTGTTTGCTATCCCAAATAATTCTTCAAAAATCAGATATTTAAAATTCAAATTCTAAAGGGTTTGCACTGTTCCTCGGGTTCGAACCGGACTCGGGCTCGAGCCACTTGACTCGGTCGAACCAACTAACCGCCGTAGCATGACGCGATGGGCGCGGGAGTTAATGAGCCGTTGGATCAAGATCGCCGCGGTCGAGATTGAGCGGCGTTCAATTGTTTAAATCGAACCGATCTATTGCAGCCGTCCGATTTAATCCAACGGTCGTCGTTCGTCGTCTTCCTCCGTTCGCGCGAGTTCGGCCGAAGTCACACGATCTTTGGCGTGCCTGATGCAGCCAGCGAGCGATCGCGTCTCCCTTTGGCCAACGGCTCTGCGCATTAATGCTCCGTCCGCCGCCCCCGATCGCCGTCTGCCCCTGCATTACACCGCCTCGTCGCCTCGGCCAACCTCAAGACCTGATCGCCACCATTTTTCCTTCCGTTGCTTCTTCCTTGCTCTTCGGCCTATAAGACTCCTCCAGTGGCTTCCTTATCCTCCTTTAAACACCCTCGAGCTCCAGTATTGCTTCTAGTACACTAAGTGAGCTCCATTTCAAATTTTGCCCTCGGTCGCCATTGTTGGAGCTTGGGTTCTTGGTGAAAGTGGTGTTAGGGCATTCTTTTTCAAAACCCTTGATTCCTCGACTTCTTAGCCTCTCACTGAGTATTAACCCTCTGTCAATTTGGCTTTTGACAGAAAGGAGCAGCTCAATTTCGGACTTCCCCCAATTCGGCCGAATCAGCTACTCTTCTTCACCCGAGCCGGTTCAACTCTCTCCTGTGCGTTCTCTGGGCTCAGATAACTCCTTATTAGTCCCTAGTTGTTTGGCTTTGCTCCCTTGAACCGCGGTGAGCTTATCACCGTTTCGTTTTGATCATTTTTGGCCCTCTCGGTTCCCCTCAAACTGCGCGATCCGTCCACCACGACCAACGCCATTGGTACCTTTAGGTGCGCAATGCGATTTAGGACCCATTTTAGGTGTTCGCTTCGCACCGCCATGGCGAGCCGCCGTGGCGAGCCGATCTCCCCCGTCAAATTTTGTCGGACGAAAATCGGGGTGAAGTTGAACTTGTGTCGTTGCGGGCGTCGATCCTAAGATCTACGGCCCAAGATTGCGCTGAAATTTGAACTAAACGCACGCCTTGATCCGCGAACCGTTGGATCCCAGATCAACGGCTCGCGTGCGTGGCGCGTTCGGACCACCGGGCGCTCGGGTCGAGTGAACCGTCGGATCCAGATCCACGGCTCGTCTTGGGAGCGTTCGGACCACCGAGCGTTACGGGCCACGTGAACCGTTGGATCCGAGATCCAACGGTTGGCGCAAGGCTTCAGCAGCGCTGCGCGTCAGCGCCGGAGCTTGGGCCGTCGGATCCGCGATCGACGCTCCTCGTTCGGCCACGTCATTTAGAATTTCTGAATTTCCCGAGAGGATTTATTTATCAACTGAAAAATGTGATAACTTGTAAAATGCATAACTAATTCATTTTAAATCCTTTTCGGTTGATTCAAATTTTGTTGGTTATGTTTTTAACTCATCTTTAAGTTAAAAATGTTTCCAACCTCAGTATAGCTCCAGAAATTTTTGCTATAAATAGTAGCATTTTTGATTTATAAAAGCTGGCCAAAATTGTTTTGATCATATCTTTGGCATTAAGAATCCAAATCAATTGGTTCTTGTTGCTAAATTCATTATAAATCAAGACCTTGCTACTGTAAAAATTTTAGAATTTTTGGAGGGAGTTTACTGTTGGGTCTTTGTATTTTATTCGTTCTTATCGGTTGCTTTTGCTTTCTCGTTAGGATCCGAAGAGCACATTCATAATATTGTTGATCCTCAGCAACACCTTGACCCACAAGCGAGGCAAGATATTTGATCATAAATGTCCCATTACTTTCAAAGTCTAATATCTTGTTTACAAACTATATGTATGCATTGCTTTTGTGTCCAATTATCTTTGCCCTGTTTAGAGGTAGCTATTCCTAATGCATTGTTGCCATTAAAATGTTATCCCCTGCCACAACCATAAGTTATTATCATATTTGGTGAATTAGAGCCGGTGATTTAATTATGCTCTTTTCTTGTCTTTGCGATGTCATGCTTAGAAATGCTTAGCTACAGGTAGAATTGGCGGTTATCGACTTAGTCGATGACCTTGATCACACAAATCATTTTGTTTATTTTTGGTTCAGCACCTTATGCTTTTGTTTTGTAAAAACCGAAAATGAAACAAAATGATTTGACTTGGGCACAATGGCATATTGGTGTGATTGTTGGGTGTGACAAGGAAAGGTGCCCAGGTCCCTAAGGACCGAAAATGTTGCTTGCGCCATTGATCCAAGTACTTTTGCGTACTAACCACATGAGGGTTATATGGGACCCCTCTTGACGTAGTACTTTGGCGTGTGTTATCTCCAAGTCGCAGGAGGGGGTTGTGTGTGTTGTGTGAAACATGATATGTGTTCTCTGTGTTCTTGTGTTGGGTGTGCGGTGGTGGAGATTCCGGGTAGGCTCTCCACCTCGAGGAGCGTCGTAGTTGTCAAGGCTTTACAGGAAGGGTAGTTGACCGAGGTTTTACGATGACTCCGACACAACGTATGGGTTTCTATCCATACGGGCGGCTCGTGAATAATTCACAATATTGGAAATGTCTCGTAGGACTTAGCCGTGCCGGCATACCTAAGGAAGTGTGCTTAATAGCTTGGCAAAAAGGCGGTCTGACATGTGGGTAAGTTGGTACACCCTGCAGGGATAAAACTATTCGAATAGCCTCGTCCTAGGTTATGGACACGCTTGGGGATTTCCCGCAAGATCTAGACTTCAACAACTGTTTTTGTTTTAAAATTAAAACTTGACATGGTTGGCATGAATGGGTAATTCATGCTATTGTGGTGGCTATTGGGTTAGTCACTTCCAGGACTGTTTTACTGTTGTTGTTACTTGATTACTACTGTTTTTATCAAATAAAATCAGATTGCAAAATTGCCTTCAATCTATTACATTATTGCAAATAAAACTTGCTTTATGCTTAAAAATTTGAGTCCTAACCTGCTCCACTTAAATAAGCTTGCATGTAGTTATTGCATAGATCTGTTATCATTCTTATATATCTTGCGAGTACATTCAAAGTACTCACCCGCTTTTCTTTGGTTTGCTTTTGTTCTGAGAGGAAGAAGGTGAGCCCCAAGGGCCTCACTTTTGTGAGTTGTGCTGTGGATTCGACGACTAGCTTGGCGGTCCGGTCGGTTGCCTTGTGGGTTAAAGGCACACTGATTGGCTCTTTTGTTTTATAGCCATCTTATGGCACTTTTGCTTCCGCTGTTAAATTTCTTTATGTATTTGTCATTTGGCCGGTCGGCCTCTCTTTTGTAATGACTATCCTTTTTTTTTTATGTTATCTTCTGGTTGTTGTTTATGCTTCGGTTCTATGTGAATGAATGGAATTGATGCATGCACTTTGTAAAGAGGTGTGTATACTGCATTTCTGGGAAGTATACATGTCTCGAGTCTCGGATTATCTGATTTGTGATGCTAGGACCAAGTGGATGGTTAAGCATTACAAGCCGGATAAACCGGGGTCTCACAGTTTTCCTCTCTATATTTATTTATTTACTTTGTTTGCGAGTAGACGTTTGAAGAATCTAAACCCACCATTATAGGTCAATGAAGTATTTTGGTGATTAATGACAAATCTATTTGTGAGACTAACACTTTGATTGTTATACCTATTGTTTAGTCTCAATTGGATGAAAATGTAAAAATCAAATAAGTATGTATTTGACATCATATTCTTATATCTTGTTGCATTCCTCAGATCCAAAATATAGATTGAACTCCACCAAAAGTCTAACTTGAATATGTGCATATGTTCTTATTACACATTTGTGTATGCACACATTTAGGAGTTCACTCTATATTTTGTAGTTTCATGAATATTGATCTATATTTCTTTATCTACATATATTTAGGATCTCTACTTTGAAACATACCCTTGAGTATATAAAACTTGTGTAGTTCATATATACTGATATTGCTTAATATTTAATTATTTATAATTGTGATGGTTGTCATCAATTACCTAAGAGGGAAAGATTGAATTATCTTGTCCCATCATTATGAGTTAATGGTATGTTGTGGTAATTAATGACAATCACATTGTGGAACTAACATTTTCTATGAGTTGGTGAAATAGGTTGAGTTCTATGATGATGATGACTTTGGATAGCATCATGAGTTGATTGTCATCAAGTCAAAGTTCAAGAAGAGAGTGCGTCATGTGTTGATGCATATCAAGATCACGAAGAGGAGACGAACATGAGTTGATCATCAAGTCAAGAGAAGACCCGTCATGTGCTGATGAAGGGCTAGTGAAGAAAATCATCATGTGTTGATGATATTCAAGTCAAGATTCGGGATGAACGATGTCATCATGTGTTGATAAGCACCGAGATAAGATCCCAAAGTGAAGGAATCCATCATGTGTTGATGGAAGGCTCGTGAAGAATGCATCATGAGTTGATGCATATCCAAGTCGAGAACTTTGAGTAAAAAAAATCATCATGTGTTGATGGAAGTCAAGTGAAAGTTGCATCATGGGTTGATGCATATCAAGTCAAGGACCCGGACTTAGAGCAAAGATGTGCGTCATCAAGCTTCAAGTGAGTGTGTAAGGCAAAGGTATGACTAGATAGGATTAAGGATGTGTTCCTAGTCTTTTACCGGTCTTGGTGTTTGGTTGGAGACCGGATTACCGATATAGGTTGTCGTACTATTAAGAGGGGTCTTGTCTAGTAGTTTGAGTCTCATTATGTGTTGATAGCTCAATCTCGCTTGCTATAGCTCACGGTGGTATGATGCTATTATCTGCGAATGTGTTTTGCAAATAGTCGAGGCTCATGCGTCTAATCCTTGTAGCATGTGACTATACTTTGCAAATAGTTGAAGTCTATGTAACTACTCCTTGTTGCATGATCTAAGTTTGCAAATGTGTTTTACAAATTGTTAGGGTTCATGCATTGCATTTGTTCTTGCTTATGGAAAAATGTTTAGAAAATCCGGTATGACCGCAAGTATTGCGCGGTATTACCGCAGGTCGGTAATACCGAAGTTTGCATGGCGGTATGAATTTTCCATATATGAAGTTTTTGGAAGTTTTTTTGAAATCTCAAAATTGGTATGACCGCATTTGATGAGTGGTATTACCGCAAGTAGGTAGTACCAAAATCTAGTTAGCGGTATGTTTTTAACAAAGAGGTTATCTTTGGGAGTTTTTCTTGAAACTTGGTAATCGGTACGACCACTTTTGAACGACGGTACTACCGCAGGTGTGGGGACCCCGAAATATTTACATAGGATCACAATCCTCCATATCATATGTAAATAACTCTAGGTCTGCAAGTTCTGAAATCCAACTTAACCCATGTAAATACACCGACCTTGGCAGTTCGAGACCATATTTACATGAGTCAAGTAGCATTCCAAATCTTCGAATATGTATCTCGTGTTAGCTCCCAAGGATCAAGGATAACACACACATATCACAATCAACATTGATCACATTCATACACAAGGCATACAGATATATTACACATGTCATACAAGACAAGGACTTATGTCTATAATTTACAACAGAGGCCGACTGGCCAAATTTAACCCTTAACATAAATATGCAGTAGAAAATAAACAATTAAGAACAAAAACTCCAGCAGGGTGTGCCCTTCCCAAAGGCAACTGAGTGGAGGCCAGAAATAGCATTATTCGCTAGCGTCGCCGAAGTCGGCGCTAACGAAATTGTCTATGTTATAATCTTCCTCACCTGAACAAATGGACAATCCGTTAAAGTACAAAGTTGTACTTGCAAGACTTACACAAAGAAAAATTTATATATGCTAGTGGTTGATCAAAGAGAGGTTATAGTGGCTCTAGTCTTTGCATAAATGCACCATTACTTAATCTACGCCTTCTAGTTTAAGAAAGCAGTTTTAGCAATAGACTGTTTAACAAAAGAAAATTTAATGACATAAAAGTAAACATACATCAAACAATATCAAAGTGGCAGTCCCACTTTGATAAACTAAACTCAGGACACACCCGTCATGTCGATACCAAGTTGTCCCATATCAAGTTTTAATTTAGAGTCTAACAATGATGTCAGTCAAGACCCAAGTGATGTCCATAACCGTGGACACGGCTATTCGAATAGGTTATAACCCTGCAGGGGAGTACATCTTTACCCACACAACTTGATCAACCCATAAGCCTCCGGATAATAACACACTTCCTTTGGTGTGTCAGCCGGGGAAATCAAGACTCGGTATTTTTCAGCAAGAAAATTATATTGAAGTGAACCACCCATGCATGATAAAATCTCGCTTAGTGCTAGCTATACCGCCTACTAACTAACCAGGCATGCAAGTTGTGTCGGAAGGGCCAATGTAAGGAGTTAGCATGTGGGTCGACCGCCAAACATCAAAAATAAAAATAGCGCTCACTTGCACATTATATCCTTACATTGGGGTTCCTAAGGAACATGAGATTTCACGGTCCCATGTCCTCACACCGCCTGTGTTCCAAATCAATACGACTTTCCCCCTACTTGACTAAGCGGCACCCATACACTACGTATGGAAATACGAGTGATACTTGGAATGACAGCCCAAAGTTCGGTCCTTGATGATCCCGACAATTCTTTCCACAATACTCAATTCTCGTGCATGAAGGCACCCTCACTACTAGCCACTTGTCTAGATCTAAATCCATTTTTAAAGAACAAAATTTGGACTCCACAATCAGATTTGAAGATCTGACCTGAAAACATAACTACAATGATTCAGTGTCTCCCAGGATTGACGAGATAACCCCATCAACCTAAGCGACTACTGACTTGCAGGGCTAAGCATAAACACCGACAGTAAGTAATATCACACACAACTAACTTAGGCATATATGTAAAGGAGAATTCAAGGTTAACATGCAACAATTGGGATATAACTAACTAGACTTCACAAAGTGTTCATACTTGAAAATAGCGTGCACACAAGTAATATTTGCATTTCAAAACACTAAAGTAGGAAATACTGAGATCAACATGTATGCAAGAATAACAGTAAAAAAGTGATGCTTACACCTTGCTGATATGCCAATTGTTCACTCTCAGATGGGTACTCGTTCGCTTTGGTCAGCTTGTACTCTAAAGAAAAACACGTTATCGAATAAACAACGAGAAAATCAAGAAAACTCAAAATACTCAAAAATGCATAAAAATATCACAGTAAGGAGATGATGATTAAATATGAATTTTGGTGAAATTTTTAATTCATTTCGAGTTCTTTTCGATTTTTTATAGATTTTTCAAGGTTAAAGTTATTAGTGTTCATGTATTTTAAATATCACATTTTTCTGTAATAGTAACAGGTTCAAAACCTATTCCAATTTAAATTACATAAAAAATGTAATCTAACAAAATTGAGTTTGCTCAATTTGGATTAAAAATGAATTACTTATGAATTTTTGAATTTATTTGAATTTTCAGTGCAACTTTAAATCTTTTCGGAATTTCTAAATGAATTAAATACATTTTTCACTCACCCATAGCTAGCCATAGAGGATGACAAGTGGGTCCTGGGGTAGGGTTGACTCAGTTAATGTTGACCTGGTCAGAGCTGATGGCTACGTCGAAAGCGTATCCAAAGGAACACGTCTTCGAAGCATGAAGACGTAAACTTGTTCTAAGAATGCTAGTAATACGTTTTTCCTTAATAGAAAATGTACTTCTCAATTTTGCACAAACACTTAACCGACCATACGGTCCCACATGTAATAGACTCAAGGTTTTAAACTAATCCCTAATAACAGTTATTAACAGTGGGACCCAGATGTCATAGATTCATTAAGAAACATGCTTAAAGTTAATGACGATCATTACCTTAATTACACCGGCGGCTCGACGACGGCTCCGTGCACGAGCTTGGCAGCGAGGACGGTGATTCGGCGAAGAAGAGGGGCTCCGGACTCGGGAGTGGCTCCACTGGGTGCAAGAAGTCCTCACGAATACTATGGCGGTGACGCGGAGTCCGATGGTCGTCGATGTTGAGCTCGCGACGGTCGGAGGTGGAGACGAAGGAGCGGTGCTCGAGGAGGAGGAGTTCCAGTGGTCGAGGGGCTTCGAGAAGGCGCACCTCGGGATCGCTGGGAGACCAGGAACATGGCGCCCAAGACCTTGTTGTCGATGGAGGTCGGACGCGGCCAGAATCGAAGTAGCGGCAGTTTACCGACGCTGGAGAAGATGAGGTTGCACGTCCTTAGTATTGCACCAAAAGCAAAATCAACTTCACCAGAATACTCAGTGAGGTATTGCGATTCTTACGGACAAGACAACATTGAGAAAGACTCACTGGAATGCCATTGAGCTTTCGGGACCGTGGCTGTCGGAGTTGAGGACGATGATGTTGTTCTCGGCGATTCAGTGGATGAGAAGGGCTCAGACTGGCAAAAATGTAAGCGCTGTTGAGAGCGGAGTCCGTCGGTGAGGTCATGGACGCGAGTGCGGTACCGAGGCTTGCCTAGTCCATCGTCTTCTTCGTCGGCCGAAACAAAAATTTGGAATGGTGAGAGCAAGGAAGTGCGAGAGAACGAAAGTGAGAGGGCCAGGGAACTAGGTGAAGTCCTAGCGATTCTTCTCGGATAGATACACGTGCAAGAGGTGGCGAGCGTATTTGTGGCGCACATGCGCGACGCTTGACGTCGTCTGTGCGGCAGCGGGAGGAAGAAGGCGGTTCCGACAGGCGGGCCCCATTCCTTAGCGAGCGGACGAAGGCAACGCGGTTGATTGTCTGGTGAGCGATCGGTTGGCGCGGTCGAGTCGGTCCAATGGCTTGGTCGCTCTGATGTAGTCGGGTTCGAGTCGGTCATACTGGTGGTCAATTCAAATTCAAACTTCCCAACTTTGACTGAGGTTTAAACCTAGCAAATAAATTCATAAAAATATAAAAATATTCAGAGGAGTTATTGGGACAAGGTAGAACCCATACAATTTTTCCAAAAATATTGTTCATGATTTAATCACTTATTTAAAATTCATTAACAATAGCTATTTAATGATTGAGTTTGCATTTTTCTCAAGGTCAATTTGAGTTCCCAAATTTTGATAAAATTTGTATTTATTCATGATAATTATTCTAGTATTTGAATAAATTATTTTTTGGAGATTATAATAAATATTTATTTCCATTTGTTTTAGGTTTGATGTTTTAATCCAAATGTTCATTCTTTAATTTTAAAATTTTAAATTTCAAAACTTGTGATTTGACTCCAAAAATGATATGAAATGCATCTAAAATCCATTAATAAAAATGTGATGTGACAGCAGGTCAGTAGTACCTAAATATAGATGGTGGTACGTAAATTACAAAGAACATATTTTTGGGAGTTTTGATCTCCCGTAAGAATCGGTATGACCGCATGATCTGAGCGGTACTACCGGTGTGTGGTAGTACCAATATATACTTGGCTGAACAACTTTTCTAGAGGGTATTTTTCTTGTGTTTGTTTGATCCTTTGGAAATCGGTAATATCGATATAGCCGAGTGGTATTACCGCAGTGAGGTAATACCGATTTGTAGTTGACGGTAGTACCACAACTTTTTGTAATGACTATATCAGACGCTTTAAATGCACAACAGTCGACCGTTGATTCTCGATTGCGGTAATACCGGTCCTGAACGACAGTATTACCGAAAATCCTGATTTTTTAGGATGTTTGTTCCAACTGCTAGTTTTTGTGGTGAGGACTTTAAATATCCCCTTGGCCGGTTGTGAAATAACCTTTGGCACTCCATTTCATTCTGTCGAACTAGTGTGAGCTTCTCCTCTCAATTGTACTTGTGTTGCACCTTGTGAGCAAAGAGAGAGGTCTCTAATTGCATGTGTTGCATCTAGAGTTGGATTTCGTATCCATTTGAACTTGTGCATTCGTTGATCGTGGTGAGAGTCAAATAAGGGGCTTGGCTTATTACTCTTGGTGTTTGCCGACTGAAGAATCTAGACCCCACTATTATGAGTTAATGGAGTATTTTGGTGATTAATGATAAATCTATATGTGAGACTAACACTTTTATTCATATACCTATTGTGTAGTCTTATTTGGATAAAAAGTTAAAAATTATGGAGGTATGCACTCAACATCATATTCTTGTATATTGGTGCATTCTTCAAATCTAAAATGTAGGTTGAATTCCACAAAAAGTCTAACTTGAATATGTGCATATGTTTTTATTACACATTTGTGTATACACACATTCAGGGGGAGTTCACTTTATGTTTTGTGGTTTCATTAGTATAGATCCATATTTCTTTATCCACATATATTGGAGATCTCTACTTTGAAATAAATCCTTAATTATATAAAATATGTGTAGTTCATATATACTTATATTTATCTACATTCAATTATGTGCAATTGAAGCGGTTATCATCAATTACCAAAGAGGGAAAGATTGAAGTATTTTTTTTCCCACCATCATGAGTTAATGGTATGTTGTGGTAATTAATGATAATCATATTGTAGAACTAATATTTTTCATGAGTTGGATGAATAAGTTATGTTTCATGATGATGGAGACTTTGGATGACGTCATGAGTTGATCCTCATCAAGTCAAGACTCGGGATGAAGGAAATCATCATGTGTTGATGATGTTCAAGTTAAGATCCCGAAGTGAAGAAGATCATCGTGTGTTGATATATTGAAGTCAAGATCTTGGAGTAAAGGATGCATCATGTGTTGATGTGTATCAAGATCTCGAAGAAAAGGAAATCATTGTATGTTGATGATATTCAAGAAGAGGAGATGATCATGAGTTGATCATCAAGTCAAGAGAAGACCCATATGTGTTGACGGAGGTCAAGTGAAAGAATGCATCATGGGTTGATGCATATTCAAGTCAAGAGCTTGAATTAAAGGAGATCATCATGTGTTGATGATTATCAAAGTCAAGAACCCAGACTTGAAGTAAAGATGTACGTCATCAAGCTTCAAGAAGATGCTTAAGGCAAATGTATGACTAGCTAGGGCTAAGAATGTGTTCCTAGTCTTTTATCGGCCTTAGTGTTTGGTTGGAGACCGAATTGCTAGTATAGGTTGTCATATTATTAAGAGAGGTCTTAACTAGTAGCTTGAGTTAGTCATGTATTGATAGCTCATTGTGCTTGCTCTAGCTCATCTATGCATGGTGCTATTGTTTGCGAATGTGTTTTGCAAATAGTTGAAGCTCATGCATTAACTCTTTGTAGCATGAGACTATAATTTGTAAATGTGTTTTACAAATGGTTGAAGTCCATACAAGTACTCCTTGTGGTATGTTGCCGATATTTACGAATGTGTTTTGCAAATAGTCGAGGCTCATGCATAATTCTTGTAGCATGTGACTTTAGTTTGCGAATGTGTTTTGCAAATGGTTTAAGTCTATGTACCTATTCCTTGTGGTGTTGATTATAAAAATTAGCAATTGTGTTTTGCAACTTGTTGAGAATATTACCTTTAACCATTGTTTGTATCGCTCATCAATTGGCAAATGTGTTTTGCAATTGAGTTTGTTTTGAAAGCCAACTTAAGCTTTTCTTAGGATAATCGGTAGTACCGATGTTGTGTTGGCGGTACTACCGCGCCACGGTATGACCAAAAAAGTGGTGCGGTACTACTGCAACCCGGTCAGACCGAAGATTAGTTAGCAATACGTGTTTTTCAGAGAAACACCTTATGAGCGTGTTTTGCTCTCCTGCAAAGCGGAGTACCGGAGTTCATTTGGCGGAACTACCTCATTGCAGTAAGACCGCAGTGCTCTTCGCGGAACTACCACAACTTGTTATAACCGATTTATGAAGTGGTACGTTATTTCCAGTAAGGACCTTTTCGGACCTCAAAGAAAGCGGTAGTATCGCCTTTGTGTTTCGGAGCTACCGCATGTTCAATGGCGGTAGTACTGCGCTGTATTTCCAACGGCTATTTCAGAGGCTTTGTTATAGTCGTTATTGTTTGTCAGTGGAAGTATGGTAGTACCGGCTGATGAATGTCGGTATTACCGCTCGTGCTGATTTTTTCAGTTTTTTTCTCAAATGGCTAGTTTTTGTGTGTGGGCTATAAATACCCACCATGGCCGGTTGTGGCCATGATACTGGTGCCATATACATTTTATTGAGCAAAGAGCAAACCCTCTGCACTCTTATGTGCATGTGTTGCACATAGTGAGCTTAGAGAGCAAACTTTAAGTGCATGTGTTGCATTAGGTAGTGGATTGTGTATCCACTTGAGCTTAGACACTTGATTTGTTCAAGTGAGTGTCTTCGACTTGTTACTCTTGGTGTTTGCTGACACCTAGACGGCTTGGAGGACTTGCATCGGTGATATTCTCAAAGAAGGTTGTGAGAATACTCGAGTGATTGTGAGAGGTTTGGTGCTCGCCATCTCCGAAGTGGAGGAAGGGTAACCCTGAGTGGATCGAGGTGTTGGCTTAATTTGTGGAGCTGGTCTAATTAGTTTGGGCTTATCTCAATGTGGATTAGGGGAGACCGGCAAGTCTCCGAACACCACGATAAACATCATCGTGTCATCGTGGTTTTCCTTCTTGTGCTTTGCTATATTGCAATTTACACTTCTTGTATCAAACTACTTATATATCCTTGTATGATTGCTATTGTAACACCCTGGCTTTTCAAAAGCCAGGATATTACCTAAAACAACTACCTCAAAAACACAATCTAAACAATTTCGAACATACTACAATAAAAGGCCAACTAAATTCTAGTCATAAAGGATCTAGTATGATAAACATCCTAATTTCAGCATCACAAAAATGATTGAACAAGAGGCTCCATACAGAATAACATTATTAAGATGATAATTGGAGATTACGAAACCATAACTCTCATAACCTAAGCACAACGATAATCATCAACGACCATCAATAGAGCTATCTATTAATACTGTCCAAATTCAGAAATGTGGAATAAGAACAAATGATTATTTCAATGGTGCGTGCAACTAGGTGTCTACTCTCTCCCACAAATGCTGTCATCATGGTTCACCTAAAATAAGAAACACAGCAAGGGTGAGTCCATGACTCAGCAAGTACAAAATAATACTTTGAACATAACAGATACCATTCATCAAGCGTATAGTGAACTAACATATGAAGTAGAGATAACATATGACTGAATGAATGTGCATGCCTTCACTTCTGCTCACACCGGTATAGCTAGCGAACACTCGTCGGTGTTCACTTATGCCCGCATTCTACAAAATGCGAGGATCCAAAGCCCGTTTGAGAACATTTCAAAACTGGGATCCAAATTGCCTACATTGGAATGGTGGGTCTTACGTGCCCATACTGGAATGATGAGACTTCACTACCCACTCTCATGGGTGTCGCAAGAACAATTCTTGCGTGCATGAATGAACAAGATGAATAATGAAATAATAGCAACTGAACCATAGTAATCCGATATCACCTTGAACGAGTACATATCACCAATATTCATCATATAATCACCAAGCAGGGAAAACACATATCAATCACAAACAAACAGTTGTACTTGCCTTTCTCCGCTACGCCCCGCGAGGAGGCAAGGGATGATGCCCATACTCCGGAACTCCACCTCCTACACAAGAATAGTGCTAACAATAAATACGCTGAAGAAAAGGACTCCGTTTACACCCCTTAACCCCAACTCCTTGAGACCTAGGGCTCGAATAAAGGTTTTACTCACTCCTCCCGACGGACTAGTAGAAAGCTCCACAGGACAGCAGCGCTAAAAATGTCATAACGTTTACTACAGAACTCGGAACGGGGTGATCTTAGACTCTCTGGAATCACGACAAAACCATCTATGATAATCTAGTTGGGTAAGTCCCATGATTCAGCCTCCTAATAATTCTTATGATCAGGTGAAGTTTCTGTCTCTGTAATCTGGCAGTCAGCGAAACAGCGGTGGTAAAAATTCCATAACTTTTGATTGCCACATCTAAAAATTGTGTTATTTGTCAACTTTGAAATATTACTGAATCACCTACAAATTTCGTGTTGGGTGGCCTTTCAGATTCGGCCTAAAAAATATTCATATTGGCTAGACAAGAAAACTGCCAATTCTCGTCAGCTCCCCTGGACAGTCATAGTAAAACTACCATAACTCCTAAACTGTATTCCAAATCAGGTGATCTTGGTTCCCGAAGAAATCTAAGGACGAGCCCTACAACTTTATAAGAGATAGCTAGATCAAAAAACGTACGTAATCTATCCAAAACTGACGAGCAACAGTACTGTACCAATCTGATCTGCTACTGACATCACCCAATTGAATTGAAAATACTACCGATCTATCGAGGATCGAAGTTACCCTTGATGAATCGCTAGAGAAGGCGCCTCGCTGCGATGCAGGTGCCCTCCCTCTCCTCTTCTTGCTTCCTTTCCCCCTTCCTTCTCCTCTTCTTGTTGTTCCTTCTCTTTGGCCGACCCTCCAATGGACGTCTCCTCGCTTTTCCTTCAATGGACAGCAGCAAGGGCTTCGTCGGGGAGGGTGGTGGCACTGTTGGGGAGGTGGTGGCGCAGGGGAAGGCGCAAGGGAGGAGGGTGGAGGTGCAAGGGATGAGCTAGGGCCGGCTAGGGGAAGGTGGATGGGGAAAAAGAGGGGGGGAAAAGTAGGGTTTTAGGGGGATTCCCCCCTCCTTGGCCGGCCACCCTATGGGCCCCTCCTGGGCCGCAGCCCAGGCCCAGGTTATCGAGAATTTATGGAAAATCCCTTCTATTTTCAGGAATTTGTACTCCTTCAATTGTCTTTTCTCCTCCCAGCTGTTTTTCTAATTACCCGATTCGATTCCGGGGTATTACATTCTACCCCCCTTAAACAGAATTCGACCCCGAATTCTAATCACGCTTAAAACCACATAACTATGGTTAACAACTTACTATCATTACCCCGTACCTGTTGTGAATAACTATGGATAAAGCTGGTGCATGCGGGACTCCAATTCCCAGGTCGCTTTCCGCTCGGTCTAATGCGACCATCGCACCTTAAACGTAACTGATGTATTATGCTTTATTACTCGTCCCGATTTTTTTTAGAGCCACTCAACAGACAGGACTCAAAGGCACAGTCTGACTCATGGATCAACGACTCTAATGAAACCACACACTCCAGATGTCTCAAGTACCCCCTCGACACTGGGTCGCACAAAACATTGTGTACCCTGCGCCAGGACTCGGGACGGTCTTAGCGATACCCCACCTTCCAAAATCACTACAACTTAAAAAAAACCAATGTACCTTAGGCCAAACTTCCCTTCGGTACCAAATTACACAACCAACACAAAACAGATGGAACTCTTGCTCCGCGTCTCAAGCAGTTCCTTCACCTTGACAAGGAGCACAACCTTTAACTAGGAACACAAAACAGAACTCGTTTTTAAACAAAATATTTTACAAACAGAACCCAACTTCAAAATAAAATATTCTCATTGCAACCACGCATTACCAACTCCCTACCAAAAGAGTTAAATCCAAAATTGAAGATTCATCTCGAGAACCTTTCCACTTCTCAGGTAGACAATTAGCAAATAAACACCACATAAGCCAAAGCAGAAATCAGTCGAATACCTAAATCAATCTTTTCCTTTATTCTTTCCGAACCGGAAAGAACCACGCATACCAGCATTAAGCCAAATCAAATTACAAATGACACTTGTCATAACACGCAGCTCGAGCAAGAACCAAGAGAGCATTCTACTACCCAAGAAAACATTGTTTTACCTCAATCCTTATTTCAGGAATAAACATTTATTGAAATCATGGGATTCCAAATTACCACACTACTCCTTCCTCTTAGCCGACAACCTCAAAGCGTTGCTCAACCCGAAAGCAACAACCACACTCTTGTAGAGATTCTACTAATCCACAATAACATGGTCTAGCCAACTCCTCTACCAAATGAATCACTTTGATAAATAATCCCTAGCGCACCTCAATCTAGATTTCACCCACGATCACATCTTCTCAATCCTTTAAGAATAATCAACTTAAAATTCACAGCACACGCACCCTCATTTACTACACCCAAAGGATGCTATCAACGATCATTGCACTATTCAAAATCCACTTTGTTCCACTATTTCTACACAACCTCAATAGCCTCCAAGGTCCTAGCATAGAACCTCAAGCCAAATTCTCAATCTCCAAGGCTCATGTAAAGGTATTTCGATTTAACTGATACGAAAACTCTTGAATCTGAAGACAAATTCTCACGATCTAACCGTACTCATTCATTAACAACCACATGAAAACATATTCTCAACCAAATTATCTTTAGAAAGATTCTAACTCTTAGAGGGTTACTCACTGAAGGCAAGTCATACCTAGCAATAATTCAACAATCCCTACTATCCCAACGATTGTCATAATATGTGGATTTCTTTGCAATTCTAATCTCATTAACTACACCGCCAACACCCTCCTACTCAACCCTGTAAAGTACCCAATCACGATACTCTAATAAAATTGATCAAGGTTCTCATACCTCTGATAATTCTAATGTTCCATCAAAATGAACTAAAAGTTATTGAACCACAATTTACTATAGGTTCTACTAGTTACAACAATGTAATCAGTTAGCCCAAAAGGCAAACATTCTATTTAAATCAAATCCTCAACGAGAATTATTCCAAGAAATCAATTTCCACTCAATGATCCTCAAGCGACTTGACACCTACAGTCTCACCAAAATCATCTACTTGACCACCACTATCTAGTTGCCATTATTCATCCTAAATGACATTGCAACACGAATCGGTTAATCATTTCTCAAAAGAAGATACAGATGGAAATAAGTTTCAGCACATAAAAACGTGTACCACTAGCAGTAGACACAAGATCAAGGGAAAGAGTCAAATAGCCAAGATCTCGGAAAACAGAAAATGAGACCACTGTTGAGTGCACAAGTTCCACTAGAAGCGAGTTTTCAACCCTCAACGAATAAGAATAAAACATTGCCATTGAAACTCAAGAAACTCTTAAGCGGTGACAACCAAAATGCTAAACACACTTTAATAAGTTGCCCGCTACAAAGCTGTCGGGACCCGAAAATACATCTCAGGAACCCTCTGTGTATTCTGAACTAGTCCCATATCAGTAGCTAGCTCACACAAAAAACAGTGATGAAATACCATCCATTTATTCGATTTAACTAGAAAGATCTCAAAATAATAATAACTGGACCTTATGGTCAATGTTTACTTAACTTGCCACGCAGGGCTAAAGAAACAAATAAACTCTTACAGCGAAACGAGAAACTTGGAAAGGCCAATCAACATGCCCACAAGCAATCGAGTGGAGAACGCATCCTAATCCGCAAAACCTTCATAGTCTTCCTTCTGAAAGAACTCATGTGTAGCTTGATATTCTTCAACTGATCAACAAAGGCATGAGCCGTGAGTACATAAAGCACTCAGCAGGCCGTAGGGAAATGTATGTAAATAGTATTCATGCAAGGCTTACCAAAGGTCAGCTATATGGTTCTTTTGCAGAAAACAGCATTTATGACAAATACAATAAATAGATTGAAATGCGAAATTGAAAAGAATAATAAATACTTAAACAATTTCTTTGAAACAACCAGTGAACTAACCATTCACTTCTCAACCAAACCAATGACAAGTGAACTCCCCATTCACCCATCGACACAAACCACCAAGTGAATTACCCATTCACCGAACAAACATTATATTCATCAAGTGAACCTCCCATTCACACTCCGACTTGTTTTTAGAAGAAACTCTATCTCCCGTGTGAAATCCCCGAGCACGTCCATAACCGCGGACACGGCTATTCGAATAGTTTTACACACTTTGCAGAGGTTGTACAGCTTGACCCACAAGGCACGACTTCTCTAGTTGGTTTGGCATCCGTCGATACCACTGCTCACTACCTTGGGTAAGCAGGCTAGAGCACGTGACAAAGCCTTTACAAAGCTCCTTCTTAACCCGATTCGTCGTGAGGTTTCAACTTTGAATGTCTCCATCCGACCAAGCAGGCCCCCTCTTGCGCCATAGTGAGTAACGCACCCGTAACTCACTCTTCCAAGACGAACCGAAATAAGATATTGCTAATTAATCGGCCGAGTCCCGCCATACATGACATGTGGTGGTACGGTTAAGGCTCGATTCAATGGCGCACAAGATTAAGTCCTTGACAAGTTACTCAAGCGATCTTTCCACAAACCCACAACGTGTTAAATCCACACCCTCAATCCACCATCCACTCGCCTGAGTGAAAACCATTTTGTTTAATAGAAACCAATGACATCCCCTGTCATGGTACACAAGTTTTAACAACAGTGGCTAACCACCACAATTCCATATATCGTTAAGTCAAGATTAATCATTAAGACACATGTGATGATGAACCCATCGAGACTAGGCTTGACTAAGCACTAATCGATACCCATGTTGGTGATACAAATATGTCCAACTAAAATTATCCAAGCTAGGGTGACAAAGGATTCATGGTATTCAAATGTTCAATGGAGGCATAATGACGACAAGTAATAACTAAACCCCAAAACAATTGATATAAAGATAGCATGCACTTGTATAAAACAATATACTTTTGAAATCATAGGATCGATATGATCAAAGGACTATGGCTTGCCTTGGAATAAATCTTGGGATTGATCTTGATCTTGATGTACTTCTCCTTGTTCAAGACTTCCCGAAGTAGCAACGTCTACTCGCAAAACAAGCAAATAGAACAAATAAATACCAAACGGAGATAAAATCAACTCCAAAAATTAAATAAAAATCATAAATAAATAGAACTTGAATTTAGATGAATTTACAAATTTGAATGGGCTCAATCGGAGTTCGGATGCAAAAGATATGGGCTTTGGAAGATTGGAAATAAATCAAAACACTAATTTGGATTTTAATTTAATTTCCCGATTTATTTTTCAATGGAAAAATCGACTTATGACGTCGGCTGACGTCAGCGAGGAATTACCGCCGAAAAATAAAAGAAAAAGGAAAAAAGAAATTGCCGGCTGACAAGTGGGCCCCACTGGTCAGTGGCTTGGTTCATCGTGAACTGAGTCCAAGGAGGTTTGGCCGGGAAAAGCGGACGTGCACACAGGGTCGCGACACGCAGCGCCACGCTAGTGTCGGGACCCAAATATGCAAATCTGGACCCTCTGTATTACGCACTAGTCGGGATCACGCTAGTGCACAGTGTCAACATCGATGAAATATCACATCCATACAACGAATATAAGAATAAACGAGTACCTTTAAATAACAAATAACTGTTGGGACCTTACGGTCGAGTTTTACATTTATTAAGCCATGCAAGGCTGACAATAAAGAAATAAAGCTGCAGTAAAACGAAATAAACTCGGTGGCTCCCATCAATTTACCACGAGCAACCGATTGGGATCAAGACCCTAACGATCAACCTTCGTAGAACTCTTCTTGAAAGCGTGACGACTCCTCCATACATTGATTGGTTTAGCAAGAGTGAGTACACACCGTACTGCAAGTCATACCACGAATGCATTTATACATGATGGCTTATTCCAAAGGGATGGCTTTTGTGGTTATTTTGAAATGCAACATTTGCAATTGAATACAAATAATAGATTGAAAGCATAATTCAAAACAAATAGACAATAATAAGTTAACAATTGATTTCACAAAGGACACAGTCTAATCAAGTTCTTTCACACAGTGAACAAGTTATCTCACAGTGACCCTTCCCAATGGTTTTATGAAAATCTACCCTCGTGTGAAATTCCAGAGCATGTCCATAACAGGGGCGGCTATTCGAATAGATTGGTTTAAACACTCTGCAGAGGTGTACACTTTACCCACACGATACAACCGGTGTAGCTAGCGACCATAACAAAACCTTTCGGAGATTTCATCTCAAACAATGACACTCCGATGTGCTTTCTGCCAGTCAATTTGTTCACATAGCCCTTGGAGCGACACACACCGTTGGATCACAAAACGGCGAACCGCTCATAGATGTGACCCAAACACGCAGTACACACCTTCCATCCTATCACACGACTTAAATACAACTGAGTTGTCAATGTCAAGACTCCATAACTTACTAAGTCGGGCCCGACCCATACTAGGCATGTGGTCGCATGCAGAAGGCCAGTTCAATGGCGCACAAAGTTAAGTCCTTAATTGACTAAGGCAAGACTTCTGTTTACCCAAATCACAAAGTTTAATTCACACAGTTCCACCATTCACACAGATCCACCACTTGCCTCAGTCTAAATCTTTTCCCACCCTGTTGATTAACTGCAACACATGTCATCAACGAATAACAGCACACATAGTTTCATCACACAGTTCCATAATCACTTAGTCAAGTTTATAATTGCAACTCTCACATGAAATGATGACTCGTGGCATGGCTAAGCAGTCTAATCGTATCTAACCAACCCACGTTGGTGCTACGATAATACCAACTAATTATTAACCAACCTAGGGTGACAAAAGATCATGGCATACAATAGACAAGGTGGCATAACAATTTGGATTAATAACTACACCCAAAAGCATTTAAATAAATACTTGAAATAGAATGCAATATATTGAAACAAAGTATTTTGAAAACTGGGTTCAACATTATCAAAGGTATAACTTGCCTTGGAATAGGTCTAGATATTGGTCTTGGTCTTGAGGTGCTCCTTCTTCTGCAAAATTCCCCGAAGTATCGATGTCTACTCGCAAACGAGACAAAAGAAGCAAAAACAAATACATAACAGAGGCAAAACAACTGCAAAAATTCAAATAAAATTCACCATTAAATAGATCTTAATTTTATATGAATTTACAAATTTGAATGGGCTCAATCGGAGTTCGGATGCAAAAGATATGGGCTTTGAAAGATTGGAAAATCAAATAAACCCTAATTTGGATTTTATTGAATTTCCCGAATTATTTTTATAAAGGAAAATCGAATTATTGCGCAATGCTTGCGTCAGCCGAGAATTTTCGGAAAAAGAAATATATTTAAAAACCGTACTGACAGGTGGGCCCCACATGTCAGTGACACGGCTCACGGTGAACCAAGTCCACCGAGCCTTTGGATCTGGGTCGGGGCTGAGGTGGTGTATCCGCGTGCGGGTGGCACTGACGTGGCACCAACGAGGCTGACACGCACATACGTGGGTGAGGTGAAGCCGCGCGGCCGCCACATCGGATCGGCGGCGATGGCTCGGGAACCAATGGCAGCAATGACAGCGGCGACTTCGCCGGCGATGAGTGGTGCCAATGTGTAGAGGGGGTTATTGCGCACATATGGGCGTTGGTTTGAGCACCTGAGGTTGACAGAGATGACCGGCGGCGAGGGAGAAGCGGCGGCGAAGGCTCGGGTTTTGTCGGACGGAAGCTCCGGTGATGCTCCGGCGACGAAGAGGTGCGCACGAGGTAGCCTGAGACTTGCTGATCACGAGGGTGCAGTCGGCGAGGCAAGGGCGGCGAAGACGGCGGCGCAATTCACCGGAGAAGAAGTTCGGCCGAAAAACCCTAAAGCTTGAAATGCGACGGCGCTAGGGCGATCGGGGCGACGAGAGTGTCGGCTTTGGGTTGCGGAGATCCAGGCGGTGCTAAGGGGGTACTTATAGGCTCGGAGACGCCGAGATTTGGAAACCCCCAAATCGGGTCCGAAACGGCCGGGTTTTTGAATTCCATGATTCTCGGAGATTGAAACCGATTCGGGGTTTGATTTGGTTTGGAACGGATAAGAAATAACCGGAGACACGATTTGGTGGGGTCCTGTCGGACCCGGGAGTAACACCCCAGAATCCTCTGTGCATTTCTGAACTAGTCCCATGATCAGTAGCTAGTTCACACAGTAAACAGATATGGTAACATCCATAAATCGCACAACTTTATTAATAAATATCAGAGTTGATTACAAGAAGGGCTTACAAGCCAACAATAAACAAACACAATGAAGGCGAAGTAGTGGAGTCGGTGATACGCCACGAACAATCGGTGGGGTAGCGGCCTAGTCGTCGAGATCCAAGTCCTTCTCCTCGAAATTTATTTGCATGAAGCAAGGGTGAGCACAACTACAGTGCTCGCAAGTTACACCGATATGAGTTAATGCATGCATGGATATATCAAAGGAAGGTTTATTGGTTGAATTTGCATAAAGCAATGTTTTCTTTAAATATTTATACTAGGTTCCAAAGCAGTTATTTTATAACTAAAATTCATTTTACAAATTCTCAAGTTTTATAATAGGATAACCTCCATATAAAACATGGTGATGGATACCCTCCACATGAAACATGGTGATGGATACCCTCCATATGAAACATGGTGATGGATACCCTCCTATCACATGGCTAACCACCCAATTTTACCACAAGGATTAACCATCCTCAAATCATTTGCAAAAATCATTTTTAAAACAAAATCATAGTCTAACTTTGAGTGGCTTTGCTCAGCATGTCCATGACCGTGGACACGGCTATTCGAATAGTTTTACACTCTGCAGAGGTTGTACGACTTTACCCACAAGAGATAATCAACTTTTAATGTCCGTCTGACACACTTCAGTAGGTGTGCGACGTCCGTCTGACACACTTCAGTAGGTGTGCGACTAAGTGATTATCACGAGACCTTTACAATGCGTCATTCCAAAGTAGTCATGCCCGCTAAGGTTTCACTTCCTTTGGATTAACCATCCGCTAGAAGCCCCCTCTTGCGCCGCTAAGGTTTCACTTCCATTGGGTTAACCACCCGCCGGAAACCCCCTCTTGCACCAAGTGGGAATACTGTCTAACCGACACCCACACACAAAAATGGCACAACTAACAATAGAACGTTGCAAATTATTCAGCCTAGCCTGTCCCATTCCAGACTTGTGGTAGTACGGTGGAGCTTTGCAAGATGCGGCTCGAAGACCGGTCCTTAACTGACTTGGGCGACTTTCAAAATAACCCCTGGGCCTCAATCCTACCCAGATTGAGCCCGTGCATAAACCTGCACCCACCAAGCATCCATTTCGCCCAAGTACAAACCAACTTTTCATTTTTTTCTTTTCAAAGTCATTTGTAAAATCTTCCATGACAAACCAATGTCATAGGCTTTTAAACAATAGTTGATTATTTGGGTCAAATTCCCGGAACTGAACATTTTTGGTCTAAGCATGTCTAAGCATAATTTTTTCCAAAATGTTCTGGTTCATACTACTGCATAAACCAGATTTTTATCTAATGTGTCAAGGTATGTTTCATTCAATAGCAAAGTTGGCTATACAATGGCAATGGGAATAACTATAATTTAAAAACATGTATTTAAATTACTTGAATAGAAATAGCATGCAATAATAATTTAAAACAGAATTTAAATAATTTGAAATATTGGGATCAAATATGATCAAAGGTATAACTTGCCTTGCTTGGTTAATTGATGTTCTCAAACGGCATCGAAATGCGGCTGTCCAAAGTCGTCGAAATCTATCTGTGTCGCGATCCAAATTCAAATAGCATTCAAATGAAATCCAAATAAAATCCAAAAATTAAGAAATAAATACTGGAAGTAAGATATTGACTTTATATGAATATAGGAATTTGAATCGATGGAATCGGAGTTCGTATGAGGGAGAACGAAATTCCGGAAGGGAAGGTGAATAGTAGTTTGCATGGCACTATTCATTCCCATGCATACGTGAATAGTAAATATTATGGAAGAATTGGTCGTGCCGGCGATAGGAAGGGAGAGATGGCCGGTGGACAACGAATATGGAACCTCGGTGATGTACTCTACCCAACGGTAGTAGTTCGGCCGGCGACGACTGGTTGCGGCGGCAACGCGCAATTAGAAAAACAACTAAAATATAATAAAAACTCAAAATTACAAAATAAATACTGAAAAATAAAGGATGAATTTAGATGATTTTACGAGTAAAATTATCGGATTCGGAGTTTGCGATGGGAGCAATAATTTGGAAGCAAAATTCACAAGAAAAGAAAAGCTACGATTGCACATGACTAATAATGCATGCACTGTTCTTCTTCCTGGTATGAACCGAACACAGAGGAGAAAAGAACTTGTTGCGCCCGCTGGAGGAAGAGGAAAAGTAGTCGGCAAACTACCAAAGCGGAAGCCGGCGAGGTACTCTACCTCATAGTGGCGGCGGTTCGCCGATGGTGACGCAACATCGCGGCGGCGGTGCACGGTGGTGGCGGCGGGGTGGCGCTCGGCGATCTTTTGACGAGGCGAAGATGCACACGCCAGAGCACGACGTCGCGGTGCCGGCGGTGGTGGAGAAGGTGGCGGAGCTCCACCGGAGGCGACGCACGAGAGGTAGAGCGACAATCGGCCGGCGATCTTCATTTTGCTCGTGTGGCCAAACCGGAGGAAGAGGGGAGGTGAGCTTTTGGGGTGTGTTGAGGGTGTAGAGGAGCTCTGGAGGCACTTTATATAGGGAGGTGGTGGCGGATTGGTGAGAAATCGTGAGAATAAAAGCTTGATTTTGGTGCCATAATGAGAGTCGGAAAACTGAAAACTGCTCTTAAATGGGAGGAAGAAGCGGACAATTGATGGTGTAGTGATGTAGAGGAAGTTAATACGGACGTTTGGCATCCAACGGATTCGAATTTGGTGCATTGAGTGCAAAGATATGAAGAGAGAGGTGAATTCAGCCATTAATGGCAGATTTTGAGCTTCTCTTGCGGTGGTGGCCGGCAGGGACGGTGGAGGCGGTGGCCGGTGGCCGGAGTAGGGGTGGCGAGATGTGGGGTGGCCGGCGGGGTGGTCGGTGGTGGCCGGCTGCACTTGGTGGTGGTGGTTTCCATTGGAGATCACATGAGAGAAATAGAGTACAGAGAGTTGGCTGGAGGTTGAAGATGACAAAAAGCAAAGTATAAAAGGAAGCAATGAAGTGTATTAAACAATACAAATAGAAAGGAGGGATTGCAGTGGATGGAAAGCTTGTGAGGTTAAGCGTGCTCTGTTGGTGCAATGGGAGGATGGGTGACCTTTGGGAACCCAATTTTTTTTTTATTTTCGAAATTAAATTAAGCCACAAATTGAACACCTTTTAGAATATAGTAAATAGAGTTCAAAAATTATAGAAAAATTTATAAAAATTTCTAGAATTATTTTGAACTTAATAAAAATAATTACAACTGAAAGTTGGCTTTTATTTTTCATTTTATTTTCTAGAAAATAGGAAAACCCTTTTTAAATACTAGAAATTAATTAAAATTTTATTTTTCAATTTAAATCCAATAAAATCACAGAAAATCAAATAAACTTAATAAACTTTATTTTTGACATTAAAACCAAGAAATTAAATTATTATTATTATTATTTTACTTTTAACAGTGAAAACTCTTTTTAGGTTACAGTAAATCGAGAAAATTTTTCGATAGTCAGAAAATCCAATAAAATAATAACTTTATTTATTTTTATTTTGGTAACATAACTTTGGGATGTTACAGGTCGGCACAAGAAGATCGGGACGAGAGTCCGCTTTTTAAATCTGAGGCCGAGCTCGCAATGGCGACGCCAGCGAGGCGAGGAAGAAGAAGCTCATGAGACGACGACTTCGGCCGGCCCACCGGGTCGAGAGAGCGAGGCGGCGAGAAGCGAGCGCGCGATGGCGATCCAACTAGTGAGGAGCGAGCGAGCAAGAGGAAAGTCTGGTGGTGGAATAGTGTTGGGCTTCGCCCGACCTTTTCAAGGATTTTCTTTTGATTTTTCTTTTAAATAAATCCAGAAAATGCAAATAGCAATTAGAAAATAGCAAATGGCTTTGGAAAAATTCCAGAAAATTCTATAAAATATATCCAAGCATATAGAATCTAAATAAAATAATTTTGACAATTGTTGATGTTGGGATTAAGCACATTAAATCAGTTAGTCCTTAAAGTCCATATTAAGCTTTTTAATTTAATATTCAAATAAATCCAAATGATGAATTTTCTTGCTACCAATATTTAAAGGATTTTTAAAGCTCTAAAAATTGGGATGTTACAAACCTCCCCCCTTAAACGAATCTCGACCCCGAGATTCCGGTTAGCTAGAGAAAAGGCTTGGAAACTCGGCTTTCAAATCTTCTTCCCGTTCCCACGTTGCTTCTCCTTCTGAGTGGTTACTCCACTGGACTTTACAGAAACGAACGGTCTTGCTTCTCGTGCGGCGCTCTGCGATATCCAAAATCCTGACAGGCTGTTCTTTGTATGTGAGATCTTCTTTCAGTTCAATTGACTCCAACGGGGTCTGTTCTTCTGGCACACGAAGACACTTCTTCAGCTGAGAGACATGAAAGACATCATGCACTCCTGCTAACGACTGCGGTAGCTCCAACTGGTACGCAACCTCTCATCGGCGTTCCAAAATCTTGAATGGACCCACATACCTCGGGGCAAGCTTCCCTTTGGTGTGGAATCTCTTAACACCTCTGAGCGGAGTAACTCGAAGATACACAAAATCTTCTGGTTCAAAGCTAAGGTCACGACGACAATTATCGGCATAACTCTTTTGCCTGGACTGGGCTATCTTTAGCCTTTCTCTGATCATAGCAACTTGTTCTTCGGCTTCCTGAATAATATCTGGCCCGAACACTACACGTTCAACTGTCTCTGACCAATCTAATGGAGTTCTGCAGGCACTACCATACAAGGCTTCAAATGGTGACATCTGCAAACTGGCTTGATAACTGTTGTTGTACGAGAATTCTGCATACGGCAAACTCTTATCCCAACTGGTAGCATTTGCTAAGGCACAGGCTCTCAACATATCTTCTAAAATCAGGTTGACTCTTTCAGTCTGTCCATCATGCTCGTGGATGATAAGCGATCGAAATTGGATGAGTTCGGGGCTTCATGTAGACTTTGCGAACGCGAGGTGAACTGAGATCCTCGATCTGACACTATCCTCTTAGGAACACCATGCAGACTGACTATTTTTGACATATACAACTCTGCAAGGCGATCTCCTGAGTAAGTGGTTTTGACTGGCAAGAAATGGGCAACCTTAGTCAAACGATCCACTATTACCCAAATCGAATCATAACCTGATTGAGTCTTGGGTAAACCGGTAATAAAATCCATACCGATCTCTTCCCACTTCCATTCTGGTATCTTCAGCGGTTGCAGCAAACCTGCTGGTCTCTGATGCTCTGCCTTTACTTTCTGACACACGTCGCATAAGGCAACGAATTCTGCGACGTCTCGCTTTAAGTTTGGCCACCAAAACTTATTTTTAACATCCTGATACATCTTAGTACTTCTAGGGTGAATCGAATACTTTGAGTCATGGGCTTCCTTCAGAATCAGCTATCTTAATCCATCGATATCTGGTACACAGATACGTCCATTGATCCACAGTATATCCTGATCATCCACGGTGAAATCTTTAAATTTTCCTTCTGCCATCTTCTTCTTGAGGTCGGCAAACTCAGAATCCTTGGGTTGCGCTTCACGAATCTGTTTCTCCAGAGTAGACTGCACTTCCAAACTGGCCACAAATCCTTCAGAAACAAGTTCTAGGTTTAGCTTCTGGAATTCCTCCTGAAGTTCCGAACACAACTCTTTTACTTCCAGAGCATTGCAGTAGCTCTTGCGACTCAGTGCATCTGCAACTACATTGGCCTTACCAGGATAGTAATGAATTCCAAGATTATAATCCTTTATTAATTCCAGCCATCTTCTCTGTCTCATGTTCAAATCAGTGAGTGAATATGTACTTGAGTGCTCTTATGATCATGTAGACTTCACAATGATTCTGGATGAGATAGTGACGCCAAATCTTCAAGGCATGCACTACGCGACTAGTTCCAAATCATGGGTAGGATAATTCTCTTCATGAGGCCTTAATTGCCTTGACGCATAAGCGACAGCTCTTCCTTCTTGCATAAGGACACATCCTAATCCTTGACGTGAAGCATCACAGTAGATATCGAAATCCTTGCCGATATCCAAGCAAAACTAATCTTGAAATTTGAAGTCAAACGTTTCTTCAGTTCTTGAAAACTATCTTCACAAGCTGGGGTCCAAATGAACTTCTTCTCTTTCTTCAACAATTGTGTAAGAGGCTTAGCAATCGTTGAGAATCCTTCAATGAAGCGGCGATAATATCCTGCCATTCCCAAGAAACTACGAATTTGAGTAACCGTCTTGGGCTGCTCCCAATTCATTCTGACTTTAACCTTTCCGGTCAATCTGCTACTCCTTCTTTGTCATCACATGACCGAGGAAATCAACTTTGTTCTTCCAAAAGTCACACTTGCTGAACTTGGCATACAACTGATGTTCTCTGAGCTTCTCTAGGATTAATCTCAAATGTTCTGCATGCTCTTCTTCTGACTTTGAATATACCAAAATATCATCAATGAATACTACTACGAACTTATCCAAATATTCCATGAATACTTTGTTCATCATGTTCATGAAATAGGCAGGGGCATTAGTTAGACCAAACGACATGACTAAAAACTCATAATGTCCATACCGGGTTGAGAAAGCGGTCTTTGGTACATCCTTAGGACAAATCTTCAACTGATGGTAACCTGATCGCAGGTCGATCTTGGAGAATACTCCGGCTCCTTTCATTTGATCGAACAAGTCATCAATTCTGGGCAAAGGGTATTTGTTCTTGATGGTGACTTCATTGAGAGAACGATAATCGATACACATTCTCATGCTTCCATCTTTCTTCTTGACAAATAAAACTGGCGCTCCCCATGGCGACGAACTAAGTCTTACAAAACCTTTCTCCAGTAGTTCTTCTATCTGCTTCTTCGTTTCCACAAGTTCATCGACTGGCATCCGATAGGGTCTCTTGGAAATTGGTCTTTGTTTACGCACTAGATCGATGACAAACTCAATGTCACGGTCCGGTGGCATTCCAGTAACTCTTTCCGAAATCGTCAGGAAATCCACGACTACAGGTACATCTTCCAAAGAAACTGTCTTCAGACTGTTGACTACCAAATGTCCATCATGTACTGAGGTGGCTAGGAAGTCAACCTTCTTTCCTGTGGTATCCTCTATTGTTACGGCTCTTCGGCCACAATCTAGCACTGCTTTATGTTTGGTTAACCAATCCATACCAAGGATTACATCTATGGTCTGAGTGTCTAGAACTATTAGGTTGGCTAGAAACTCAACTCCAGCTATAAGTAGCCTAGCTCCTAAACATCCAACATTAGAACTTAGCTCTGCCCCAAGCGACTGGACTAACAGAGTATGCTTAAGTTGCATAACTTTCAAATTATTCTTGGTTGCAAAAATTCCAGATACAAACGAATGCGAAGCTCCAGAATCAAACAGAAGTGATGCAAGTACTGAATTTACTAGAAACTTACCCGATACAGCGTCGGGTGCTTCTTGGGCTCCTTCGAGTGGCGTGGTTGACACGGCCTCGACCATCGACATGGGCTCCTCGGATTGACCGGTAGCTTGAGAAGTTCCTTGATGGTTGCACGCATCGTTGTCTTGGTGGTGTGTTCCCAAGGTTAAAGCGTCTTTGGAGTGATAGTCCCATTCTCGCGGACATCGGTTGGCGAAATGTCTGGCCGACGGCGAGTAAAGCAAACTCTGGGTGCATTCTGTGGGTTGCTTACTGGATTGGGGTTGATTGGTGTGGGGTTGCGGAAGTTACGAGCAACCGGACGAGTCTTGAAGTTTGTGCGGTGGTCAGCGAGCACTCGTGGAGGAAAATGGCTAAAGCTGCGGTGGAATCATTCTTGCCCTCGGTGGGGTTGGTGACTTCTTCTTCGAGCCATTCTGCGCTACGATGGTCTTCGGTTCCTTGCGCTTATCCTCAAGAATCAAAGCCTTGTTGATCAATTCTTGGAAATCGGGAAAGGTGTGGGCGATCAAGTTGACTTGAAGTCCGGTGTTTAATCCTTTGAAAACGACGGCGTGCCTTGTCGGTGGCGACATCTTCTGCAGCATATCGAGCAAGTTGAGAGAATTTGTTGAGGTAGTCAGTCACTGACATTCCTCCTTGCTTGAGAGCACGGAATTCATCCTTCTTGGATCCATGATTCCTTCGGCACATGATCTTTGGCGGCGCTTGTGAACTCTTTCCAAGTAATGTCTTGCGGCGTTCCATCGTTTGCACAAAGTTTTCCACCATTCGGCAAAGAATGCCTTCCATCCGTGAGAGCGCGCGAGAACTTTTTCATGATCGCTGCATTGAGTGATCAGTAGTTTTCTCTCAATGACACGAAGCCAATCATCAGCCTCTACTGGTGAGACATGTCCAGAGAAGGTTGGTGGGCGGGTTCTCATAAACTCGGCCAACTTGGATGATCCATTGTGACCATGAGCAACTGGGGCTCCATTATGATGCTGATTGTTGTGGTTCTGGTTATTCATAGCTTGCATCTGGTTCATCATGGTGTACATTAGCTGGGTTTGAGCTGTCATGAATGCTCCAAAACTCTGCAGATCAACTGAAGGTGCTTGTGGTGGAAGCGCCATGAGGATTTGCTCCGCCCTTCCGACAACGGAGTATCGGAACCACTTGCAGCAGCTTGACGAGTCTGAACCATCTGGTGAATCTTCATAGGTTAGATAAGGTAGCAAGCACAAGATGAGTTGTAGAACTAAGCGGGGTAGGTAAAACCCAACAACATATTTTAAGAAAGCCCAACTGAAACTCTTATATTGATTAAGATAATAGTATGGCTTGCAACAAATGCCTAAGGGCCTTTGCAGCTCATACTTGCACACAAAAACAAGGACGAACCTAAGCACACAAAACTACCGCCTAAAGGGCGACTCAAGACTTAATACTGGCTAAGCCTGAAACAACTCGAACATACTACTCGATTAAATAGCCTCCGTAGCCTTGACGGTGCTCCCGCCTGCTGTAGACCTGGAAGTGAGCTGGCATCCTTGCAAACTGATCTTGATGTCCCGGGGCTGGTGCAACAGAGGCAGTGTCTCAGTGCAAAGCTGGTGGTTCCTCCGGCTCTGCTGCCTCTGCTGGCTCTTCTGGTTCAGCCGGTCCATCAGCTTCTTCTGGGTCTTCCTCTTCAGTGTCTTCTTCATGATCGTGCCGTCCATAAAGAGTTTCTTCCAATATGGCGATCCTTTCTTCAGCTCTCTGAAGAGTCTCGTAGGTACACTCCAGCTCTGTAGCGGCTAACTCCAATGATTCCTCCTGAGCAGCGGCGAACTGGGCAAGATGCACCACGGTGGCGTTGTCTTCTCCTTCCGTAGACGGGAAACGTGCAACAAGATCCACGTCGGATGTGCGGGGATGATAACGGAAAACTGTGTCATGAAGCTCTCGAGAGTAGATGTTGCAGATCCTCAGGATGGCAAGGCGCGAAGACTCCTGGATTGCTTCAATCCAAATACTCCTTCGAGCTGAGATGTTCAGTGGTTTGCTTGCCTTGGTGTTCTTCCTGGCGTAGACGGTCAAATGGCAGATTACTCCACGATCTCGGCCGTTCACGATCCAAGCGTTGCCACGATATAATGGACGATCAAATCCTCCAAGTACTTGTAACAGCTTCCAAAGTTCGGCAGCAAGTCCTCCCTTGCGCTCTCCATAACTCTGAAGACGAGGCATCTGTTAAGATGAAAACAATTTTAAAACAGCGGGGAGAGAAAGAATTTCAGCAATAGTTGAGTCAAGAGAGACATGAGATGAGTTAAAGAATTCAATTAATCTTGCAAGTTAATATTTGCTTTTAGAAAATATTTTGGACTCACTAAGTACGGCCAATCTAACTAAGGTCAAGACCTACAGTCAGTATGGCTCTGATACCACCTCTGTCGGGACCCAAATATGCAAATCTGGACCCTCTGTGTATTCTGCACTAGTCCAGGATCACGCTAGTGCACACAGTGTCAACATCGATGAAATATCACATCTATACAACGAATATAAGAATAAACGAGTACCTTTAAATAACAAATAACTGTTGGGACCTTACGGTCGAGATTTACATTTATTAAGCCATGCAAGGCTGACAATAAAGAAATAAACTGCAGCGGAAACGAAATAAACTCGGTGGCTCCATCAATTTACCACAGAACAACCGATGGGATCAAGACCCTAACGATCAACCTTCGTAGAACTCTTCTTCAAAGCGGTGACGACTCCTCCACTACATTGATTGGTTTAGCAAGAGTGAGTACACACCGTACTCGCAAGTCATACCACAGAATGCATTTATACATGATGGCTTATTCCAAAGGGATGGCTTTTGTGGTTATTTTGCAGAAATGCAACATTTGCAATTGAATACAAATAATAGATTGAAAGCATAATTCAAAACAAATAGACAATAATAAGTTAACAATTGATTTCACAAAGGACACACAGTCTAATCAAGTTCTTTCACACAGCTGAACAAGTTATCTCACACAGCTGACCCTTCCCAATGGTTTTATGAAAATCTACCCCTCGTGTGAAATTCCCGAGCATGTCCATAACCGAGGACGCGGCTATTCGAATAGATTGGTTTAAACACTCTGCAGAGGCTGTACACTTTACCCACACGATACAACCAGTGTAGCTAGCACTGACCATAACAAAACCTTTCAGAGATTTCATCTCAAACAATGACACTCCCGATGTGCTTTCCTGCCGTCCAATTTGTTCACATAGCCCTTGGAACGACACACACCGTTGGATCTGAAAACGGCGAACCGCTCATAGATGTGACCCAAACACAGCGGTACACACCTTCCATCCTATCACACAGCTTAAATACAACCTGAGTTGTCAATGTCAAGACTCCATAACTTACTAAGTCAGGCCCAGCCCATACTAGGCATGTGGTCGTACAGTAAGGCCCAGTTCAATGGCGCACAAAGTTAAGTCCTTAATTGACTAAGGCAAGACTTCCTGTTTTACCCAAATCACAAAGTTTAATTCACACAGTTCCACCATTCACACAGATCCACCACTTGCCTCAGTCTAAATCTTTTCCCACCCTGTTGATTAAGTGCAACACATGCCATCAACGAATAACAGCACACATAGTTTCATCACACAGTTCCATAATCACTTAGTCAAGTTTATAATTGCAACTCTCACATGAAATGATGACTCGTGGCATGGCTAAGCAGTCTAATCGTATCTAACCAACCCACATTGGTGCTACGATAATACCAACTAATTATTAACCAACCTAGGGTGACAAAAGATCATGGCATACAATAGACAAGGTGGCATAACAATTTGGATTAATAACTACACCCAAAAACATTTAAATAAATACTTGAAATAGAATGCAATATATTGAAACAAAGTATTTTGAAAACTGGGTTCAACATGATCAAAGGTATAACTTGCCTTGGAATAGGTCTAGATATTGGTCTTGGTCTTGAGGTGCTCTTTCTTCTGCAAAATTCCCCGAAGTATCGATGTCTACTCGCAAATGAGACAAAAGAAGCAAAAACAAATACATAACAGAGGCAAAACAACTGCAAAAATTCAAATAAAATTCACCATTAAATAGATCTTAATTTTATATGAATTTACAAATTTGAATGGGCTCAATCGGAGTTCGGATGCAAAAGATATGGGCTTTGGAAGATTGGAAAATCAAATAAACCCTAATTTGGATTTTATTGAATTTCCCGAATTATTTTTATAAAGGAAAATCGAATTATTACGCAATGCTTGCGTCAGCCGAGAATTTTTGGAAAAAGAAATATATTTAAAAACCGTACTGACAGGTGGGCCCCACATGTCAGTGACACGGCTCACGGTGAACCAAGTCCACCGAGCCTTTGGATCTGGGTCGGGGCTGAGGTGGTGTACCCGCGTGCGGGTGGCACTGACGCGGCGCCAATGAGGCTGACACGCACGCACAGGGGCTGAGGTGGACGCTGACGCGGGCTGCCACATCAGATCGACGGCGGCGATGGCTCGGGAACCAATGGCAACAGCGAACGGCGGCGACTCGCCGGCAGTGAGTGGTGCCAACGTGTAGAGGGGGTTATTGCGCACATATGGGCGTTGGTTTGAGCACCTGAGGTTGACAGAGATGACCCGTGGCGAAGAAGGCGCGAAGGCTCGGGTTTTGTCGGACGGAAGCTCCGGCGATGCTCCGGCGACGAAGAGGTGCGCACGAGGTAGCCCGAGACTTGCTGATCACGGGGGTGCAGTTGGCGAGGCAAGGGCGGCGAAGACGGCGGCGCAATTCACCGGAGAAGAAGTTCGGCCGAAAAACCCTAAAGCTTGAAATGCGACGGCGCTAGGGCGATCGGGGCGACGAGAGTGGCGGCTTTGGGTTGCGGAGATCCAGGCGGTGCTAAGGCGGTACTTATAGGCTCGGAGACGCCGAGATTTGAAACCCCAAATCGGGTCCAAACGGCCGGGTTTTGAATTGCATGATTTTGGAGATTGAAACCGATTCGGGTTTGATTTGGTTTGGAGCGGATAAGAAATAACCGGAGACACGATTTGGCGGGTCGGCACAAGAAGATCGGACGAGTCCGTTTTGACGTCTGAGGCCGAGCTCGCAATGGCGAGACAGCGAGGCGCGAGGAAGAAGAAGCTCCACGGAGACGACGACTCGGCGGCGGGCCCACTGGTCAGAGAGAGCGAGAGCGAGGCGAGAGCGAGCGTGCGATGGCGATCCAAAGGCTGGGAGCGGCGCGGCAGGAAAGCTGGTCTCTTCTTTGGAATAGTGTTGGGCTTGACCCAAGATCATTCAAGGATTTTCTTTTGATTTTTCTTTTAAATAAATCCAGAAAATGCAAATAGCAATTAGAAAATAGAAAATGGCTTTGGAAAAATTCCAGAAAATTCTATAAAATATATCCAAGCATATAGAATCTAAATAAAATAATTTTGACAATTGTTGATGTTGGGATTAAGCACATTAAATCAGTTAGTCCTTAAAGTCCATATTAAGCTTTTTAATTTAATATTCAAATAAATCCAAATGATGAATTTTCTTGCTACCAATATTTAAAGGATTTTTAAAGCTCTAAAAATTGGAATGTTACAGCTAGCAAAAGATGACGTGGCCGAGGAGGTGGCGGCTGAGGTGGCTTGCCACGTTAGCCTAGAGCAACCGCAGAGAGGAGGCAGCGTGGCCGGGGCAGCCCAGTGGCGGCGGCGGCGGCGGCTGACGTTGACGGTGGAGCAAAGAAATGAGACCTTAGGGAGACAGCGGAGCTGCTGGAGGTGGCAGCGGAGGTCGGGTGGCGACGGCTCACCGGTGGCGGCGACAATGGTGGCGGTGGTGACGAGAGGGCGTTGCCGGACGAGGCGGCAACGGCGGAGGAAGCGCCGGCGAGCGAGGGCGAGGGCAGCACCAGGTACCTGAGGTTATTGCGATCCCAAGGGCGTTGGTTGCACGGCCGAGGAAGCTCTAGAGTCGGAGGATTTCGCCGGCGAAGAGGTTGCGGCCGAGGTTGGTCCTTGCGGCAATGGCGCGCGAAAAAGCCGAGAAAGACGAAGGTTTCTTGGGGCTTTGGAAGAGGGAGGAGGGGCGAAAGATTGGAGGGGGTCGGGTGGCTTTTATAGCCCTGGGTGGAGGAGAATCCGGAGAGGACACGGGCGGCGCGCGGCGTCGGGAGAAGCTCGGACTCGGGAGTCCTCCCCGAAGACGACGGTGACGTGGCCTGGCTGCGGGGCCACCAGTCAGCGGGGAAACGCGGGCGGGCTGCAGTGCAGGAAAGGACGGAGGGAGACGGGCCGAGTCGCGGGAGTTGGGCCGAGAGAAGAGGCTGGGCTGGAACAGTGATTGGGTTTCGGCCCAATTACTGTTTCGGGAAATAGAATAGGTTTTTCTTTTTATAAAATACTGAAAATCCAAATGGCAATTAGAAAATAGCAATTGCACTCAGAAAAATTCTAGAAAATTCTAGAAAATATATCTAAGCCCATAGAATCCAAATAAAATAATTTTGATAATAGTTGATGTTGGAATTAATCATGTTAAATTGTTTTGATCTCTGAAATTTCTAATTAAGCTTTAACTTTGGTAGAAAAATTCAAATGGTTAATTTTCTTTTAAAACTTTAAAACATACCAAATTTTTGGGATGTTACAAAAGCTTAACTCCAACTCCAAATACCCCTACCACACTCTTTGCCTTAACAACGAAAATAATATTCTTTGTTCACCACATCACTTGCCACCTCTAACAAAAGTGCCTTTAAAACCAGAGCACACTAATCACTTAAGAACCCAGTATAACATTCTCTCACCTCGATTTGCTCAACAATCTTAGCTACCAAACTAATAATGACCTACCAAAAGTTCATGAATACAGAACTCTAAACTTTTCAATTAACCGATATTACAAGAGGTGGTCAAATTACTTTCTTTCTGAAGGAGTCATCATCACTCCCACACGTCACAATCCCTTGTAGACAGTCTTACTAATATTTAGAATAACACACTCTTAACATGATTTCCTATCGTCGACTCTTCCATAATAACGCCCAAAAAGTTTACCAAATTGTTATATACCACTTTATCATCTCATCCTCAGAGTGAGAGTACACTAAAATATTACAACCTCACTACAACAACCACTTTGTTTTAGAGGGATTCTTCTGCACAATTTAAAAGATTATGACAAAACCCTTTCATCAAAGGCATACTATTATCCGGCAATTTCACCATCATGCAAACACAGGTCACCTATTCAACCCTATCATAAACTCTTCTAAAAAACATAATAGATTACCTCATAATATTTTTGTTATCTCAATAAGATTCCAGCGATCAACTTGTCCTAGAGATTATCTGATACACAAACCATACTATCAAAGCAAACCTTTTTCAACAAGGGCATGCAGCCACAAATCATCCTCATAAAACACACATGAATAAATCACTTTTAAATTTCAACCCTTCACCTCTTAACAATGCTCACAATAATTTAGTACATACTAATTCCAATCTAGAGGATATCATAACCATTGACGATTGTTGAATCATAGACGAATTGATGGTCCTTTCTCGATTCACATTCCCATGAGCAAGTATAACATCACCAAGTAGCCAATTAAAGAAAATTTCTAGACTATTATCTACTAGGACAACAATCCAACACACCTTTATCTTTTCCTTCCTACACGGTTAGATTAATCCAGTGAGGCCAAATAACCCAACAAGTTTAGCCAACTAAACAATTTGAATGTCAAAACCAGCTCATCAACGTTCCATACTTCTTAATAACTCTTTTGACTCCAATTATGTATGGCATACTCTCAGTCACTGCTCATCAGGTAATTACACTATTACAACATCAAATTAATCAAGTTCAATTCCAGGGATCTGGATTAAGACCAATCATGCATCACGCTACAAATCCGACTCAATAACTCGTTCTTTATCAATGAACTTCTATGTTTATCACCTCTCACTTAAACATAACGGGACATCACAAAAGGATTTTAACTCTTTTCAGAGGATGAGGAATTAAACTGCAACACTCGAAATAATCTAAAAGAAATACATCAAGCCAAAGCTTTCTCAAGGTAAAGAACTTGCAACAGAAAACTTTCACTATCTAGAATACCAAGCTATTAAATAAGTTGTATGTTCTAATAAGAAGGGAAGAACTCCCATGAAAAGATTAATCTTGTTGTAACCGATGATCACACAAAGCAACAATAGTTCAGCAGTCAGGAGAACAATTAATGGTTTTATGGAACCAACGAAGACCAATGAAAACTCACAAGTTGTAATGAAAACACCATCTCAAGGAAAACTCATCAACCACAACTATAACCAGAATTACCCAAAATTCAAGCTCAAGGAAGAGAACAACTTTTCTAAAGAAACTCACCCTCAATACCTATAACTATAGTAATCAAGGTAGCTACTTCTCTGTTCCTATACCACGAATGGTGGTGTAACCTGACAAAGCCCAGGGCCACAACCACGATCTCAACTTCTCAACGTAAAGTACCATTGCACATAACCAATATAATCAATTATAAGTATACAAGATCATCTCATAACAATCATAGAATAAATTCATAGGTATAGAAGATCATATCATAGATTAACAATGCAACACAACAGAAGCGTAAATGCATTGCTTGACACATCCCATCCTACTGTGCACCAGTGTGTCAAGTTTTTGGTTAGTTAACCATTAACATATTTTAGCAATTCAAGTTACCTAAGTTGCTAACCTATTCACCACGGACCTAAAGCCCGCTCTGACACCAACTGTAACACCCTGGCTTTTCAAGAGCCAAGATATTACCTAAAACAACTACCTCAAAAACACAATCTAAACAATTTTGAACATACTATAATAAAAGGCCAACTAAATTCTAGTCATAAAGGATCAAGTATGATAAACATCCTAATTTCAGCATCACAAAAATGATTCAACAAGAGGTTACATACAGAATAACATTATTAAGATGATAATGGGAGAACACGAAACCATAACTCTCATAACCTAAGCATAACGATAATCATCAATGACCATCAATATAGCTATCTATTAATACAGTCCAAATTCAGAAATGTGGAATAAGAACAAATGATTATTTCAATGGTACGTGCAACTGGGTGTCTACTCCCTCCCACAAATTGTAACACCCTGGCTATTCGGAAGCCAAGATGTTACCTAAAGGACTAACATACAACCAAATTGTGGAAGAATTTAAATTTAAACTCGTCTAAGTACATAAAGGGACCAACTTTAATAGTACCATGGCAGGAATAAAGACTAAATTCATCAAACATAATCAAGAAATAATTGAAGTGATCTACTAGCATCATTTAAGAACAAAACATGACGTGGAGAGAAATATCATGCAGTAGTAAACTTATTTATTACAGTTCCTCAATTAACAACTGAAAGACATACTTGACACTATTAATGTAAGTAAATTGTTGTGAACTGTGAGATACGTGCAGGTCTATTCCCTCCCAACAGAGTCATCATCAACGACCACCTAAATAAATGAAGAAAACAAGAATGAGTAGAAACTCAGCAAGTACAGTAAACAATTGAACATTCAAGGTTATGAACTATTCAATCTCAATACAGAGTATGAACTTATCTCTGAACACTTATGAGTATGAATGGAATGAATGGATGCATTGAAAGGAATGAACTGCTCTACAATTTATACCGGTAAAACGAGTTATACACCCGTCGGTGTTCACTCAAACCCGTACTTAACAAAGTCCAGGGACCCAAATACCGTATGAAGAACGTTTCATATGGGTGTCCAAGATTGCCCACGTTGGAGTGGTGGGACTTACATGCCCATACTAGAATTGATGGGTCTTTTGACTTCCACTCCCGTGGTCACAACGAAAATATGGCATGAATAGAATGGATGACATGAAATGAACTTTTATCACATGAAAATGAAGAATAATACTCAACATATGAATATGACTAGCAAGTCTAGCATTACATCTACGTTCAATAATCAACATTCAATTGAATCAAACAAGATACTTGCCTTCCGCGCGGTGACGTGTTAGGAGGCAACGAAGGTGCTCTTCCACTCACCGCCTCACCGCCTGCACAAATATGTATTCGCAATAAGGATACCAAGGTATGATATAGCTACGGTGCCCTACCATAATCCCCTAACTTTCCAACACAATCAACAGTTTCAAACTGATAATTAAACTATTCAGCCACCTGATAACCCTACTGGACAGCAGTACGAGAAAAATCATAATTAAAGATCTGTAACTCGGAATGACATGAAACCAGTGCTCAATGAATCTTAACGAACCAGGCTACAAAAATTCTAGTTGACAAGATTCACTAAATCTGCCAAAACAATCGGCTAACTAGTAGTTGGATACGTATGACAGACATCTGTCCAAACAATCGATCAGCAGCAAAGAACATATCATATCTTTCACTCTACATATCCAATGGAGGTGTTCTTTATCAATCTGGAAATATTATTAAAAATTCTACAATAACCTAAATGGGTGTATGTCCTGAATCTTACATTAACAAGGTCAAAATTAGGGAACAAACAGACAGTTCCTTCTCATCAGACAAACAAAACAGCGCGCAAATAATAATTCATATCTCCTAAACCGTAAGGCGGAATCTCGTGATATCGGTGGCTATGGAAAGATAAAAACCAGGTCTACAAAACTCTAGGAGATGAAAATACCAGATTCTGCTTCTAGGATGCTGAAACGGAGCGCACAACCTACTATACAGATTGGATCTAATTACAGAGGCAAAACGATCCAACCAATCGAATCAAATTCTCATCTTTTATGAATCAAACAACAAAGGGAAGCCATGGTTACCCTTGTAGAACATCAAGAAATCGCTGAAGAAACACCCACGAAGTTGCTCCCTCCTCTTCTCCTCCTTTCTCACCTCTTTTCTTCCTCCGTGCATGTGATCAACACCGGGAACCTCCGGGGAATGGCAGCAATGGAGGGGGTGACTTGAGAGCGGAGGGGGAGGCGCCAGCGAAGGTAGGGGGATGGGGGAGCAGTCTGCCAAGGAGAGGAGGGAGGGGAAGGGGCGGCACCAAAGAGGAGAAGGGAAGGGGAGGCCGGCGGCTAGGGTTAGGGGGGGAGGGTGACGCCTCCCCCC
This sequence comes from Hsuehochloa calcarea, assembly GCA_036346395.1. Taxonomy (NCBI): domain Eukaryota; kingdom Viridiplantae; phylum Streptophyta; class Magnoliopsida; order Poales; family Poaceae; genus Hsuehochloa; species Hsuehochloa calcarea. The sequence continues at coordinate 57,119,514 of CM070609.1, read as the reverse complement.
TTCTTGTGGCCGGTTGGGCCTCCCCCCTGGGCTATGTGAGCTGCGGCCCATGGCCCAGGTTGTTGACGATTCACCAAAAAACCCCTCCTAACTTCACTTTTCGCTGGTTGAAAACTTCGTTGAAAAGAAAGTCCCTTAAACTGCTTTCGGGATATTACATTCTACCCGCCTTAACGGAATTCGACCTCGAATTCTTAACGACGAAGAAAACAAAGTAAGGTCAGAATACTACAGCGTTGAAATCAACGAATATACGTACCAGAAGTAAACAGATCTGGATACTGCTCTTGCATTCGGGACTCTAGCCCCCAGGTGGCTTCTCTCTAAGTTTGATGGGACCAAAGAATCTTAACGTACTTCAGGGTCTTGTTCCTCAGAACTCGTTCTGACTCTTCTAATATTTTTACTGGCCGGGACTCGATGGTAAGGTCTTGCTCAATGCTCAAAGGTTCCAAGGGAATAGCATGTTCTGGATCTCTCAGGAATTTTCTCAACTTCGAAATATGGAACACATTATGAACTCCTCACATGGACTCAGGAAGATCCAAACGATATGCCAATTTCCCAATTTGTGCCACTATTGGAAATGGTCCAACGTACCTCGGGCTAAGCTTCCTTTTGGTACCAAACCGCACTACGCCTCTGGTAGGCGATACTCTCATCAGAACCTCGTCCCCCACTTCGAATACTAAATATCGCCTTCTGACATCTGCATAGCTCTTTTGTCGGCTCTGAGCAGCCAACAGATTCTTCCTGATCTCTGCTACTCTGGCCACAGTCTACTGAACCAAATCAGGACCTAAAACTGCTCGCTCTCCAACTACATCCCAACACAACGGGGACCTACACTTCCGTCCATAGAGAACCTCAAACGGAGCAGCTCGAATACTAGCGTGATAGCTGTTGTTGTAAGCAAACTCTGCCAAAGCCAAATGATCTTCCCAGCCTCCCTTCCAAGACATAACACAACATCTGAGCATATCGTCTAGAGTTTGTATGGTGCGTTCGGACTGACCATCCGTTTGGGGGTGAAATACGGTGCTAAGACGAAGCTGTGTGCCCTGGGCACTCTGCAAACTCTCCCAAAACTTGGAGACAAATTTAGCATCTCGATCAGAAATAATAGTTTTAGGAACTCCGTGTAACCGCACTATCTCTCGCACATACAGAGGAGCCAAATCACTTGCTGAATTGTTTGTATGAATAGGAATGAAATGTGCAGACTTACTGAACCGGTCCACTATGACCCAAATAGCATCCTTTCCTCGCTGCGTGCAAGGTAAACCAACTACGAAATCCATGGATATATCATCCCACGGCAAGACTGGAACCTCCAAATGTTGCAACAAACCTACTGGTCGCTTATGCTCAGCCTTGACCCGCTGGTAAACTCCAGAAGATGCTGCATATTGAGCGATATCAACTTTCATCCTTTTTCACCAGAAATTCTTCTTCAAGTTCTTGTAAATCTTGGTCTCACCAGGATGTATGGTATACGGAGTACGATGCGCTTCCCTTAGAATCTCATCTTTAGTCTGAGCCTCCTGTGGTACACAGAGGCGACCTTTAAAACGCAAAGTACCAAACTCATCTACACTGAAGTGGCCTTGCTTTCCCTCAACAAAACGCTTCCTCACTCGCTGGAGCATCTGATCAAGCTGTTGTGCTTCCCGCACTCGGTCTGGAATGGCTGACTCAAGAAGTAACCAAGTCCCAGTTTCTCTTTTAGGAATAAAACTCCCCTCGAACCTTGGAATTCGATTTCATCGCATACCACATGAGCTTAAACCTCTTAATTAAACATCCTTAAATTATGCTCAAACTAAAATACATCATCCACACCGTTCTGAAGAGGCCCTTTTGAATCCACCGAATACTCTAGGTTACTCATTCTACTAACAAAATTAATTTGATAGAAGGCACCCAAAGCACCACGAAAGAAGGTCTCACTCAATCACATTACCTCCAATTTTCAAGAACAACCTCTCAAAATCCTTGCTATGCACGTTCATGTACTACATCAGAAGGGTTATATCAATGATCATTCCACTGCTCAGGAAACTCCATTATTCTATTTTTTCTACACAAAATCATTGTGTGACCAAAGGTCTAGCATAAAAACACAAAGGCCAGATTTAACTTCCAAGACCTCTACCACAAATTTCTCTTATAACAGATAGTGAAATCATCGGATTAAATCTCTAACTTTCCCACAATTCTAACATACTCACTATTGACATCATCAGAAGTCACCCACATAATCTCGCAATACTGCCCAATTGCGTTACTCTATCAAATTAATTAAGGTTTCCATACCTTCGATAATCCTTGACCTTTTAACATGAACTGAACTTCTGGAATTTCACTATACCAGAGGTTCTACTCAGTCGTAGCACTATTCAGGTTTACTTCGAAGCCAAACATTCCATGTGAATCAAATTTCCTCCAAGAGGTATAGGTCAAAACCAATTCATCTTCTACTGTCCCTCCAATAGCTTGGTAGCAAAATCTCACCGCTACAATATTTTAACCATCACCAAATAGTTGCTAATTTAAGCCTTGAAAAACTTTGCAACACAGAACGGTGGTACCTTTCTCAAAAGAAAGAGGCGAACGAGAACATGTTTCGTCACGCCGAAAAATGTTGCTCCGCACAGCGAGCACGAAACTAAAAGAAGTGATTTGATAATGATGATCTTGGAAAACGAAAGTTGAGTTCACAGATGAGGGCACACATCCCTCAAAAAGAGAATAGCAAATAACAACCAATAACAAAATGACATTGCGATTGAAACTCGACATCTCTTGTGCGGAAAGAGCAGAAAGTTTAGGCACGATTCACATAACCACAGGTTACACAACTTGACTCCTATTCTCAAATGCTTCTACTGCACTCTTTCATTTAACACTGAATTTAACCCTTTTGACAATAACAACACTTTGCCACAACGAACAAGATAAGTTCTTTAGTCCAACCCACATAACTACTTAAGAACCAAAAAAATTCTTCAACACGCCAAATTTGCTCGGAACCGTTCATCTACTCATGAAACATGAGATCCAAATGATCTCAACGACAAAACTCAAAACATTTTTGTTTACAGGATTTCACGGAAAGCAAACAGATTAATTTCCCCTTGAAGAAATCAACAAAAAATTTCTTTGATTGCAACCCCACTTTGCGAACTCAACCCAAGGAGCCTTTAAGGCTAAATCACACGAAACTCTTAAGAAGTAACAGGACATTCCCATACACTATTTTATTTAAATTAATTTTAGCTACCAGAATATTCATGAGCTCCAAAAAGATCACAAAAACTAAACTTGAAGTATTCTCATTTAAGCGATATCACCAGAGGCGATCAATTTACTACAAGTATTAACATCAATCTCACAACAACAATTAGAAAACACCTTGAAAGACCCATGCAAAAAGAATGGGTTGAATCTTTCTCAAAAGAGGAGGCACGTGAAAATGGTTTTCGCCAACTAGAAAGTCATTTATCACTCGCAATGAACATAGGCCCAAGGGGAAAACCAATTAGGCAATTAACTCAGAAAACATATGTGAAATCCACAGTTGAGGCTACATGACCCGAACGAAAAGAGGGTCAAACTCCAAATGAGAAGAAAATATTGACTTTAAAAGTTAGAAATATCAATGTGACGAAAGCATAAAGTTTTTCAAATAGAGGTTCCAAACTCCAACACTCCAACTACTTCGAATGAAATGAGCAGAGTCAAAACTTTCTTTAATGAACTTTGTAAAAGATAATTCCCATTCTCCCAAAATACCAAACGGATAACCAGGTCTCCTTTATCAACTAGAAAGATAGGACTATCATAAAAGAAAATGATCTTGTCAATAATAACGATTATAAGTAGCAAAGAGGGCTCAGCAGTAAAAAGATAAGAATTATTTTGAAAAATAAATAGGGACCAATAGAAACCCGTAGCCCACCATTTTGTTTGATTACAATCTTTGACTTAATCACAACATGGCACCACCAAAAAGGGTTTTAACACTTTTCTTCAGAAAAGAGATGCATTAAACTTCAGCACGCAGAATGATCGAAAAGAAATACATGGAGCCAAAGCTTTCTCATGTTAACGAACTTCCAATAGAAAACTCTCATTATCCAAACTGTAAAACGAGTAAATGAGTCGCTCTTTTCCAACGAGAAAGACGGAACAACCATAGAAATATCTATATTGCCAATTGACGAAGATCACTAGTAGTATAAGCAACTCAACAGTCGAAAAAACAATATTTGTTTCAGAGAAACATTAAAGACCCATTGAAACTCATCAGCTACCATGAACCATGAACCCAAGAGAAATTTATCAAACACCACCAGACAAGAATTTGGCAAATTCAGAAATCAAGGAAGAGAACAACTTTCTAAAGCAACTCATGCTTAACACTTAGAACTAGGGTACTCGGGGTAACTACTCCTCTAACCACATACCACGAACGATGGTGTAACTTGATGAATCCCAGAGTAACAACCACGACCTCAACTTCTTAACACCCATTATCAACACGCGTAACCAATATAATCAGTTATGAATATATAGGACATCACGTCATATCATAGATTAACAACAACATAGCACAAAACAATTAAACAACTTATCAGTAATCGAATCACATAAATGGAAATGCGGAAGTAATGAATTACCCATTCCCTCCTGCTGTGCAGTGTGTCAATTTTAAAAGGTTTGAATGAACCACGGACCTAAAGCCCGCTCTGATACCAACTGTAACACCCTGGCTATTCGGAAGCCAAGATGTTACTTAAAGGACTAACATACAACCAAATTACGGAAGAATTTAAACTTAAACTCGTCTAAGTACGTAAAGGGACCAACTTTAATAGTAGCATGGCAGGAATAAAGACTGAATTCATCAAACATAATCAAGAAATAATTGAAGTGATCCACTAGCATCATTTAACAAGAAAACATAACATGGAGAGAAATATCATGCAGTAGTAAACTTATTTATTACAGTTCCTCAATTAATAACTGAAAGACATACTCGACACTATTAATGTAAGTAAATTGTAGTGAACTGTGAGATACGTGCAGGTCTATTCCCTCCCAACAGAGTCATCATCAACGACCACCTAAATAAATAAAGAAAACAAGAATGAGTCGAAACTCAGCAAGTACAATAAATAATTGAACATGCAAGGTTATAAACTATTCAATCTCAATACAGAGTTTGAACTTATCTCTGAACACTTATGAGTATGAATGGAATGAATGAATGCATTGAAAGGAATGGACTGCTCAACAACTTATACCGGTATAACGAGTGATACACCCGTCGGTGTTCACTTAAGCCCGTACTTAACAAAGTCCGGGGACCCAAATACCGTATGAAGAACATTTTGTATAGGTGTCCAAGATTGCCCACGTTGGAGTGGTGGGACTTACATGCCCATACTGGAATTGATGGGTCTTTTGACTTCCACTCCCGTGGTCACAACGAAAACATGGTATGAATAGAATGGATGATATGAAATGAAATTTTATCACATGAAAATGAAGAATAATACTCAGCATATGAATATGACTAGCAAGTCTAGCATTACATCCACGTTCAATCATCAACATTCGATAGAATCAAACAAGATATTTGCCTTCCGCGCTGTGACGTGCTAGGAGGCAACGAAGGTGCTCCTCCACTCACCGCCTCACCGCCTACACAAGTATGTATTCGCAATAAGGATAACAAGGTATGATATAGCTATGGTGTCCTACCATAATCCCCTAACTTTCCAACACAATCAACGGTTTCAAACTGACAATTAACCTATTCAGCCACCTGATAACCCTACTGGACAGCAGTACGAGAAAAATCATAATTAAAGATCTGTAACTCAGAATGACGTGAAAACAGTGATCAATGAATCTTAACGAACCAGGCTACAAAACTCTAGTTGACAAGATTCACTAAATCTGCAAAAACAATCGGCTAACCAGCAGTTGAAAACGTATGACAGACATCTGTCCAGACAATCGATCAGCAGCAAAGAACATCGCATATCTTTCACTCTACAGATCCAATGGAGGTGTTCTTTATCAATCTGGAAAGATTATTAAAAATTCTACAATAACCTAAATGGCTGGATATCCTGATTTTTACATTAATAAGGTCAAAATTAAGGAACAAACAAACAGTTTCTTCTCGTCAGACAGACATAACAGTGCGCAAAAAATAATTCATATCTCCTAAACCGTAAGGCGGAATCTCGTGATCTCAGTGGCTATGGAAAAAAACCAGGGCTACAAAACTCTAGGAGACGAAAAAACCAGATTCTGCTTCTAAGATACCGAAACTGAGTGCACAACCTACTGTACAGATTGGATCTAATAACGGAGGCAAAACGATCCAACCAATCGAATCAAATTCTCATCTTTTATGAATCAAACAGCAAGGGGAAGCCATGATTACCCTTGTAGAACCTCAAGAAATCGCTGAAAAAACACCCACGAAGTTGCTCCCTCCTCTTCTCCTCCTTTCTCACCTCTTTTCTTCCTCCGTGCATGTGACCAACACCGGGAACCTCCGGGGAATGGCAGCAATGGAGGGGGTGACTTGAGAGCGGAGGGGGAGGCGCTAGGGAAGGTAGGGGGATGGGGGAGCCGGCTGCCAAGGAGAGGAGGGAGGGGAAGGGGCGGCGCCAAAGAGGAGAGGGGAAGGGGAGGTCGGCGGCTAGGGTTCGGGGGGGGGACGGTGGCGCCTCCCCCCTTCTTGTGGCTGGTTGGGCCCCCCTGGGCCATGTGAGCTGCGGCCCATGGCCCAGGTTGTTGCTAATTCACCGAACCCCCCCCCCCTAACTTCACTTTTCGCTGGTTGAAAACTTTGTTGTAAAGAAAGTCTCTTAAACTGTTTTCGGGATATTACACAAATGCTGTCATCATGGTTCACCTAAAACAAGAAACATAGCAAGGGTGAGTCCATGACTCAGCAAGTACAAAAGAATACTTTGAACATAACAGATACCATTCTTGAAGCGTATAGTGAACCAACAAATGAAGTAGAGATATCATATGACTGAATGAATGTGCATGCCTTCACTTCTGCTCATACCGGTATAGCTAGCGAATACCTGTCGGTGTTCACTTATGCCCGCATTCTACAAAATGCGGGGATCCAAAGCCCATTTGAGAACATTTCAAAACGGGGATCCAAATTGTCCACATTGAAATGGTGGGTCTTACGTGCCCATATTGGAATGATGGGACTTCACTACCCACTCCCGTGGGTGCCGCAAGGACAATTCTTGCGTGCATGAATGAACAAGATGAATAATGAAATAATAGCAACTGAACCATAGTAATCCGATATCACCTTGAACGAGTACATATCACCAATATTCATCATATAATCACCAAGCAGGAAAAAACACATATCAATCACAAACAAACAGTTGTACTTGCCTTTCTCCGCTACGCCGCGCGAGGAGGCAAGGGATGATGCCCCTACTCCGGAACTCCGCCTCCTACTCAAGAATAGCGCTAACAATAAATACGTTGAAGAAAAGTACTCCTTTTACACCCCTTAACCCCAACTCCTCGAGACCTAGGGCTCGAATAAAGGTTTTACTCACTCCCCCCAACGGACTAGTAGAAAGCTACACGGGATAGCAGCGCTAAACATATCATAACTTTTACTACAATAATCAGAACGGGGTGATCTTAGACTCTCTGGAATCATGATAAAACCATCTACGATAATCTAGTTGGGCAAGTCCCCTGATTCGGCTTCCTAATAATTCTTATGCTCAGGTGAAGTTTCTGTCTCTGCAATCTGGCAATCAGCGAAACAGCGGTGGTAAAAATTCCGTAACTTTTGATTGCCACATCTAAAAATTGTGTCCTTTATCAACTTTGAAATATTGCTGAATCACCTACAAAATTTATGTTGGGTGGCCTTTCAGATTAAGCCTAAAAAATATTCATATTGGCTAGACAAGAAAATTACCAATTCTCGTCAGCTCTTCTGGACAGTCGTAGTAAAACTACCATAACTCCTAAACCGTAACTCCAAATCAGGTGATCTTGGTGCCTAAAGAAATCTAAGGACGAAACCTACAACTTTCAAAGAGATGGCCAGATCAAAAAACATATGCAATCTATCCAAAACTGACAAGAAACAGTACTGTACCAATCTGATCTGCTACTGACAGCACCCAATTGAATTGAAAATGCTACCGATCTATCGGGGATTGAAGTTACCCTTGATGAATCGCTAGAGAAGGTGCCTCGCTGCGATGCAGGTGCCCTCCCTCTCCTCTTCTTCCTTCCTTTCCCCCTTCCTTCTCTTCTTCTTGTTCCTTCTCTTTGACCGGCCCTCCAATGGACGTCTCCTCGCTTTTCCTTCAATGGATAGTAGCAAGGGGTTCGTCGGGGAGGGTGGTGGCGCTGTTGGGGAGGTGGTGGCGCGGGGTGAGGCGCAAGGGAGGAGGGTGGAGGCGCAAGGGAGGAGCTAGGGCCGGCTAGGGGAAGGTGGACGGGGAAAAAGAGGGGGAAAAGTAGGGTTTTAGGGGGATTCCCCCCTCCTTGGCCGGCCACCCTATGGGCCCCTCCTGGGCTGCGGCCCACGCCCAAGTTGTCGAGAATTTATGGAAAACCCCTTCTATTTTGAGGAATTTCTACTCCTTCAATTGTCTTTTCTCCTCCCAGCTGTTTTTCTAATTACCCGATTCGATTCCTTCGTGTTACAACTATCATTATCAATAGTTTTATATTGATGGTTCACTTAGTCGAAACTAGTTGATTTAGGTTTTAATTGTGCAAAACCGAATTGTTATTAGCTTTCGCATTAGAAATCGGTTTTAGCCAAAGAAGTTTTTTAAAACCACCTATTCACCCCCCTCTAGTCGGCCTCCTCGATCTTACACCGACACCTAGACAGCTTGGAGGTGTTGTGTAACATCCCAAAATTTTGGTATGTTTTAATGTTTTAAAAAGAAAAATAACCATTAGAATTTTTCTGCTAAAGTTAAAGCTTAATTGAAAATTTCAGAGATCAAAAGCAATTTAGTATGATTAATTCCAACATCAATTAGTGTCAAAATTATCTTATTTTGGTTCTATGTGATTGGTTATTTTTTCTAGAATTTTCTAGAATTTTTCTGAGTTTATTTGCTATTTTCCATTTACTAATTGGATTTTATGCTATTTTATAAAAAGAAAAATCTATTCTATTCTCCTCGGAATAGTAGCAGGCCGAAGCCCACTACTATTCCGAGTCCGGCCCGCTTCCTCTGACCCATTTCTTCCCGCGTCACCTTAGCTTTGAATCCTCTTGAGCCGCCGCTCGCCTTCTCCTCTCGAATGGTGGACTGCAGAGGCGCCACGTCCGCATCGTCTTCCTCAGGGACACCTCCGTCTGTGTCCAAGTCCGCGTCGCCAAAGCCACCGTCTCTCCCCCAGACTCTCCTCCCTGGTGCTATATAAAGGCCGCAACTGGTGTTAATTTCTTCGCCCGGCTTTCCTCTCCCAAAACCCTAAGATCTCCGCCCCAGTTTCGTTTTCTCTACGCCGCAATCGCCAAAGACACGAGGACCGCCGACGCTTCTTTGCCGCCCAAATTCTCCGCTGTCGGACCGCCTCCGCCCCGTGATTCCACCACCGACGGGTCCGCAAAAGCAAGGGCTACGCTGTGCCGAAATCATCTTTGTCCGATGACCTCGGTATCGTCATTTTTGTTCTCGTCCGGGAACAGACCGCCGCCATTGTCGCCACCACCGGCGAACCCTTGCTGCCATCAATGAGTCGCCACCACCGGTGTGTTCCTTGCACTCTCGGTGTTCCGGTTTGCTATTTTCTGACTGTCCGCTCGCCGCCGTTTACCGTCGCCGCCGTCGTCAATGTCGTCGGCTGGGGTTACCATCTCCCTCTCAGTTTTCTCCCTTGGCTGATGTGGCAAGCCACGTCATCTCCAGCTCAGCGCCATATTAGCCCTTGCGCTGGCGTGTCGCCTATGAGTAGGTCCAGTCAGCACCGGGTCAGCACACACGTGGCACTCCCACCGCTAAAGCAAATCCAAGTTTTGGTGAACTCAGTCCACGGTGTACCAGCACGTTGACATGTGGGACCCACATGTCAGTTCAATTTTCTAATTCTTTTTCTTTCAGCCAAAATTCCTTGCTGACGCCAGCTGACATCGTAAATCCTTTTTCTTTAGAAAAGTAATTCAGTACATTCGGAAATTCTGATTTTTGTTATTTTATGTGATATCAAAGTTCCAAAGCCCATATCTTTTGCATCCGAACTCCGATTGAGCCCATCCAAATTTATAAATTCATATAAATTTGAGCTCTATTTATCTAAGATTTTTATTTAATTTTGGAGTTGTATTTACCTCTATTTTCTATTTATTTGATTTATTTATTTTGTTTGCGGGTAGACGATGATTCTTCGGGCAATCTTGAGCAAGGAGGAGCACACCAAGATCAAGACCAATACCAGGATCTATTCCAAGGCAAGCCGTAGTCCTTTGATTATATTGAACCTATAATTTCAAAAGTATATTATTTTATACAATTGCATGCTATCTTTATATCAATTGTTTTGGGATTAGTTATTACATGCTGTCATTATGCCTCCATTGATTATTTGAATGCCATGAATCCTTTGTCACCCTAGCATGGATAATTTTAGTTGGACATATTTGTATCACCAACATGGCTATCGTATTGATGCTTAGTCAAGCTTAGTTACGGTCGGTTCATCATCACATGTGTCATATTGATTAATCTTGACTTAATGAGATATGAAATCGTGGTGGTTAGCCACTGTTGTTAAAATTGGTGTACCATGACAGGAGATGTCATTGGCTGCAGTTAAACAAAATGGTTTTCGCTCAGGAGAGTGGTTGGTGGATAGTGGGGTGTGCATTTAACACGTTGTGGGTTTGTGGAAAGAATCGCCTGACTTAGTAAGTTATGGAGTCTTGACATTGACAACTCAGGTTGTATTTAAGCTGTGTGATAGGGTGGAAGGTGTGTACCGCTGTGTTTGGGTCACATCTATGAGCGGTTCGCCGTTTTCAGATCCAACGGTGTGTGTCGTTCCAAGGGCTATGTGAACAAATTGGACGGCAGGAAAGCACATCGGGAGTGTCATTGTTTGAGATGAAATCTCTGAAAGGTTTTGTTATGGTCAGTGCTAGCTACACTGGTTGTATCGTGTGGGTAAAGTGTACAACCTCTGCAGAGTGTTTAAACCAATCTATTCGAATAGCCGCGTCCTTGGTTATGGACATGCTCGGGAATTTCACACGAGGAGTAGATTTTCATAAAACCATTGGGAAGGGTCAGCTGTGTGAGATAACTTGTTCAGCTGTGTGAAAGAACTTGATTAGACTGTGTGTCCTTTGTGAAATCAATTGTTAACTTATTATTATCTATTTGTTTTGAATTATGCTTTCAATCTATTATTTGTATTCAATTGCAAATGTTGCATTTCTGCAAAATAACCACAAAAGCCATCCCTTTGGAATAAGCCATCATGTATAAATGCATTCTGTGGTATGACTTGCGAGTACGGTGTGTACTCACTCTTGCTAAACCAATCAACAGAAGTGGAGGAGTCGTCGCCTGCTTTCGAAGAAGAGTTCTACGAAGGTTGATCGTTAGGGTCTTGATCCCAATCAGTTGCCTGTGGTAAATTGATGGGAGCTACCGGAGTTTATTTCGTTTTCGCTGCAGTTTATTTCTTTATTGTCAGCCTTGCATGGCTTAATAAATGTAAAACTCGACCGTAAGGTCCCAACAGTTATTTGTTATTTAAAGGTACTCGTTTATTCTTATATTCGTTGTATGGATGTGATATTTCATCGATGTTGACACTGTGTGCACTAGCGTGATCCTGGACTAGTGCAGAATACACAGAGGGTCCAGATTTGCATATTTGGGTCCCGACACTAGCGTGGCGCCTGCGTGTCGCAGCCAGGTGGCACGTCCCGTTTTTCCCGAAGCCAAACCTCCTTGGACTCAGTTCACGATGAACCAAGCCACTGACCAGTGGGGCCCACTTGTCAGCCGGCAATTTCTTTTTTTCTTTTTCTTTTATTTTTCGGCGGTAATTCCTCGCTGACGTCAGCCGACGTCATAAGTCGATTTTTCCATTGAAAAATAAATCGGGAAATTAAATTAAAATCCAAATTAGTGTTTTGATTTATTTCCAATCTTCCAAAGCCCATATCTTTTGCATCCGAACTCCGATTGAGCCCATTCAAATTTGTAAATTCATCTAAATTCAAGTTCTATTTATTTATGATTTTTATTTAATTTTTGGAGTTGATTTTATCTCCGTTTGGTATTTATTTGTTCTATTTGCTTGTTTTGCGAGTAGACGTTGCTACTTCGGGAAGTCTTGAACAAGGAGAAGTACATCAAGATCAAGATCAATCCCAAGATTTATTCCAAGGCAAGCCATAGTCCTTTGATCATATCGATCCTATGATTTCAAAAGTATATTGTTTTATACAAGTGCATGCTATCTTTATATCAATTGTTTTGGGGTTTAGTTATTACTTGTCGTCATTATGCCTCCATTGAACATTTGAATACCATGAATCCTTTGTCACCCTAGCTTGGATAATTTTAGTTGGACATATTTGTATCACCAACATGGGTATCGTATTAGTGCTTAGTCAAGCCTAGTCTCGATGGGTTCATCATCACATGTGTCTTAATGATTAATCTTGACTTAACGATATATGGAATTGTGGTGGTTAGCCACTGTTGTTAAAACTTGTGTACCATGACAGGGGATGTCATTGGTTTCTATTAAACAAAATGGTTTTCACTCCAGGCGAGTGGATGGTGGATTGAGGGTGTGGATTTAACACGTTGTGGGTTTGTGGAAAGATCGCTTGAGTAACTTGTCAAGGACTTAATCTTGTGCGCCATTGAATTGAGCCTTAACCGTACAACCACATGTCCTGTATGGGCGGGACCTGGCCGATTAATTAGCAATGTCTTAATTTCGGTTCTGTCTTGGAAGAGTGAGTTACGGGGTACGTGCTCACTATGGCGCAAGAGGGGGCCCTATCTGGTCGGATGGAGACATTTAGTGTTGAAACCTTAGCGGGCAGAACTGGATTAAGAAGGAGATTTGTAAAGGCTTTGTCACGTACTCTAGACTGCTTACCTAAGGTAGTGACTAGTGGTATCGACGGATGCCAAACAGACTAGAGAAGTCGTGTCTTGTGGGTCAAGCTGTACAACCTCTACAGAGTGTAAAACTATTCGAATAGACATGTATGCGGTTATGGACGTTCTCGGAGATTTCACACGAGAGATAGGGTTTCTTATAAAATGTGTTAGAGTGTGAATGTGAAGTTCACTTGATGAATATAATGTTCGTTCGGTGAATGGGTAATTCACTTAGTGGTTTGTGTCGATTGGTGAATGGGGAGTTCACTATTCGTTGGTTTGGTTGGGAAGTGAATGGGTAGTTCACTGGTTGTTTCCAAGAAATTGATTACTTATTTATTATTCTTTTTAATTGTGCATTTCAATCTATTTATCGTATTTATTGTAAATACTGCTTTCTGCAAAAGGACTATACAGCTAACCCTTGGCAAGCCTTGCATGAATACTATTTACACACGTTTCCCTACGGCCTACCGAGTGCTTTATGTACTCACGGCTTATGCTTTTGTTGATCAGTTGAAGAATACCGAGCTGCACAAGAGTTCTTTCAGAAGGAGATGAAGGTTTTACGGATTAGGATGTGTTCTCCACTCGATTGCCTGTGGGCATGTTGATTGGTATTTCTAAGTTTCCTGTTCCACTTCAAGAGTTTATTTGTTTCTTTAGCCCTGCGTGGCAAGTTAAGTAAACGTTGACCATAAGGTCCAGTTATTATTACTATTTGTTATTCTGAAATCTTTTTACTTAAATCGAATAAATAGATGGTATTTCATCACTATTTTCTGTGTGAGCTAGCTACTGATCTGGGACTAGTTCAGCATACATAGAGGGTTCCTGATATGTATTTTTGGGTCCCGACATGTTGCACCAATGAGTTTCTCAAAGAAGGTTGTGAGAAGACTCGGGCGATTGTGAGTGGTTTGGTGCTCGCCATCTCCAGAGTGGAGGAAGAGCAACCCTGAGTGGATCGATGTGTTGGTTCGTGTTGGAGCTGGTCCAAGTGGTTGGACTTACATTGGAGGTGTTTGGCTTAATTCGCGGAGCCGGTCCAATTAGTTTGGGCTTAACTCAACATGGATTAGGGGAGACCGACAAGTCTCCGAACACCACTGTAAAACATCATTGTGTCTTTGTGGTTTGTTCTCTAGTGATTTACATTGTGCAATCTACATTCCTAGAATTAAATTTCTTACATGACTTTGTATATTTTTCTATCATTGACATAGTCTTATATTGTTGGTGCACTTAGTGAGACTAGTTGTTTTAGGCCTTATTTGTGCAAAATCGATTTGACTTTCTCTTTCGCATTCGAAATCGGTTTTAGCCAAAAGATTTTTAAAACCGCCTATTCACCCCCTTCTAGTCGGCCTCCTAGATCTTACAACGTTGATTCTTCGGGGAATTTCGAGGAAGAAGGAGTTCACCAATACCAGTACCAAGATCTATTCCAAGGCAAGTTGTACCTTTGATCATGTTGAACCTACTTTTTAAAATTACTTTGATTCAAAGTACTATATTCTACTTTAAGTATTTATTTAAATGCTTTGGGATTAACTAATCATCCTAATTATTTATATCCACCTTGCTTATTGTAATGCCATGATCTTTTGTGATGAGGACATCACTTCTACTGATATGAACACTCCTATTCCTACTACTTTGAATGATGTGCAAGGTCCAATTACTCGAGCCCATGCTCGTGAACTTATTTATCAGGTAAATTCGTTTCTAGGGATGAGTGTATTATTTGAGAACTCTATGATGCTACCTAACGGAGATGATTTATTTGTACTTAGGAATCTAGGACTACGATCAGTTCAAGAAGGTCTACGACCAGTTCCGCAGGGTCTACGACCACTTTAAGAAAGCCTACGACCAGTATCACCAGTATTCGGCGAGCCCAGAACTCGTTGGACACAATCTACGACCAGAGATAGCATGGACTCCTCAGGACCACCCCAGGACCAGTCCTACGACCAGGTCTTCGACTAGAGATACGCGACCTGAATAATGAATAAGGTGCTGCGTCACCGTTTTGGCCTAATAGGGCATTGTAAGCCTGTCGAGGTCGAAGTCCAGGTTATGTACACCTCTTTCCACGGCCGCACAACCCTAGGTTGATCTCCTCACGTCCCCCTATATATGTACAATAGTCGTCATAGTTTAAGGCGAGTTTTTCTTTGAGATTATTCTGCTTAGCAGTCTCGCCGCGCGTTCGGTTGAGGAACCTCACACTGTGAGCTTCATCTATATTCACAATACAATATAAGATTGCATCTTCTACTTTCTTGCTTGTGTTCTCGATTCACATGCCTTTTGTACCGAGGGTACGTACGAGAAAGCCTTAGTCCTTGTGCTGTTCTTGTTCTTTTGGTTCCTAAGAAAGATGGTAGTTGGCGTATGTGTGTTGAATGTAGAGCTATTAATAATATCACCATACGATGTCGTCATCCCATTCCTAGGTTAGACGATATGCTTGATGAGTTGAGTGGGTCTACTCTTTTCACCAAGATTGACTTGCGTAGCGGGTACCACCAGATTAGAATGAAATTGGGAGACGAATGGAAAACGACATTTAAAACTAAGTTCGGACTATATGAATGGTTAGTGATGCCTTTTGGTTTAACTAACGCACCTAGCACTTTCATGCGATTGATGAATGAAGTTTTGCGTGCTTTCATTCGAAAATTTGTGGTGGTTTATTTTGATGATATTCTGATCTATAGCAAGTCATATGAAGAACACATGGATCATTTACGTGTTGTTTTTAATGTTTTGAGAGATGCATGTTTATTTGGTAACCTTGAGAAGTGCACCTTTTGCACGGATCGAGTCGCTTTTCTTGGCTATGTTGTTACTCCACAGGGCATCAAAGTTGATCAAGCCAAGATTGTCGCTATCCAGAGTTGGCCGACTCCTAAAACGGTTACACAAGTGCGGAGTTTTCTAGGGCTTGCTTGTTTCTATCAGCGTTTTGTTTCGGGATTTCAGCACCCTCACTGCACTGCTGAATGAGCTTACAAAGAAGGGAGTTCCTTTTACATGGGCCACCATACAACAACAAGCTTTCGATGCTCTCAAAGATAAGCTGACACACTCACCTTTGCTTCAACTTCCCGATTTTAGCAAGACTTTTGAGATAGAATGTAATGCTAGTGGCATAGGTCTTGGTAGTGTGTTAATTCAAGAAGGTAAATATGTTGCTTACTTTAGTGAAAAATTAAGTGGTTCTAGTTTGAACTATTCTACCTATGATAAAGAATTACATGCTCTAGTTTGAACTTTGGAAACATGGCAACATTATTTATGGCCCAAAGAGTTTGTAATACATTCTGATCATGAATCTTTGAAGCATATTCGAAGTCAAACCAACCTGAACCGCAGACATGCTAAGTGGGTTGAGTTCATTTAGTATTTTCCCTATGTCATTAAATATAAAAAGGGTAAAGAAAATATCATAGCTGATGCTTTATCTAGGAGATATACCATGCTTTCACAACTTGACTTCAAAATTTTTGGATTAGAGACAATAAAGGAGCAATATGTGCGTGATGTTGATTTTAAAGATGTGTTACTAAATTGTCAAGAGGGAAAGGGTTAGAATAAATTTGTGGTGTATGATGGGTTCGTGCACCGTGCTAACAAGCTTTGCATTCCAGCTAGCTCCGTTCGTCTTTTGTTGTTACAGGAGGCGCATGGAGGAGGATTGATGGGTCACTTCGGCGTGAAGAAGACCGAGGACATTCTGGCCCACCACTTTTATTGGCCAAAGATGAGGCGTGACTTCGAACGCTTCATTTCCTGATGTACCACGTGCCAAAAAGCTAAGTCACGACTTAATACCCATGGTTTATACATGCCCCTTTTTGTTCCAAGCATACCATGGGAAGATATTTCTATGGACTTTGTTTTAGGGCTTCCTAGAACAAAGAAGGGGATGGATAGTATTTTCGTTGTCGTAGATAGATTCTCTAAGATGGCTCATTTTATACCATGTCATAAAAGTGATGATGCTACAAATGTTGCTGATCTGTTCTTTAAGGAAATTATTCGCTTGCACGGTATTTCGAATACGATAGTTTCAGATCGTGATGCTAAATTTCTTAGTCATTTTTGGAGAACCTTGTGGGGTAAGATGGGGACTAAGCTGTTATTTTCCAGTACTTGTCATCCCCAAACCGATGGACAAACGGAGGTTGTCAATAGAACGTTGTCCACTATGCTTAGGGCTGTGCTTAAAAAGAATTTAAAGATGTGGGAGGACTGCTTACCTCATGTGGAGTTTACTTATAATCGTTCACCGCATTCTACCACAAAGAAGTGTCCTTTTGAGATTGTTTATGGATTCATCCCTCGTGCACCTATCGACTTGTTACCTCTTCCAAATTCAGAGAAAGTAAATTTTGATGCTCAAAAACGTGCTGAGTTGATACTAAAGATGCATGAGACAACAAAAGAGAACATTGAGAGTATGAATGCTAAATATAAAGTTGCTGGTAGTCAGGGACGCAAGCATGTTTCTTTTGAACCTAGTGACCTTGTGTGGTTACATTTGCGTAAAGAACGATTTCCTGAATTGAGAAAGTCTAAACTCATGCCACGTGCAGATGGTCCTTTTAAAGTTCTTGAACGTATTAATGATAATGCATATAAGTTATACTTACCTGCAGATTTCAGGGTTAGCTCCAGCTTTAACATTGCAGATTTACGACCTTTCTTGGGCGCGGAAGATGATCTTGAGTCGAGGACGACTCTAATTCAAGAAAGGGAGGATGATGAGGACATCACTTCTACTGATATGAACACTCCTCTTCCTACTACTTTGAATGATGTGCAAGGTCCAATTACTCAGGCCCGTACTCGTGAACTTATTTATCAGGTAAATTCGTTTCTAGGGCTGAGTGTATTATTTGAGAACTCTATGATGCTGCCGAACGGAGATGATTTACTTGTACTTAGGAATCTAGAACTACGATCAGTTCAAGAAGGTCTACGACCAATTCCACAGGGTTTACGACCACTTTAAGAAGGCCTACGACTAGTATCACCAGTATTCGGCGAGTGTAACACCCTGGCTATTCGGAAGCCAAGATGTTACCTAAAGGATCTAACTTGTAATCATCAAGCGGAAGCATTCAAAACATAACTCCTAGGAGGACATAAAGAAGTGAAACTTTCATAAAGTAATAGCAATAGCAAAGATTGAACCCAAACGATTAAAACAATGGAGTGACCAAGGATCACAAACAGTACTAAACAACCATGGCATCGGGAGAATTATCAACTACATCAACATTATTTATTACAGTTCAACATTCTATGAATGAAAGATATAATCAAATCTTATTAATAAAACTGAAGGAATGTGAAAAGAGTGAATAGTGTGGGTGTGACTACTCCCGCCCAGCGTCAACATCAATGATCACCTAAAATAAACAACAAAGTAAGAATGAGGTGAAACTCAGCAAGACTATACATGATAAATCAATCATAAAGTGGACAAGCCAACTACAATCGAAATATCAACAATTCTCGAAACACATACATGAATGAACGGAATGAAAGAATGCATTGAAGGAATGGACTACTCAACAAATTATACCGGTATAGCGAGTGATACACCCGTCGGTGTTCACTTAAGCCCGTACTTGACAAAGTCCGGGGACCCAACTACCGTATGAAGAACGTTTCATACGGGTGTCCGAAACCGCCCACATTGGAATAGTGGGTCTTACGTGCCCATACTGGAATTGATGGGTCTTTGCAAATTCCACTCCCGTGGACGAAAATTGAACAATATATGAATGGAATGAAACAATTACTATGAATGTAATTATCCTTACTCACAAGAGTATCAGTTTGAAACGACAAATATATCATGGATTAATAACAAGGGCATTCACAAGTTTGACACATCATCATGCATACCAATGAAATCAACACATTTGATCATAAGGTAGTTGCCTTCCGAGATTGGTCGTACTAGGTGGCAAAGATGGTGCCGCCTACACTCGCCGCCTCTCCGCCTACACCAGAAACAGTTGAAATAAGGATAACGCGATACAACGACACTTCCGGTGAACTACAATGACTTCCGGACCACCCGACACAACTTGTGGACCTAACGTTAAAGCAAGTGTTTCCCCTGTTTACTACAATTCTGGGCAGCGGCTCGGAATGACCTGAGACCAGTGCCAAAATAAACTTAACAGATAAATCTTCAAAACACTAGGAGACAAGATTTCCTAATTATGCGCACACATAAGTCTAATCTGCAGTTGAAAGTGCTTGACAGACATCTGTCCCGACAGCAGACCAGTAGCAAAGAACTTAGCATAACTGTTATTCTATAAGTCCAAATTGAGTGCTCTTTACCAATTTGGAATCAATATAAAATTACCTACAGAAACTGTTTTGGGTGATCGACCTGAATATGACTCTAACGAGGTCAAATTTTGTTAACAAGTCTACTGACAATTCTTGTCAGGATTTTCAGAACAGTATGAAAGAAATTATCATAACTTTTGAACCACAGATCGGAATTGGGTGATCTAGGTGGCTCTGGAAAGCTAAGAACCTCAGATACAAAAATCTAGGAGACCAAAATCCGAGATTCGGCCTCTAAAGACTCGCAATTGGCCGCGTAACGTTCTGGACAGAACCGATCTACTAACAGTGGCAACCCGATCCAATCAATCGAATGAAATCCTCATTTCCTATGAATCAAACTGCAAGGGGGGATCATGGTTACCCTTGTAGCACCCAGGTGGAGATGGAATGAGGCTTGGGGAAGAGGCTCCCCCCTTCCCCTCTCTTCTTCTTCCCTTGGTCGGCCAACACGCGCACCACCCGACGCCCAGGGAGAATCAGCAGCGGCTCTCGTCTTCGAGGGAGGAGGAACACCACCACCAGGGAGGAGCAGCAGCAGGCCAGTAGGGGGTGGCGCCTAGTGCTAGAGGAGGGGAGAGGTGGTGCCCAAGAGAAAGAGGGAATGGGTGGCGGCTGTTTGAGGGAAGAGGTGGAGTGGAAGGGGATGGCTTAGGGTTTTGGGGGAACCTCCCCCCTTGGCCGGCCCCCCTAATGGGCCCTCTCAAGGCAGCAGCCCAAGCCCAGGTTACCGACTAAAGGCGAAAAACCCCCCGACAAAAAGGTTTAACACAAAAAAAATTTCTTCTCCTCTCCCGAAACTTCTTCCGAGAAAACTGAGTACCGTCCAGGATATTACAAATCCCCTCGCCGGATTGATATTCTCTCTAATCGATGTTCGGGGTACTACAGCGAGCCCAGAACTCGTTGGACACAATCTACGACCAGAGATAGCATGGAGTCCTCAGGACCACCCCAGGACCAGTCCAACAACCAGGTCTTCGACTAGAGATACGCGACCTGAATAATGAATAAGTTGATGCGTCACCGTTTTGGCCTAATAGGGCATTGTAAGCGTGTCGAGGTCGGAGTCCAGGTTGTGTACACCTCTTTCCACGGCCGCACAACCCTAGGTCGATCTCCTCACGTCCCCCTATATATGTAGAATAGCTGTCATAGTTTAAGGCGGGTTTTTCTTTGAGATTATTCCGCTTAGCAGTCTCGCCGCACATTCGGTTGAGGAACCCCACATTGTGAGCTTCATCTATATTCGCAATACAATATCAGATTGTATCTTCTACTTTCTTGCTTGTGTTCTTGATTCGCATGCAGGAGATAGCCTTCTTGGCGAGGTCAACCGCGTTCAGCACGGTTGATAACCATCGGAGCAGTGGTGTAGTGATTGCGGGAGGTTTGATCTATTCTGGTCGGAGCCTCCGGATCATCAACGTCGAGTTCTCCACAATCGACTTATCAGTACCTTTCGGAAGATCGGGCCCTAGACTGATCATTTTGTCACCCTAGATTGGTTGATTATTTAGTTGGTAATATCGTAGCACCAACGTGGGTTGGTTAGATATGAGTAGATTGCTTAGCCATGCAATGAGTCAATCACGGTTGAGGAACCCCACATTGTGAGCTTGTGCTGAATCCGATTAACCATTTAAGCAAAAGTCCCAAAATATGGAGATTAAATTCACTGGGGCGGTCAGACCGGTGGCTAACGGGTGGTCTGACTACCTGAAGGTTTGACCGCTATTGTGAAATCGGTCTGACCGATCCTGACCAAAACCAGTGCAGACAGCCCAAAACCAAAACAAAAATCGGTCTAACTTTTGATTTACCCGATGAAACTTGACCAAATTTGGAACACACCTTCCTAAAGATATCTGAAACCTATTCCAAGCAACGATCGTCCAGATCCACGTCAAGGTTTTGACCTTTTTAAGTTTTACCAAAGGATGGTTCAAAACTGAGCAAAACGAAAAACTTGATCCAAATCTTGCTCGTGGGGGATTGATGATCTAGATGATCCTAGAAGTATTCCCACACATCATAGCAAGGTAAAAGAGGTCAAGAGACCAATAAAAAAACAACCGAATTAAGGAAGCACACAAATCATCAAAAGAGAGAGGAAAACACAAGAGGACTCATCTTTGAACAAACATCCATAGAATGATTCAAGATATTGCTTGTTACTGCCACTCCCTCAAAGAGGACAAGAGCTCAATCCATGAGCACACACCCAAATAACCTCTCTAGGACCTAGCCTCTCCTAATGAGGCCATGACCCCTATGGATACAACCACATTTGCTATGCTTGCTATTCCAATTACAAGAGCTCGTACACATCACTTAATTTATCAGGTAAATTCGTTTCTAGGGCTGAGTGTATTATTTGAGAACTCTATGATGCTGCCTAATGGAGATGAATTACTTGTACTTAGGAATCTAGGACTACGCCCAGTTCAAGAAGGTTTACGACCAGCTCCGTAGGGTCTACGACCACTTCAAGAAGGCCTCCGACCAGTTGGACTCGTTGGACACAATCTACGACTAGAGATAGCATGGACTCCTCAAGACCACCCCAGGACTAGTCCTATGACCAGGTCTTCGACCAGAGATACGCGACATAAGGTGCTGCGTCACCGTTTTGGATCTAATAGGACTTGTAAGCGTGACGAGGTCGGAGTCCAGGTTGTGTACGCCTCGTTCCACGACCGCACAACCCTAGGTCGACCTCCTCATGTCCCCCTATATATATACAGTAGCCGTCATAGCTTAAGGTGGGTCTTTCTTTGAGATTATTCTGCTTAGTAGTCTCGCCGCACGTTCGGTTGAGGAACCCCACATTGTGAGCTTCATCTATATTCACAATACAATATCAGATTGCATCTTCTACTTTCTTGCTTGTGTTCTCGAGCATGCAGGAGATAGCCTTCTTGGCGAGGTCAACCGCGTTCGGCACGGTTAATAACCAACGGAGCAGTGGTGTAGTGATTGCGGGAGGTTTGATCTGTTCTGGTCGGAGCCTCCGGATCATCAACATCGAGTTCTCCACAATCGACTTATCAGTACCTTTCGGAAGATCGGGCCATAGACTCATCAGTTGGTATCAGAGCTAAAGTTGCCCGTTAGGAAATCACAATTTTTTCCCCTTGTTAGAATAGTTGTTTTCCATTGTACAAAAAGTTCGAGAGAGTATCTTTTAATTACCTATATACCCCTGCCTTCTACAAAAAGTTTGTGACTCAGATATATCCATAGACCCAGAAGAGGGTTTTGAAGAGTTTTGAGTCAAGGTCACATTCGCAAAAAAAAGGAACCCTATGTTGGGTTTCGGCAATCATAAAAAAGAGAAAGAGAGAAAAAATAGAGAAGAAGAAAGGAACCCTAGGTTGGGTTTCGGCAGTCAAAAAAAAATAAGAGAGAGTAGAAGAAGACGCAAACCGACCACCCCCAGTGAAGAATAAGAAAATCGACCACCACCAATTGGTCTACGACCACTCCCCACCTTGCATCCTTTGAATCCTTGTTATCGATCAGTGTGTGCTAGGGCTAGGGACACTTCTTAGGCCAGCAACCATGATAGGTACTTTGGACACTTATTCAACTTTGCTAATCAGGTTACGGTTTTTGCTAATCCTTGCTACATATTGTGCCTTCCGAGCTCCACCTACTCTTGAACAGCACAGGTCTCCTCTTGCAATCATACCCACTCTCGACACGGTATCACGAACCAGCCACCGGTCGTACCACCTACTGCGTTGGTAAGAACACTTGTAAGAGTGTGGTAAGATGCTTGAGAGTGTGTATTTCCACCTTCCATCACCTAGTAGTTGATAGGGATAATACATGTGTGTTGTCTTTTGGTTTATGCTAACCATGACAGGTGAGACGTCTGATGTACAACATACTACCATTAATGAGACCATCGACAGGAGGCATCAAGCTGCCACGATCACATTGCAGCACTCAATCGACGATAGTATTGCAGCGCTCACTAAACGCCTTGAAAGAATGATGAACCGGCCACCAAACAGTGGATGTGAGTACGATCACGATGCAGCCCATGATCTTGAGGAGGGAGATGATAACGGGAGGAGAAGCCGTGAGACCGATGCTTTGTTTGCTGACCAGGATGCACGTCAACAACACCGACCACATCACAATCGGTACGGTACGGGAGGTAATAATTTTCAGCACCACATTGCTTGTGCTAATGATGATCCATTTGCTAAAGTTAAACTTACCATACCATCTTTTGCGGGTGTTTATGATGCTGAAATTTATCTAGATTGGGAGATGACAGTTGAACAAAAATTTAATGCCCATCTAGTTCCTGAAATGCATAGAGTCAGACAAACTACTAGTGAGTTTAAAGATTTTGCTATCATTTGGTGGAATCAAGTGGTTAATTCTGGGTTAACACATGATACATGGGACAGATTGAAGGTAGCTATGCGTGCTAGATTTGTTCCTCATGCTTTTAAACATGATATGCGTAAGAAATTACAATGCTTAGACCAAGGTAATAAATCTGTCGAGGAATATTGTCAAGAACAACAAATAGGCATGTTACGTTGTAATGTTGTTGAAGATGAGGAGGATAAGATGGCTCGTTTTCATGGTAGTTTAAGGCATGAGATTCAGGACATAGTTGATTACAAAGACTATAATGATATTAATAGGCTGTTCCAGCTTGCTTGTTTGGCAGAAAAGGAATTGCAGGGTAGGCAACAGAGGACTAGGAGCAACTTGGGAAGTATGTCAACATCAAGATCGACGCCGGAACAAGCAAAGACAGCCCTACCTCCTGTTTTTTGATCTGCCGCCCTCTCGCACCAAAGACAGAGCTCTTCATCGGTTGCTTCCACGGCCGCATACAACGGGCATTGTATGCCACCGTTGTAAAGGGATGGGCCACTACATGAGAGATTGCTCAAGTCAGCGGGCGTACATTGCAACAGAAGATGGTGGTTATGTAAGTGCTAGTGATGTTGAGGATGAATATACTCTTGCAGCTAACCTTGCAGGCAATGATGATGATCATGAGGCAGATAGCGATGGTGAGGAAATTCTAGGTGCCGCTGCTACGGCGAATTATAGGACCATAATTGTGCAGCCAATATTGAGTACCCAAAAAGAGCTAGAGAACCATGCTGCAGAGGAGAATGAACTGATTAAACCATCGACTCCATTGGTTGAGAAGGAAGATGAGGAGATGGATGCACCTAATTCACTTGAGAAGAGCCAAAAAGGTAAAGATCACGATGCTATCATCACTCAAGGTGAGTATACTTGTGAAGAACTACAATTGAACTACAATTATCCACTGTTCATGCTATTTTAGAGCAAAAATTAGTGAAAAATAATTCTGATATGCACATGTTTCATGAAGAGAATTCATACTGCATTGATTTTAGTGCACCATATGATAAACTTGTTGAATTACCTGTTGTCTTGAGTACACCATATGATAACATAATTGAATTGTCTGCTGTCTTGAGCGATTCATATGATGAGCCAATCACATATAATGGTCATGTGGAATTGGTAGGACATAAAGAATTTTTGACTAGAATTTCTCCTACTGATTCTTTATGTTACATTATGTTGAAGCCACCGATAAAATTGTCACATGCTATGGAGAAAGTTTCTGAAATCGCATGTTTGAAATCCTTGTCTAGTGCGTACACCACTGGATATAAGTTTAATTTGATTGGAGATTATGGTGTAGACAATCAATTTCGTGTGTATCGAATATGCATAACTTGTGATCACATAGATGAATTGAAGCTTACTATTTTGAACAACAATTCTTGTGTACCACATCTTGTTCATTATGAGAAAAAAAATAAACTTAAATGATCATCCAATGCCTATGTGTTCATCTCTTATTGCACCATCTAATATTGACAATCTGCATAATAATGGTGATGATTGGAAGAACTTTCAAATCTTTTCACCCTTGCTAGATGAATTTGCTAACGCTCAATTGAAATATGATTGTATGGATAAACTTTGTTTGATTCCAAAGGTTGTACAATCTTTTCACTACAAATTTACAACTTCAGGGATTTGAATTGTATAAATGCTTCCATTATATTTGCAAAACTAGTTGCAATAATTGTTGTGAGAGAAATTTTGTTTTGCTCATTAACATATATGATTATTCTTGGGCTAATAATACAATGAGCTTTTATGATCGCTGCTGTTCTATAATATCAATTGTGCAACAACGAAGAACAGTTAAAACAGATGACATATACATATACCATACATACACCTTGGCTTCTTTGTTATCCTATGTTCAGCTTATCAAAAGCTGAGGACGGCTTTATTTTCAAGAAGGGGAGGATGATGAGGGCATAACCCCTATGGATACAACCACATTTGCTATGCTTGCTATTCCAATTACAAGAGCTCGTACACATCACTTAATTTATCAGGTAAATTCGTTTCTAGGGCTGAGTGTATTATTTGAGAACTCCATGATGCTGCCTAATGGAGATGAATTACTTGTACTTAGGAATCTAGGACTACGCCCAGTTCAAGAAGGTCTACGACCAGCTCCACAGGGTCTACGACCACTTCAAGAAGGCCTCCGACCAGTTGGACTCGTTGGACACAATCTACGACCAGAGATAGCATGGAATCCTCAAGACCACCCCAGACTGGGCCCTATGACTAGGTCTTCGACCGCAGATACGCGACATAAGATGCTGCGTCAGCATTTTGGATCTAATAGGACTTGTAAGCGTGGCGAGTCGAGTCCGTGTTGTGTACGCCTGCTCCATGGCAAAGACAACCCTAGGTCAACCTCCTCACGTCCCCCTATATATATACAGTAGACGTCATAGTTTAAGGTGGATTTTTCTTTGAGATTATTCTGCTTAGCAGTCTCGCCGCACGTTCAGTTGAGGAACCCCACATTGTGA
Organism: Hsuehochloa calcarea; assembly: GCA_036346395.1. Lineage (NCBI taxonomy): Eukaryota > Viridiplantae > Streptophyta > Magnoliopsida > Poales > Poaceae > Hsuehochloa > Hsuehochloa calcarea. Next base: position 57,093,026 of record CM070609.1, on the reverse strand, counting down.
GCTTCATCTATATTCGCAATACAATATCAGATTGCATCTTCTACTTTCTTGCTTGTGTTCTCGAGCATGTAGGAGATAGCCTTCTTGGCGAGGTCAACCGCGTTCGGCACAGTTGATAACCAACGGAGCAATGGTGTAGTGATTACGGGAGGTTTGATTTGTTTTGGTCGGAGCCTCCGGATCATCAATGTCGAGTTCTCCACAATTGACTTATCAGTATCTTTCGGAAGATCGGGCCATAGACTCATCAGTTGGTATCAGAGCTAAAGTTGCCCGTTAGGTAATCACAATTTTTCCCCCTGTTAGATTAGTTGTTTTCCATCGTCCTAAAGCTCCAGAAAATTGCCCCACAAAATATTTTTTTCGTCGTGTTCTTCCGCTGTCCCATCACCCATTGTGCCTGTGCAATTTTCGTTCTCTGTTTCGCATTGTTGAATTAGTGTCATTTGTCTAAGTTGTGTTGCTGGTTTAGAGTCGTATTCCTGGTCTCTAGTCAACACCGTCGCCCATCGTGCCACCACCCATCCTGGTCGTGACACCGCCTACGCGAGTTAGACCACCTCCTCGTGTTCGACCACCTACTTGCGCTCGACCACCTAGTCGGATTCGACCACCTACTCGGGTTCGACCACCTACTCGTTCCCGCCCCGACCACCGTATTGTCTCTTGTTGCTCTCGGACACCCCACGCACTCATCATATCGTGCCTGCCACACAAAGTCCGATAAGAATTTCATAGCCAAAGTTCAGAGAGAGAGAGAAAGAGTATCTTTTAATTACCTATATACCCCTGCCTTCTACAAAAAGTTTGTGACTCATATATATCCATAGACCCAGAAGAGGGTTTTGAAGAGTTTTGAGTCAAGGTCACATTCGCAAAAAAAAAAAGAAACCCTAGGTTGGGTTTCGGCAATCAAAAAAAAGAGAGAAAGAGAGAAAAAAAAAGAGAAGAAGAAAGTAACCCTAGGTTGGGTTTCGGCAGTCAAAAAAAAAAGAGAGAGTAGAAGAGGCCGCAAACCGACCACCCCCAGTGAAGAAGAAGAAAATGGACCACCACCAGTTGGTCTACGACCACTCCCCGCCTTGCATCCTTTGAATCCTTGCATCCAGTTCTTGTTATCGATCAATGTGTGCTAGGGCTAGGGACACTTCTTAGGCCAGCAACCGTGACAGGTACTTTGGACCCTTATTCAACTTTGCTAATCAGGTTACAGTTTTTGTTAATCCTTGCTACATATTGTGCCTTCCGAGCACCACCTACTCTTGATCAGCACAGGTCTCCTCTTGCAATCATACCCACTCTCCACACAGTATCACGAACCAGCCACTGGTCGTACCACCTACTGCATTGGTAAGAACACTTGTAAGAGTGTGGTAAGATGCTTGAGAGTGTGTGATTCCACCTTCCATCACCTAGTAGTTGATAGGGATAATACCTGTGTGTTATCTTTTGTTTTCTGCTAACCATGACAGGTGAGACGTCTGATGTACAACACACTACCATTAACGAGGCCATCGACAGGAGGCTTCAAGCTACCACGATCACATTGCAGCACTCAATCAACGATTGTATTGCAGCGCTCACTAAACGCCTTGAAAGAATGATGAACCGGCCACCAAACAGTGGACGTGAGTACGATCACGATGTAGCCCAAGATCTTAAGGAGGGAGATGATAACGGGAGGAGAAGCCGTGAGACCGACGCTGTGTTTGCTGACCAGTATGCACATCAACAACACCCGGCATCCATGATCGTTCTGGACCTCAGCTCTCTAAGCTTAGTCTCGATCCACCTCGCCGTTGACCGTCGTTGACCTGCAAGCCACCTGCATAGCAATAGACCAAGAAATCGTCTCCGGGAATAAGTTCTTCACAACTTGACCCATGTTAGCTCAAATCATGCAATATGCAACATTAAAGCATTGAAACTCATGCACTAGACTTAACCAAAACACAACACCGCCAAGATGGTCAACGAACAAGTGGAAACCTGTCTGACCTCCATACCAGGCCGGTCTGACCGATCTCAAATCGGTCAGACCGATTTGTATGAGCCGGTCAGACCGCCCGAAATGACTTAACCAAAATTTCACCCTGGAAATCCGATAACTCTCTGGAATTTTCAAATGAATATAACTTTTGACTGGAAGCTTCAAAAAATATGGGACCATATGCAGGAGACTCCCCTCTCTTGCCTACACCCTCTGATGAGGGCATCACTACTTCGGATACACGCACTACGCAAAATCCTCCAGATCCGGTTGCTAAACTACAAGGTCCTATGACAAGAGCTCGTGTACGTCACTTAAATTATGAGGTGAGCTCGTTTCTAGGTGCTAATAATTTATCTATGCAGAATGGTATGCTACCTAAAAATTGTGATCTTCTGTTACTTAGGAAGGATGGAGAGGATCCAAACTGTCTACGACCAGTTCTTTGTGATCTGCAAGCTCTACGACTAGATCTGCCAGATCTACGACCAGGTCTCAAGTGCTACGATCAGGCCTCCGACCAGTGATGACCACGTTGGGAGTTAGTCAGAGACATTGAAATAAGGTGTTGTATCACCGTTTTAGGCCTAATAAGGCCTTGCAAGCGTGGCGAGGTCAAAGCCTGGGATGTGTACGCCTCTCCACATGGCAGCATAACCCTTGGTCGACCTCCTCATGTTCACCCCCCTATATATTGTTTGCAGCCGCCACAGTTTAGGGTTGGGTTTTTTCTTAGATTATTCTACCTTTGCAGTTTCGCCGTTTACGGTTTGAGAAACCCCACTTTGTGAACTTAATCCAAATCTGCAATATCTTTCAGATTGCATCTATCTTGTTCTTGTGAGTTGCTTCGATTACTTGCAAGAACCATAACCCTCGTGGTAAGGTTGATCACGTGCAAGCGTGGTTGATAACGATAGTTGTGCGGGTGTAGAGAATTGCGAGGTGAAGATCTGCGGGTCGGAAGCCTCAAAGCGTCAACGTCCTCACGACGAAACAAATCGAACCTATCGGAAGATCGGGCCGCCGTATACTCATCAATTGGTATCAGAGCGAAGGTTGCCCGTTAGGTAATCTCGTTTATCCCCTTTTTGTTAGTTGTGTTCTATCACCTAGAGTCCACAAAATTACCCTACAAAAAAGTTTTAGATCTTAAGTTCTTTCGCTGTCCAAACCACTTTGTGCCTATCGTAATTGTGTTTTCAGTTTTCGCGTTGTTGATTTCGAGTCCATTTTCGATGTCTTTGTTGCTGGTCTAGTCGTCGTAATCTAGTTTCTAGCGTCGAGTCTTCGCTGTTTTTGGTCTTTGTGTATCTCGACCTACCCTTAGTTACATCCTTTGATTTGTTTGGTATAGCCGAGATCGTGAGACCCCCTCCCCATACGACCACCTAGTCGGATTCGACCACCTCCTCGAGTTCGACCACCTCCTCGGATTCGACCACCTCTTCGACTTCGACCACCTACTCAAGTTTGACCACCTAGTCGGCTCGACCACCTCCTCAGATCCGACCACATAGCCAAAGTTCAGAGAGAGAGAGAGTATCTTTTTATTACCTTTACACCCCTGCTCTCTGGAAAAAGTTTGTGACCTGTATATACCCCCAGACCCAGAAGAGGGTTTCGAAGAGTTGTGAGTCAAGGTCTCACAAAAAAAAAGAGGAACCCTAGGTTGGTTTCTACAGTCAAAAAAAGAAGAAGAAAAAAAATCACAAGAGAGAGAGACCACTCATAGTTGTCTTACGACCACCCTCAGTTGGTCTACGATCATGCTCAAGTGGTCCACGACAACCCACAGCTGGTCCACGACCACCCACAGGAGAAATCAGTTGCTTTGTGAATTTTGTTCCATTGTGCTTGTATCTACCCTATTTTTCAGCTTGCTTGATCTAGTTCTTGGAACGCGTTTGGGCCAACAACTGTGACGAGTACCGTAGACTTTGATTCAGCTTTGCTAATCTGATTTTATTATTGCTATTCCTTGCTACTAAACATTGCCTATCCGAGCTCCACCTACTTTCAGCCCTCAGATTTGGATCCTCGCAATTCGACTCCGCCGCGGTCATACATCCCACCTTATCCGATCATACCACCTGCCGCAATTGGTAAGAAATCTATAAGAGCTTGGTAAGACGCTTGTGAGTGTGTGTGTTTCCATCTTCCACCACCTAGTAGTTGATAGGGATAATATCTTTGTGTTGTCTTTTGTCTCCTACTAACCATGGCAGGTGAGGAATTGGAGGCGCAAGAGTGTGTTTTGAGGGAAGAACTCACGAGGGTGTTGGATGAGCACCGCCATGCTATTAACGACGACATTGATAGGAAGTTTGTGGAAACAAATGCTACACTACAACAACTCAATAAAAGTATTGCAATGCTCAATACATGCATTGATGGTTTGGCCAATCCACCACAGAACAATGGGCGTGTGGATCCTCAAGGTGCAGTCCATAACCATGAGATTGACAATGATAATGAGATGCGAAACCACGACACCTTTGATGCACAACAACGGAACTGGTTGAACTTCAACCGTCAAGGTATGAGAGGTAATAACTTTCAGCAACATAATGCACGTGTTAATGATGATCCATATGCTAAAGTCAAGTTCACTGTACCATCTTTTGCGGGTGCTTATGATGCCGAAATATACCTAAATTGGGAGATGACGGTAGAATAGAAAGTAAATGCTCACTTAGTTTCTGAAGTGCATAGAGTTAGGCAAGCCACAAGTGAATTTAAAAACTTTGCCATCATTTGGTGGAATAGGGTATGCAATGATGGATTAGCGCCTACTACTTGGGATGCTTTAAATGTTGCTATGCGTAACAGATTTGTTCCACCTTCTTTTAAACGTGACTTGTGTAAAAAACTGCAGCGCTTAAACCAAGGCAATAGATCCGCAGAAGAATATTATCAGGAGCTACAAATTAGTATGTTGCGTTGTGATATTATTGAGGATGAAGAGGCTGTAGTGGCACGTTTTTATGGAGGATTAAGACGTGAAATTCAGGACATAGTTGATTACAAAGAATATGATAGTGTTCCTAGATTGTTCCACCTGGCACGTTTGGCAGAAAAGGAATTGCAGGGACGACAACAGAGTCCAAGGAACAACTTTGGAAGCACGTCTACACCAAGATCAACGCCGGGGCAAGTTAAAACATTTCCACCTTCAGCTACATGGTCTGCTGCCCCCTCCACGAGTAGGGCACGTTCAGCAGCACCTCCGACACCATTACATGCACCCGAGGTAAGCAAATCTACTAGTGTGTAGGCCCCAGCCAAGAGTTCTTATTCGGTTACTTCCACGGGCCGTACTAATGGGATTATTTGCCACCGTTGCAAGGGAATGAGCCACGTCATGAGGGACTGCCCAAGTCAGCGAGCCTATCTTGCCACCGAAGACGGTGGTTATGTAAGTGCTAGTGATATTGAGGATGAATATGTACTTGCAGCTAACATTGCAGGTGGAGGAGACGAGATAGACAGTGATGCTGATGGTGTAGAGGAACAAGTAGCTGATGTTAACACCGGGAATCATATGAGCCTTGTTGCGCAACGAGAGCTGAGCGCACAAGTGGAGAGAGTAGAGCAAAATCAACAGCACAACTTGTTTCAAACCAGATTTCTCGTGAAGAAGAGAGCCTACAGAGTAATCATTGATGGAGGGAGCTGTCATAACCTTGCAAATTCTGAGATGGTCGAGAAGCTTGGCTTGGCCACACAGCCACACCCATGTCCCTACTTGAGAGACCATGTGAGAGGTCCTCCATTCTGAGTGATGAGTATTTGACAGCTTGTTAAATGTTTGGAAGTTGAGTTTTTCGGTTTGGACTGTTTCGGTTGAACAGATAATCGAACTACCGCCGTATGTCGCGAAGTTCCGATAATCGGAACTACCGGCGTTGGAAATAGGAACTTCCGATTAACCTGGGTTTTGAGTTCGGTTGAAGGAAATCGGATCTTCCGCACCTGGGGTAGCGGAGTGTCCGATAAAACTGACGTTGAGTGTTCCTCTGAGACGATAATCAGATTTGAAAAATGGGAAAGGCGGATGTTCCGAAGATCGGAAGTTCCGCAATGTTGCGCGAACTTCCGATAATCCTCGACAGCGGACGTTCGAAATCGGAACTTCCACCGTGGTAAGCGCGAACTTCCGATTGTGTCGTAATCGTGCGTAGAAGGATAATTTGTGATTTTGATTTTGTATGAGTTTGAGTCTTATACAAATGTTGATGCTATGATATTGTGCAATGCTATGTGATGTGTTTTTGTCTGTGTTGACTGCAGGACATCGAGACGAAGTCGTGGCGAGACACGAGGTGATCGGACTAGGCGCAGGCGGCGTTGAGGTCAGAACGGTCGGGATGTGTCGAAGACGGCGTGAATCTTGAGGTGGTTGCGTGTCAAGGACAGCAAGGCGTACGGAGGCTTCGGAAGGTGTGCAAGGGCGAACGGTATTTTCGCAAAGCGGCACAAGTGGAGGCGGTTCCGCTCGGTGTAGCGGGCTTAATGGGTTGGAGGCCCATTAAGCAAAGGCTATAAATAGAGCTGAACCCTCGTTGTTAGGGTTAGACTTTGAGAGAGGAAATTAGGGTTAGCTCTAGCAAAAGGTTTTGTTTTGCTTTTTGAGAGTTTGTTGGTTTGGAGAGAATGAACTGAAAATCCCTGTAATCATTCCTCTGTGTTTCCCCTGTAATCTTTTTGATCTCTATCAATGAAACTCTGAGGTTTTTTGATTACTTGTTTGTGCCTCTCTTATTCCCTTCCTGTTCTTGTTGAATATTTAGGGTTTTGATGTATCTTTTGATTCGTCCTATGAAATAGCATGAAACTTGATATCTAGATGAAGGACCGATATTGCTAATGTATCCTCAAAGTTTCATGAACTAGGAATCAGAGAATCGTGTCTATTTCGGGTTTTGGTCTTTCTTGCCCCTTCTTCAAGAAATCCGTTTTTGGCTTGATTATTGAATCTTTGTTTGCGATTCTTCTCCATAAGGTCAAGATGGTGTTTAGGATGATGTCCTGTGAAACTTGACCCGAGAAGAGCATTCAAGATTTAGTCTTTTGGATTTTGGGAAAACCCGAAAGCTTGTTCTTGGTCAGACAATCGAACTTCCGATTGTCCAAGGACTATCGCAGCGGAACTTCCGCACTAACCACGGAACTACGGAGCGTGAACTCATCACGGTAGAATCGAGCTTCCGATTTTTGATGTAATGCATCGAAACCTGTTTTAGTTCTATGATTTTGTTTTACTCTTCTTGAGAGGGTTTTGTAGATCTTGTTTAAATACATTAAAGGGGAGTTCTTAATTTTAAGGCACCATTCACCCCCCCTCTGTTGCCATTTCGGTCCTTCACTACTACATCCAATGGTTCAATTCGTGTGGTAAGTTAAAGGTAAACAAAGTTGTGAGAGTACAATTTTCAGCTGGTAATTACAAGGATAGTACCGACTTTGATGTAGTGCCTATGCAAGCATGCTCTTTGTTGCTCGGTAGGCCTTGGATGTATGATAATGACATTTTGCACCATGGTAGAGCTAATACCTACTCATTCTCACATAGGGGTAAGAAGATTGAGTTGTTGCCTTTGACACCCGCTGAAATTGTGAAAGATAAAGTAGAGCGTGCTAAAAATAAAAGAAACACCAATGAACATGATTCTGAAAATCAGCAAGTAGCAAAATGTATTTTTCCACCTAAATGGGAGAAAGTGATGCCTAGTTCTAAGTCCGAGGGAATTAAATTGAAAGGATGTGTTATGCTTGCTACTAAATCTGAACTTGCTGAAATTTGTGATAATGAGCTGCCATGCTATGCTTTGATATGCAAAGATGCTTTATTTTCATTTAATAATATGTCTAGCTCTTTACCTCCTATCGTTGCTAACCTTTTGCAGGAGTATGTAGATATATTTCCAGCTGAGATACTCCCGGGATTGCCACCTATTCGATAGATAGAGCATCAGATTGATTTGATCACAGGAGCGATTTTGCCAAACTGTGCTGCATATAAGACCAATCCAGAGGATACTAAGGAAATTCAGCGACAAGTCCAAGATCTTTTGGACTGTGGGTACGTACGAGAAAGCCTTAGTCCTTGTGTTGTTCCTGTTCTTTTGGTTCCTAAGAAAGACGGTAGTTGGCGTATGTGTGTTGATTGTAGAGCCATCAATAATATTACCATAAGGTATCGTCACCCTATTCCTAGGCTTGACGACATGCTAGATGAGTTGACTGGTTCTATTATTTTCACAAAGATTGACTTGCGGAGTGGTTACCACCAGATTAGAATGAAATTGGGAGATGAATGGAAGACTACTTTTAAAACTAAGTTCAAACTATATAAGTGGTTAGTGATGCCTTTTGGTCTAACTAATGCACCTAGTACTTTTATGCGATTGATGAACGAGGTTTTACGTTCTTTCATTGGAAAATTTGTGGTGGTTTATTTTGATGATATCTTGATTTATAGCAAGTCTCATGAGCTACACTTGAATCATATACGTGCTGTTTTTAATGCTTTGAGAGATGCATGTTTGTTTGGTAACCTCGAGAAGTGCACCTTTTGCACTGATCGAGTTGCGTTTCTTGGTTATGTTGTGACACCATAGGGAATTGAGGTGGATGAGGCAAAGATTGTGGCCATCCAAAGCTGGCCGACGCCTACCACTGTGACACAGGTGCGGAGCTTCCACGGCCTTGCTGTATTCTATCGACGTTTTGTGCGGGATTTCAGCGTCATTGCCGCACCATTGAATGAATTGACCAAGAAAGGAGTGTCCTTCCAATGGGGACCTGCGCAAGAGAAGGCATTAAACTTATTGAAAGAGAAGCTCACCCAAGCACCACTACTCCAACTCCCTGATTTTGGTAAGATTTTTGAGATTGAATGTGATGCTAGCGGGATTGGGATAGGTGGTGTATTGATTCAAGAAGGTAAGCCGGTCGCATACTTCAGTGAGAAATTAAATGGGCCTAGTCTGAATTATTCTACCTATGATAAAGAATTGTATGCTTTAGTTCGTGTGCTTCAAACTTTGCAACATTATCTATGGCCCAAAGAATTTGTTATATATTTCGATCATGAATCACTAAAACATATTAGAAGTCAAGCTAAACTAAATAAACGGCATGCTAATTGGGTAGAATTTATTGAGTCATTTCCATATGTCATAAAGCATAAGAAAGGTAAGGACAATGTGATTGCCGATGCGCTTTCTAGACGTTATACCATGTTATCTCAATTTGATCATAAGATTTCTGGTTTGGAGACCATTAAAGATTTATATGCTACTGATTTGGATTTTAAAGAAGTGCTTGAACATTGTAAAGGAGGGAAAATATGGAATAAATATGTGTTGATTGATGGTTTGGTCTATCGTACTAACAAGCTATGCGTTCCAGCTAGCTCCGTTCGTCTTTTGTTGTTGCAGGAGGCGCATGGAGGAGGTTTGATGGCACATTTTGGAGCAAAGAAGACTGAAAATGTGCTGGCCGCCCACTTCTTTTGGCCAAAGATGAGGCGCGATGTCGAGCGCTACGTGGCTCGCTGCACCACATGCAACAAAGCTAAGTCCCGTCTCAATCCACATGGACTTTATATGCCTCTTCCTATTCCTAGCGCCCCTTGGGAGGATATTTCTATGGATTTTATTTTAGGATTGCCTAGGACAAAGAGGGGGAGGGACAATATATTTGTAGTAGTGGATCGATTTCCTAAAATGACACATTTTATACCTTGTCATAAGAGCGATGATGATACAAATATAGCTGATTTGTTTTTTAGGGAAATCGTTTGCTTACATGGAGTGCCCAATACTATTGTCTCGAATCGCGATGCGAAGTTTTTGAGCCACTTTTGGAGATCACTTTGGAACAAATTGGGGACAAAGCTGCTATTTTCTACTACGTGCCATCCCCAAACTGATGGACAAACGGAGGTTGTCAACCACACGTTATCCACCATGTTGCGGGCTGTTTTAAAGAAGAATTTGAAGATGTGGGAAGAGTATTTACCACATATTGAGTTTGCTTACAACAGGTCGGTACACTCTACCACCAAGGTAAGTCCGTTTCAGGTAGTGTATGGTTTTAACCCCCATGCTCCTATTGATTTACTACCTTTGCCTACCTCTGAAAAAATTAATTTAGATGCTAAGAAGCGTGCTGAATTTGTTCTTAAGTTGCATAAAACAACTAAAGAGAATATAGAGCGTATGACTAAAAGGTATAGGGTTGCTGGAAGTAAAGGTAGAAAAGAAATAAAATTTGAACTAGGTGATTTAGTTTGGGTGCATTTGAGAAAGGATAGATTTCCAGAATTAAGAAAATCAAAGTTGATGCCTAGAGCTGATGGACCATTTAAAATAATTAAGAAGATCAATGACAATGCTTATCAATTGGAACTACCTGCAGATTTTGGGGTTAGCCCCACATTTAACATTTCAGATTTGAAGCCATACGTGGGAGTAGAAGATGATCTTGAGTCGAAGATGACTCCAATTCAAGAGGGGAAGGATGATGAGGACATCACTCCTTCGGATACACGCACTACACAAAATCCTCCAGATCCGGTTGCTAAACTACAACGTCCTATGACAAGAGCTCGTGCACGTCACTTAAATTATGAGGTGAGCTCGTTTCTAGGTGCTAATAATTTATCTATGCACAATGGTATGCTACCTAAAAATTGTGATCTTCTGTTACTTAGGAATGATGGAGAGGATCCAAACCGTCTACGACCAGTTCTCTGTGATCTGCAAGCTCTACGACCAGATCTGCCAGATCTACGACCAGGTCTCAAGTGCTACGACCAGGCCCTTGACCAGTGACGACTACGTTGGGAGTTAGTCAGAGATATTGAAATAAGGTGCTGCGTCACCGTTTTTAGCCTAATAAGGCCTTGTAAGCGTGGCGAGGTCAAAACCCAGGATGTGTACGCCTCTCCACATGGCAGCATAGCCCTTGGTCGACCTCCTCATGTTTTCCCCCTATATATTGCATGCAACCGCCACAGTTTAGGGTTGGGTTTTTTCTTAGATTATTCCGCCTTTGCGGTTTCGCCATTTACGGTTTGAGAAACCCCACTTTGTGAACTTCATCCAAATCCATAATATATTTCAGATTGCATCTATCTTGTTCTTGTGAGTTGCTTCGATTGCTTGCAAGAACCATAACCCTCTTGGTAAGGTCGATCGCGTGCGAGCGTGGTTGATAACGATAGTTGTGCAGGTGTAGCGAATTGCGAGGTGAAGATCTGCGGGTCGGAAGCCTCAAAGCATAAACATCCTCACGACGAAACAAATCGAACATATCGGAAGATTGGGCCGCCGTATACTCATCACCCTCTATTTTTGGCCTAGCTCCAAACTCACTCAAAAGTCCTGGCCGGTCATACCGCCAGAGCTACCGGTCGGATCGCCACACGTACCTGCTTCGACCGCCATCGCCACGGCCCGACCACCGAGGTCCGAACAAAGATTGGAGCTTTTCTGAAAACGCAAGATTCGGCGAACCGACAACGTCATTGCCAATTGACTCATCATCCTAATATCATGTACATATCCCCACGATATCCACAATCTCCCCCTTGATGAACACATTGGCAATCTCCCAGAAAATGTAAGTTTGTGGTTTGAAGGTAAAATACTCGCAGTTTTCGCGCAAAGGCACAACTTGGTCCATAAGCAAGAGAAAGCCTAGGAAATGACTAAGTTGGCTTCAGAATAGCATAGGTAAGTGAGATAAGTCAAAGAGAGCACAAAAAGTTTTAAATTCCAGAGAGTAGTCAAAAATCTCACTTTGGTCCATATGAAAGAACAATTGTTCTATTTGACCTTTGATCATTGTGAGTCTTCTAGAATTGTAAATAAAAGTCAGAAAATGCAATAAGACCAAGAGAATGCAATTTAGTTCCCACTAACTATGATCACTAATTTTCAGAAAATTCATTTTCCCCTTATGACTCCAAAAAGCTCTAAAACAATATTTTTACCAATCTTTCTCCCCCTTTGACAATGAATTCATCAAGGTGCATGGAAGAAGATAGAGCATGAAGGAATGGTTGTAGTTTTTCAATTTTGTTTTTGAACTTTAGCAAAAGGAGCCATGAAGATTATCCATGAAGACAGTACAAGTATTACACCAAGCCATATTATGTGAAGAAGCTATGTTCAATCATGGCAAAACATATACAGTAAAGCTAAGGCCAAAATAGCAATAATATGAGATTGAATGAACTAGTAGCATGACAAGTTACTCAAAATCATAGTTTCACTAAAGGTATCCAGAAATGAGTCAATTCATGTCTATAAGCCATACTGAGTCAATGTAGAAAATTATGAGTTCAATTATGAAGCAAGTTGTTCAAGCATTTAGCGCTTTGAGCATTTTGATGAAAATGATTGATTTTATCTTAGTAAAGCAAGTCCTGAACTAGGAGCCATCCACAACTGCCTCCAAAGCTTCAACTAATGGACTTTTTTATTTTCTTAACAGTGTGCTAGATCTCAAACCTTGCCGTGATCATCTCAAGCATGAAGCTTAAAAGAGTGGTCTAGGTCATCCAAAACCCCCTTAAGTTCATGCCTAGTGCAATGCCAAGCAGTCTCATGAAAAAGAATCGGTGAGATCAGTTTTTTCGCACAGAAAAGCTCATTTTTCAGCTCAAAATAAGTTCAAGACTCAGTTTATCCTATATGACATGGCATGAATCATGAAAAGATCACTAAAGCAAAACTGGTCAAAAGATCCAACAAGTCATGTTTTAATTCAATTCGCTCACAGATAATAAAGCTAGCATGCCAAAGGCTAAGCTAAACATGAAGAGCCATCAAAGAACTCTAGCAGACTAGCACAAGACATGACATGGTATAAAATAAGAAAACAAGCCATACAAGGATAATAATCAAAGCTCCATAAGTTTGTATTACAATGCAAGATGTATAAATTTTAAAATGCATTATGATACAATGAATGCAAAAAGAGCAAACTCCCTCTCAAAACAGGCCGAGAGGACTAACAACCCCTAACTCTCCCCGTAAGGAAGCAAAACGAGAAGAATCAAGAGCTTTAGTGAAAATATCTGCAACCTGTTGCTCAGACTCAACAAAGTGAAGCACAACATCACCCTTCTCAACATGGTCTTTAAGGAAATGATATCGAATGTCAATGTGCATAGTCCTAAAATGTTGCACTGGGTTTTTGGCGATATTTATGGCAGAAGTATTGTCACAGAAAAGAGGAACACTACCCAAAAATAACTCATTGTCCCGGAGAGTATATAAGATCCAGAGAACCCGACAAAGAATTCATCGGGTCATAGCCTACATACTCGCCCTACTGTGGATCTGCAACACAAGACTGTTTTTTAGAAGACCAAGAGATAAGAGATGTGCCTAAGAAATGACAAGTGCCAGAAGTACTCTTCCTATCCACTCTACACCCCGCAAAGTCAGCATCAGAAAAAGCCCAAATAGAGAGAGCAGAAGAAGAAGAATACCAGAGTCCAAAGTCAAGAGTATCTTGGAGGTACCTGAAGATGCGACGTATTGCTTGACGATGAGAAGCACGAGGGGAAGCCTGAAAGCGAGCGCACAGACATACTGCAAATTGTATGTCCGACCTCGACGCAGCGAGGTAGAGGAGGGAGCCGATCATACTGCGATATTCTTCCGGTCCACTGCTCTCCATCCTCATCGTGGTCCAAAGACGGTGGTTGTGGCAATGGGAGTAGATATTGGCCTACTGCTTCCCATGTTGAAGCGCCGAAGAAGGTCCTTTGTGTACTTACTTTGGTGAATGAAGGTGCCTTCTTTCAGTTGCTTGACTTGAAGACCAAGAAAGAATGTCAATTCTCCCATCATGCTCATCTCGAACTCCCGGCTCATAGAATCTGAAAATCTGGACACTAAAGCATGAGAAGAACCACCGAATATGATATCATCCACATAAATCTTGTGAGACCCCGGTTTATCCGGCTTGTAATGCTTAACCATCCATTCGGTCCTAGCATCACAAAGCAGATAATCCGAGACTCGAGACATGTATACTTCCCGTAAATGCAAGATACACACCTCATCACAAAATTTATGTATCAATTCCATTCATCCACATAGAACCAAACACGTAATGTAATGTAGTATTAATAATATTAAACCGAGTCATTATAAAAGAGAGGCCAACCGCCAACAATAAAAGAGACAACAATAATTAAACAATGAAGCAAAAGTGCCATAAGATGGCTACAACAAAAGAGCCAATCAAGGTGCCTTTAACCCACAAGGCAACCGACGGACCGCCAAGCTAGTCGCCAAACCCAAGCACATCTCACGTAAGTGAGGCCCTTGGGGCTCACCTTCTTCGCTCAAGAACAAAAGCAATGCAAGAAGAGCCGTGAGTACTTTGAATGTACTCGCAAGACTTACAGATGGTGTAACAAACTTGAGCATATACTACATGCAAGCTCGTAGAAATGGAGGCTGTATATTTTAGTTTTAGCATAAAGCAATTTTCCATTTGCAATAATGTAATAGATTGAAGGCAATGTTAATCAAATCGGTTTTTAATGTTCAAATAATCGCAAAAGACAACAATATAACAGTAGATAGGGAACAGCAACAATCCTAGAAGTGACTACGACCAGTAGCCACCACAACAATAGCATGAATTACCCATTCATACCACCCATGTCAAGTTTTAATTTTGAAAACAAAGGTTGCAGTCTAACTCTTGAAAGACCTCCCCAAGCGTGTCCATAACCTAGGACGAGGCTATTCGAATAGTTTTGTCCCTGCAGGGTGTACCAACTTACCCACATGTCGGACCGCCTTTTTGCCACATGATTAAGCACACTACCTTAGGTATGCCGACACGGCTAAGTCCTACGAGACGTTTCCAATATTATGTATTAACTTCGAGTCGCTCAGATGGATAGAAACCCATACGTTGTGTCGGGTCGTGGCCCACCTCTGACAACTACCCATCACGGTAAAGCCTTGGACAATCATGACGCTCGAGGTGGAGAACCTTCCCGGCAATCCCCACCACCGCACACCCAACACACACACCAGAACCCATACCATGTTTCCCACGACACACACACAAAAACCTTTCCTCCTGCGACTCGGAGATAACACACGCCAAAGTACTAAGTCAAGAGGGGTCCCATATAACCCTCATGTGGTTAGTACGCAATAGTGCTTGGTTTAGTGTAACAAGATGTTCGGTCCTTGATGACTTGCGCACCATTCCGATCACACCCAAAAACACCACACCAACATACCATTATGCCCAAGTCCAAATCCGTTTTCATTTTTCAGTTTTTGATTTGCAAAACTAACAAGCACAAAGTGCCGGACATAATGGAAGAATAATAGTTTTTGTGTGATCAAGACCATCGACTACGCCGATGGTCGCCCAAAGCTACCGAACTAAGCATGGCTAAGCATTTTCCAATCGGAAGCTACTAAGTGATCCAAGTCCCTCCATCGGACTCCGATCACAGTAATCTACCTAAGCTCATGGTAGTAGAGGACAAACGTGAGAAACCATGTGGAGGTAACTCCATATGTGTGATGAGTAATTGACACGTGCTCTGGAAAGTTTGAGTTTGTCTCAGACATTTTGTACTATCTACTAATGCTAATGTTTGATTATAATATTTTGTGCGGTGCTATGTGATGTGTTTTCTTGTCTATGATGGCTGCAGGACTTTGAGACGGAGTCGTGGCAAGGCACAGGGTGACTGGACTAGGCACAGGCGGTGCTGAGGTCAGAGCGGTCGGATGTGTCAAAGACGGCGAGGACTCGAAGTGTTTGCGAGGCTTGGACAGCAAGAAATGAGGAAGCTTCCCGGAAAGTGCAGGAGTGGCGTTTTGGTGAATTCGCAGGGCTGCACAAAAGGTAGTGGATTTGGTTAGGGGTTACTGGATAAAGTGCTACAAGTTGTTGAGAGCTAATGGGTAAAGTGTGTGTAAACCCATTAGTGGAGGCTATAAATAGAGATGGTGTCTTTAGGGTTTGGGGTTCCTGTGCGTGTGTGAGTTTTTGGCTCTTTGTGAGAGAGATGGGATGAAATGGATGTAATCATTCCTCTTTTGTAATCATTCATCTCTTTATGATTCCTTGTGAGATATTCCTTGTTTGAGATGTCATAAGTTTTCCTGGTTAGCATCTGTCTCTTTTGGTTTGTGTTTGGCTTATGTTAACTATTCTTGATTTCTTGTGATCTCTCTGAGTTTTAGTTTGCTGCTCTATATGTGGGAATTTGCCTCTAGGTTCTTTGATCAGTCCTTTCCCAAGAGCAAAAGTTAAATTCAATGGGAATTTTCTTTTCCTTGTCAGTGCGATCACTTACTCTTCCCGTCATTGTTTCGTAAGTTTCGCTGGGACTGCTCCTTGTTTATCTTTGCTTTTGGACTAACGCTTAGCTTTTTGGCTGAAGATAGACAGCAGTAATTTGAGAACTCCCTTGCAGTTTCTAGTCTGCAGATTTTTCAAGTTTTATTGCTTTCCCTTGTCAGTAGTTCGCCAAAGCTATTGTGTGCATTTTCGCTTGCTCCTCCCGCCTATTTTGGACCGCAGATGCACTTTTGTTGGTCGCTATCCCACTGCTTTTGGCAAAGTGATCGACTTACCATGCAGTACCAAACGCAGCTTTGGTCTGTGTTCTTAGGGATCGCCATAGCAGATTTCTACTGAATTGTGTTGCGGTTTTTCGCTTCCTTTGGCCCGAGGAGAGCGATGTCTTTCTCCTCCTTGGCGCCTTTCTTTTTCTGCTTTGTAGCAATCCAGCCAGTTTTCCTTTGTCTTTAAACAACAATCTATTTTCGCTTTCTAAGTTTGATAGTCAGTTCTATTCGGTGTTCTTCATTGCTTTGGACAAAGCAGTTTTTTGTTTTCTTTGCCTTTTGGACAACGACTCATGTTAGGTTTTCTCCGATGTTTTGGATTGTTCTTTGGTCATTGATTTCAGTTTTTGTGTGCTATTTTCAGTACTTCAATTTTCGGTTTTTGAGTTAGTGTTTGGCAAAATTGTTTTTCGATTTCCATGGGCGTTCATTTTTCTTTTTCATAGCTATCATAGCCATTGGAGAAGAAAGATTGTGTGGATACCATGAGGGGCGATTATTGAAGGCACCATTCACCCCCCCTCTGTTGCCATTTCCGATCCTTCAATTGGTATCAGAGCCGGTTAGCTCTTGTCTATAGATCTTAACCGGCCTGCGAGCCATGGCGCATGCATAAATACTCACCAAGCCTCCCGTCTTCGATGGCCTGGATTACCCCTTCTGGAAGAGCCGAATAGAAATTTACATCCAGGCTCAGGGGTATGCTATCTGGCGGAATGTAAAGGTAAGATTCGTTGTTCCTGCCGATGAGAACATCAATGTGGTGAACATGCCCGATGTTGAGGCCAATGCAAAAGCAAGGAACATCATCATTCAAGGGTTGAGTAGAAGCGTCGATCAAGATCTCTCACCGTCGTCCGCTTACGACATCCGGGTGACCTCGATGCATACCATAAGGGCACCACCCGATCAAGACGGCTCGACAGACCAGTTCAAGCGTGAATATAGTAAATTCGAGATGCTTGTCGGTGAGTCCTTGACGAAGTTCTTTTCACGCTTTCAAAAGATTTTGAGCAACCTCCGAGCGGTCGGTCTCACACACCCCGACTTCGGATAACGCTGACAGATGCTTGCGCAGACTCGATCTTCGTGTTTGGGAGATGAAAGTGACTACCATCAAGGATAGCACGACCTCTCGACCTCGACTCTTGATGCGCTTTACTCGCCTCAAGACTCACGAGATAGACATTGTCTCTCAAGGTCGAAGTCACGGTCGATGGCTTTAGTCACCGATCCCACCTCCGATCTTTTTCGAAGTCGAGACGCGGGTTCTCCTTGTCGCTTTCTCTCGTGACATAACCGATGATCGCTAGAGCGGCTTTGAGGATGAACAACTAGCCCTCCTAGCTCGGAAGTTTTCCCATGCTTACAAGAGAAGGAGGGATGGTAAAAGAGGAGGTCGTGTGATTTGTTTCGAGTGTGGTGGCCCCAACCACATCCGAGCAAACTGTCCCAAGCTGGGGAAGGGCAAAGGTGACTATGACGGTTCGGGCAAGAACGACTACATCGACAAGAACCGCAACACGAAGCCCTCAGCACCTGACCAAGGCAAGAAGAAGTTTCGCAACTTTGGAAAGGCAAAGAAGTCGTTCCATCGCGTCCTCACCGCCCGACGAAATGGACACCGCCGAGGTGGAGGGGTGGAGGACGATGATGGAAAGGACGATCAAGATCCCAAGGACGACGGCAACTTCTCCTAAGATGTGCTTCATGGCCTCGGGCGATCTCGAGCGACAATGAAATGCATCTCGACCGATGAGGTTAGTCAAACTTACGACCAGCTTAATGACACTTTTCTTAAGCTAGGTAGATTTCATGCTAAGTCTAGGGCTAAGTGTACTGAGTTGGAGAAGGAAGTAGCTAGACTATCACGGGAGCTTTCCTTACTTACATCTGCTCCCTCCCGTGATGATTGTGACACATGCTGTGCTTTGCTTGATGACATGGAAAACTAAGGACCTTGCATGATAGTGTGTCCTCGTAACTAGACATGATAGTGGTATGTTCTTGTTGTGTTCGATGACTTCTCGAGGTACTCTTGGGTGTTTTTCTTAGCCTCGAAGGATGAGACGTTTACTCTTCTTCGTGGTCTTTTTAGTAGGCTTTTGCTGAGCTCCCTGTGCATTACGAGCAATTCGCAGTGATAATGGCACCGAAGTTCAAGAATTCCTACTTTGAGAGTTTCGTGGTGAGACAGTGTAGAGCACCGCCTCGTCTCCATACGCCCCCAACGTAATGGCGTTGTGGAGAGGAAGAACCGCACCTTGGTCGAGATGGCCAGACGATGCTTGATGAGTACTCTACACCTAGGAAGTTTTGGGTGAGGCTATTGCACGCTTGTCATGTTTCTACATGAGTCTTTCTTCTGCACTCTTGCATCGCACTTCTTATGAGTTGAGATATGGGCGAAAACCCAGCCTCGCATTTTCGTGTGTTTGGTTGCAAGTGTTTTATTCAAGTCTGGGAACCTAGATAAGTTCGAGTCACGATCATGTGATGGAATCTTTCGGGTTACTCGACTTCTTCTCGTGCCTATAGAGTCCTGAATCATGTAGTCTAGCAAAATGGTAGAAACTCGTGAGGTGACTTTCGATGAGGCCACCCAGTGGACTAGGCCCGATATCTCGTGTTCTTTAGAGCGACTGAGTCCATCTTTGTGGACGATGAGGAAGACGGTGATGAGGGTTGTCTACCCGATCCAGTTCTTCCTCCTCCTGTTGAGGTGCCTTCTTCCACGGCACCTCAAGGAGAGCAGCCCTTACCTTCTGCTTCTTCTGAAGCTAGTGGCTCTGTTCCTATCTCATCTGCTAATGAGGTAGAGGCCACTTCTTCATCTCACCCTGGACCTCCTAGACACATTCAAAAGGACCATCCTTCAGAGCGATTATTGAGACCTTTTGAGCGAGTCACTGCTTAAAATCGGTATGTCTCAATTCTGTCTCCATTCTGCCTTTGTTGCCTCCTTTGAGCCCAAGGACGTTTGTCATGCTCTATCTGACGAGTCTTGGGTCAATGCCATGCATGAGGAGCTAGAGAACTTCGAAAGAAACAAGGTCTGGTCCCTTGTTGAGCCCCCTCGAGGTCACAATATCATTGGGACCAAATGGGTGTTCAAGAACAAGCAAAGTGAAGATGGGTTAGTCATTCGAAACAAGGCTAGGCGGTAGCTCGTGGGTACTCCCAAGTTGAGGGTCTAGATTTCGAAGAGACATTTGCCCCCGTAGCTAGACTTGAAGCCATTAGAATCCTGCTTGCCTTTGCAGCTTCTAAGGGTTTCAAGCTCTACCAGATGGATGTCAAGAGTGCTTTCCTCAATGGCCTTATTGAGGAAGAAGTCTATGTCAGACAGCCTCCAGGTTTCGAGAACCCCAAATACCCTAACCATGTCTACTGAGCTTTCCAAAGCTTTGTATGGACTCAAGCAGCTCCTGAGCTTGGTATGAAAGGCTTAAGTCCTATCTCACGAGTCATGGTTTTGAAATGGGTAAAATAGACAAGACCTTGTTCATCCGCCGCCTTGGCACCGATCTTTGCTCGCCCAGATCTATGTGGACGACATCATCTTTGGCGGCTCCTCACACACTCGTTTCCCGCTTTTCCGATGTTATGAGCTCGAATTTGAGATGAGCATGATGGGCGAGTTGAGCTTCTTCCTTGGCTTCCAAATCAAACAGACTCGGAAGGTACTTTTCTTCACCAAGGTAAGTACACTCGAGACCTCCCAAGCGCCTGACATGAATGATGGAAAGCCAAGATCAACTCCGATGGCATCTACAATGCTTCTTGATCCGATGAAGACGGTGAACTCGTTGACCAAAAGGAGTTCAGAGCATGATTGGCTCTCTTGTACCTCATGACCTCGAGACCGGACATACACTTCTCATGTGTCTTTGTGCTCGGTTTGAGCTTCTCCTCGCGCATCTCATCGCCAGCAATGAAGCGCATCTTTCGGTACCTTCGAGCTACCATTGACTATGGTATCCGGTACTCTTCCTCTTCTTGTCTATCTCTTAGAGCCTTCTCCGATGCAGATTTCACGGGTCAGAGGATAGATAGGAAGAGCACTTCCGCACTTGCCAATTCATTGGCACTTCTCTTGTCTCCGGTCGCCAAGGAAGCAAACCTGTTGCGCAATCCATCGCAGAGGCCGAGCACGTTGTCGCAGCCTGGGCTGTCAGAGCTAAATGCTTTGATGGTCTCGACCGCAGACTTTGGGTTAGCAATAGATCGTGTTCCACTCTTTTGTGATAACACGCTCGCGATTTCCATTGCCAAGAACCCAAGGCAACATTCTCGGACCAAGCATATTGATATCGATATCACTTTCTTCGAGACCATGTAGAGAAGGGTGACATTGTGCTCCAGCCAGGAGAGTGAGCACCGGCTATCGATATCTTCACCAAGCCTCCGGATGCCTCGGTTGCCACTCATGGGAGAGCTTAGTGGTTTGTCCTTACGGATTTGTTGTGAGGGGGAGCTTGTGTTTTACCATCAGATTATATTTTAATTATGCTTACTCCTTTCTCGTTGCATTTCTTTGAGTGAGTTGGGTCTAAGTCCTTCCAAAGATAGGTTAGAGTGGTTCTCTTGCCAAGTTGCTTTGATCGCTAATTTTATCTTGTGCTTTAGGATGCCGCCTATTAGTCGCTTCTCTCTCTCTAAGTTGAGCTTACTCACTTCTTATAGGTTCTAGCGAGGGTCGGCCACCCTTGGGTAGACAGTGACATGTTGTTTGCTCCTTAGTGAGTTAGTTAATCACCTAATAGTCCCGAATCATATGGGGTAGATAAGAATCATTCGAGTGTTGGTATTCTCTATATCTTATCTATGCTCTAAGGACCGCTTTTCTATTTCTTGTTCCGTTTGCTTTTTGTTCCTTTGGTTCTGGGAGTTTATCTTGGTTATTCCAGCTCTTAAACTTGTCATAACTCAACCTGAATTAAAAGATGCATATCATTCTGAAGGGGATCTGGTTTTTCGTGCATTTCATACTGCATTGCATTATAACCATATGGAGCCTTGTTTATTATCCCTTATGATCTGTTTTCACTGTTTTACATCTTGCCATGATTTATGCTAAAACTGCTAGATCTATCATGACTTTTCATGTGTAGTTTAGTCTTTGCCTTGCTAAGGTGTTTAAATATGCTAAACTTGAATTAAAATATTGTCATAATAGCTGTTGAGACTAGTCTGGTTGAAGCTATCCTTTTATGATTCTCGCCATGTCAAGTAGGCTGAGTTGAGTCTTAAATCTCTTTTGAACTCGTTTGTTAAGAAACTTGACTTATCTTTAATCGTTGGTCTAAAAACTTCAAAAGCAAAAATGATCTCTTTTGTGCTAAAAAACTGATCTCACCAAATCTTTCTCATGAGACGGCTTGCCATTGCACTAGGCATGAACTCGTGGGGAGCCTTGATGACCTAAGATCACCTCCTTAAGTCATTGTTTGGAGTGGTCGATAAGGCTTGGGATCTAGCACATGGTTAAGATTTGAAAATTGGTTGAAGCTTAGGAGGCGTTGTGGATGGCACCTAGTCCAGAGCTTGCTTTATCGAGATAAAACCATAAAGAGCTTTCTAAAAATAAAATGTGCTAATATTGCTTATCATTAAAAGACCAAGTTCGATAAAATGAGTCCTTCTTCAACCGGTAGCACTCTAAACTGCTCAATATTATGCTTCTTGGTTCCACTTAGAATATTTGACTTGGCTTGTATCATCCTTGGATACCTTTAGCTAGACTATAATCTTGGTTTATTTGACATGCTAAGAAATTGGACCAATTCTCGATTATGACTTTCTTGGTTTAGCTACTCTCTACATCAATTGTCATGATCTTGATAGCATTCTTATGTGTTGTGGCTTGTGTAATACTCTAACGGTCATTCTCGATAATCTTCGTGGCTCCAAATGCTTAAAATGAATAACATATAGTCATTTCTTCTCTTTAGTGCATCTTGATGATTTTATTGCCAAAAGGGGAGAATTTTGGAGAAAAGCCTTCAAGCTTTGCGTAAAAATTTGTCGCTTCAGCCGCTCCAGATTTCTCTTTGACGACATGGTCTTGAGTTTCCTTGTTCCTATTTTAGACCATGTTTGACTCTCAAACACAAACTCAACTTTATGTTTTTTATGTGTTTATCAATATACTCATCAAGGGGAGATTGAGAAACCATGTGGAGGTAACTCCATATGTGTGATGAGTAATTGACACGTGCTCGAAAGTTTGAGTTTGTCTCGACATTTTGTACTATCTACTAATGCTAATGTTTGATTATAATATTTTGTGCGGTGCTATGTGATGTGTTTTCTTGTCTATGATGGTCGCAGGACTTTGAGACGAGTCGTGGCAAGGCATTGTGGTGATTGGACTAGGCACAAGCGGCCGAGGTCGAGCTGCCTGATGTGTCAAGACGGCGAGGACTCAAGTGTTTGCAGGCTTGGACAAAGAAGAAATGAGGAAGCTTCCTGAAAGTGCAGGAGTGGCGCTTTGGTGAATTCGCAGGTCGCATAAAAGGTAGTGGATTTGGTTAGGGGTTACCGGATAAAGTGCTACAAGTTGTTGAGAGCTAATGGGTAAAGTGTGTAAACCCATTAGTGGAGGCTATAAATAGAGATGGTGTCTTTAGGGTTTGGGGTTCCTGTATGTGTGTGAGTTTTTGGCTCTTTGTGAGAGAGATGGGATGAAATGGATGTAATCATTCCTCTTTGTAATCATTCATCTCTTTATGATTCCTTGTGAGATATTCCTTGTTTGAGATGTCATAAGTTTTCCCGTTAGCATCTGCCTCTTTTGGTTTGTGTTTGGCTTATGTTAACTATTCTTGATTTCTTGTGATCTCTCCGAGTTTTAGTTTGTCGCTCTATATGTGGGAATTTGCCTCTAGGTTCTTTGATCATCCTTTCCCAAGAGCAAAAGTTAAATTCAATGGGAATTTTCTTTTCCTTGTCAGGCGCATCACTTACTCTTCCCGTCATTGTTTCCTGTAAGTTTCGTTGGGACTGCTCTTGTTTATCATTGCTTTGGACTAACGCTTAGCTTTTTGGTCAAGATAGACAAAAGTAATTTGAGAACTCCCTGCGCTTCTAGTCCGCAGATTTTTCAAGTTTTATTGCTTTCCCTTGCTGTAGTTCGGCCAGGCTATTGTGTGCATTTTCTGCTGCTCCTCCCAGTCTATTTTGGACTGCAGTATGCACTTTTGTTGGCTGCTATCCCAGTCTGTTTTGGCAGCAGCCAGCTTTCAGTTTTGTGCAGTCAAAACTGCAGTTTTGGTCTGTGTTCTTAGGACTGCTTGCAGCAGATTTCGGCTGAATTCGTGTTGCGGTTTTCTGCTCCTTTGGCCTGAGGAGAGCTGATGTCTTTCTCCTCCTTTGGCAGCTTTCTTTTTTCTGTTTTGTAGCAGTCCAGTTCAGTTTTCCTTTGTCTTTTAAACAAAAATCTATTTTTAGTTTTCTCTAAGTTTGGATAGCTGTCCTATTCGGTGTTCTTCGCTGTTTTGGACAGCGGTTCTTTTTGTTTTCTTTGCCTTTTTGGACAACAGTTCATGTTAGGTTTTCTCTGATGTTTTGGATTGTTCTTTGGCTGCTGATTTCAGTTTTTGTGTGCTATTTTCAGTACTTCAATTTTCGGTTTTTGAGTTAGTGTTTGGCAAAATTGTTTTTCGATTTCCATGGGCGTTCATTTTTCTTTTTCATAGCTATCATAGCCATTGGAGAAGAAAGATTGTGTGGATACCATGAGGGGCGATTATTGAAGGCACCATTCACCCCCCCCCCCTCTGTTGCCATTTCTGATCCTTCAAAACGAGTCCTACAGATTATGCAACTATAGGATACTAACCATAATTTAACAACAAAATAGCAATGCATACATACGAGTTGGAAATCAATATATTAGACTTGTAAAATAATAGGATTAACATGATCAAACTGCTTGTCTTTTTGCTGCTGGTCAAGATGTAGCTGGGGACCACTTATGTTGTCAATGTGCTCTTCGGATCCTAACGAGAATTCGGAAAGCAACCGATAAGAACGAATAAAACGCAACGACTCAGCAGCAACTTTCTCCAAAAATTCTGAAAAGGTGACAGTAACAGGAGCATAATCTATAAAGAATTTAGCAATAAGAACCAATTGATTTGGATTCTTAATGCCAAAACTACGACCGAAAGAAGGTCTTACGACCAGGTAGTGGTCGTAGCAGAACCTACGACTGGACCATAGTCGTAGAAGGATTTACGACCAGATATCTACGGGGTACTAGTCGTAGACAGACTTACGACTAGTTACTAGTGGTAGAAGCACTTACGACCACGACGTAGTCGTAGCAAGTCTTACGACTAGATACAAGTCGAGAAGAACGATGATCACGCCCATAGCCGTAGTGAGACTTACGACTATGGGGGTGATTGTAGGAGAACTTACAATCACTCGGTAGGCCTCCCCCTTATAAGCATAAGGGCACTTCCGGGGACTACGAGAAATCTGAACCAATAAAAAATGACTGCCATGCCTGAGAGTGAACAAAGTTTTATCAATCATTCCCATTTTGAAATCATTGTTAAGCAAGAAACTCTTAAGCCTGTCATACCAAGCTCTAGGAGCTTGCTTCAATCCATACAAGGCTTTAGAGAGATTAAAAACATGGTTTGGGAAATTATGATTTTCAAAACCAGGTGGTTGCTTGACAAAAACCTCTTCTATGAAACTATTTAAGAAAGCACTTTTAACATCCATCTGATAAAGCTTAAAACCCTTAGATGTTGCAAATGCTAGTAAAATGCGAATGGTTTCTAATCGAGCTACATGAGCAAAGGTTTCTTCAAAGTCTAAGCCTTCTACCTGGGAATAACCTTGAACTACAAGTCTAGTCTTATTGCGAACAACCAACCCATCCTCACTTTGCTTATTTTTAAAAATCCATTTCGTCCCAATTACATGATGATCAGAAGGAGGCTCAACTAAGGTCCAGACTTTGTTTCTTTCAAAATTTTCAAGCTCTTCATGCATGGCATTGATCCAAGAGGCATCAGATAAAGCATGGGTGATATCTCGGGGTTCAAAAGAAGCGATAAAAGCAGAATGTGCATGAGAATCAGGAGAAATAAACCTGCAGCGAGTGACTCGCTCTTGAAGATCCCCCATCATCTGCTCAGGTGGATGCCGTCGCTGAATGTGAAGAGGAGCTCTTCGTGCAGAAGTGGCCTCTACCTCATGAGTTGTGGAGGTAGGAGCAGAGTCACTCAAATCGTCGGTGAAGATAGGAGGAGGCTGCTCAGTTGGAGCTGGAGTAGTGGAAGTAGGCTCTCCAACCATCTCAGATGTGACTGGAGGATGGATTGGGTCCTCATCCTCAGAGTCATCATCGACGAATATGCTTTCTCAAATTTCAGGAACCTGTGTACCTGCAGCATCGGGTCTAGTACCAGGACTAGCCTCATCAAAACTGACTTCGCAACTCTCAACAATTTTGTTATTGTCAAAATTAAATACACAATAGCCACGAGAGTGAGCAGGATATCCAAGAAAAATGCCATCATAACATCTGGATTCAAATTTATCAAGGTTGCCATGTTTAAGAATGAAGCACTTGCAACCAAAAATTTTGAAATGGGAGACTTTGAGCGAATGACCAAATCTAAGCTCAAAAGAAGTCTTGCCAATCACAGATCTCAAGAAAACCCTATTAGAGATATAACAAGCAGTAGAGATCGCCTCAGCCCAAAACCTCCAAGGTGTGGAATGCTCATCTAACATGGTCCGAGCCATCTCTACAAGGGTCCTGTTCTTCCTCTCTACAACACCATTCTGCTGGGGAACTCTAGGAGAAGAGAATTGGTGCTCAATTCTCCTATCAGTGCTGAAGGTAGTAAAGGAATAATTCTTGAATTCTATCACATTGTCACTCCTAATGGATCTCAAGGCTCCAGGAAGATCAACAGCCAGTCTAAGGACCAATTCTCTAAAGAAGCTAAATGGCTCGTCCTTAGAAACCAGAAAATAAACCAATGAATACCTGGAGAAATCATCCACAATCACAAGCACATACCATTTCCCACCCACGATCAACTCTAGAAGGACCAATGATTGTCTAAGTGCGTAAGTCGCCCGGTCCATCACCATCACTAAGGTAAGAGGCGGATGAGAAGCAGAAACTATCTTACCATGTCTACAGGGCGAGCACACAAGATCTCTAACAGCCTTTAGCCTAGGCAAACCTCTAATCAAATCCTTGCAACTGACTTTAGACAAGTGATCAAAGCCTATATGCCCAAGTCTACGATGCCACAAAACAAGATCATGAGAAACAGAAGCTACAAGACATCTAGGACTGGAAGCAGAGGAAATACTAAAATTAGCACAAAAGATCCTCTCAAACCTGGAGATCTCAAAGACAAGCTCACCCGAGGAATCTAGAACTCTACACTCACCACATTTAAACCTTACTTCTAGACTCTCATCAAGCAGCTGAGAAACAGATAGCAGATTATACCTCAGCTTACTTACCAAAGCGACATCCTTAAGCATGAACTTGTTGTTGACGCGCACAGTGCCCTTGGCTGTCACGGTCCCGGTAGAAGCATCCCCAACGGTAATCAATTCATTATCGGATGCACGTGTGAGGGAGGAGAACCATCTAGAATCTACATTCATATGTTGAGAACACCCGGAGTCAACAAGCCATATGTCCTCCTTCCTCACACGACGGACCTAAAAAGCACAAACAGAAAATATCTGTGTCTCCATACTAGGGTTAGTGATAAGAGATCTGGGAATCCAGTACTGAGTCGCACGATGCCTGGGAACAACAGTAGAAGTAGCAGTAAAATGATTAGGAACACAATCATAAGAATGCACACGAGAACCACCTAGACCTCTCCGAAACGATCTACCAAAAGATCGGTACTCCCCCTGTCTAGATGCTATCTGTGGTTTCTCCTCACGATATACTAAACCAGTACGCTGCCTAGACCCACCAAAAGAGTCAAATAAGTCCTCTACAAACCTAGGCATATGTCTAGTAGGAAAACAGGCTGCCTGGCTCTAGAGACTACAGCAGGTGAAGGAAATCCTCTAATGGTTCTCAAAACGCTCATCCTCTTTTTTCTCTCAATCTTGGCTCTACGGAAGCAGAACTCAACAATATGGTCATCTTTCTTGCAGAAGGTGCAATGGTACTTGACCTTTTGAGGGGGTCTGACCTGATGAAGCAGAAGCACTTGTCTTGCAAGAAAGAGTTTGGGCAAAATCTGCAGATCTAAAGACAACCTTAGATGGCTTAGGGGGTTCTACCTCAAACAGGTCACTGTCAACAACTCTTGTAATCTTAGGTGGATGGTTCTTGGAATGCTCTGGGGAATTAAAAACTAGGACACTATTCTTCATACTCACTTTAGATTGGTCAAGAATCATGTTGAGCTTCTTCTTCCCACTAGTAAACCTCTCAAGAGTCACTTTGAGGTAATCGTTCTCTTTGGCCAAATCCTCACATATAGTGCACTTTCTTGACTTGATTGCCTCATCATACTTACTCTTAAGAAGAGATACTTCAACTTTCAAAGCTTCACAAGACACACAATAGGAATCCCTAATCCTATTCAACTGCTCCTTAAATTTATCTCTAAAAGTCTCTTGTATCTTATCAACAATTATTTCAACTTCAGCATGCAAGACACAACAGGTAGAGTCAATAACTTTCTTGGAAGCAGTAATGGTCATAGATTTTTCAATTTTAGCTTTTTCTTCTAGTGTCTTGTTTAGAGCTTCAATTTCAGTTGTGAGCATAGTACAATTTTCACATGATGGAGATTTAGAGTAAAGAACCATTTCTGACATCTCTTTCATTTTAATTCTATTATTCTTACAATGAGAGCAAGTGTGATTAGCATCAAATTTCTGTAATTCTTTCATAGCGCTATCCAATTTTAATTCAAGCAAAGCACAGTTAGAGCAAGATAAAGTGATAGCATCTATAGTACTCTCATCAAGAGAAATAGCATTCATGCAAACAGCACTAGACTTGAGAGATTCTAGTTCATCAAGAGCATCTTTCAATTAATTCACAACAGAGGAATGAGCAGATTTTAAGCTTGTCAATTCATCAAGCAAGCTAGTTCAGGAATCACAAATATCATCAGGATTAATGGATTTGAGCCTAACAACTTCTAGGTTCAAGTAATCAATCATAGTGTCATGTTTCTTAATCAATTTAGCTTGCTTATGCAGTTTCTATTCAGCAAGAACCAAAGCACGTTTCATATCAGCAAGTGTAGGACATACCTCATCGGGATCACTGAAAGGATCGTTGTCGTTGGAGGAGTCGATGTCGTGGCTGTCCTTGGCCATGAAACACATGCTGGTGAAGTCCTGAGCCTTCTTCTTGCCACGGGAGTCATCCTCGTTGTCCTCCATCTCTGAGTCCACATCGCTCATTTTAACATTCTCAGGAGCAGCAAGGACCCGGCTGACGAACTATTGATAGTTTGTCTTCTTGGGTTTCGCATCCCTAGCTTGAGGACGCTTCCGAGAGTCCTTCTCCTCCTTGCCCTTCAGCTTGGGGCACCTGGAGCGAATGTGGTTTTGCTCACCACACTCAAAGCATGTGACAGGGCCACCTCTCCTTCTGTTCCTCACTTTGTTGTAAACTCTCGAGAATTTGGTGGATAGGAGGGCTAAATCATCCTCAGGTAGTTTCTCCAGTTGCTCATCGCTCAAAGAATGCAAAACTGATAAAGAAAAACTAGATGAACTTAAATCCAAAGAATCAGATGAACTATCCTTAGATGAGTCGACCACTAAAGCCATCGACTCTGTCTTGGGGAGACGCGAGATAAAATCAATCTCATGCGTCTTCAACTTCGAGTATAACTTATCCATGGTAAGCTCACTCATGACAGTGTTGTCATTGATGGATGTGATCTTCATTCCCCAGACCTTCACATCAAGAGCACCCAAAAGCTGGCGTGCGTTCTCAGACTCAGAGAAAACAAAGTCAACAGCGCGAAGATCATGAAGAATCTTAGAAAACCTTCCCCACAGCTCATCTAAAGACTCACCAGGGCTTTGCTCGATTTTGGAGTATATTTTCTTGAGCTGGTTCTTCTCACTTCCTTGATCGCAGTGGAGCCCTCGTGGCAATCACAGAGAGTCCGCCAGATCTCATGAGCAGACCTCAAATGAGCAACACGCTAAAACTCAGATCGGCTAAGGCCTTGGATCAGAAAATTTCGAGCCTTGCTATTGGCCTCCACATCTGGAGTGATCACATCGTCATCGGCTGGCACGACATAAGGATTTTTGACTTTAAGCCAAATTGCATGCCCTTGAGCCTCGATGTAGGCCTACATGCATGCCTTCCAGTAAGCAAAATCAACTCCACCGAAAATATGTGGTTTGGTCGAATACTTGTCAGTCGCCATGGCTCCAAAGACCGATTAAGATCTATGAGAAGAGCTAACCGAGCTCTGATACCACTTGTAGGACTGGAAAGGCGACTAGAGGGGGGTGAATAGACGCTTTCTTAATTTTCGCCTTAATGAAATTCAACACGAACTTTTCTTCAATAGCTATGAAAGCTAAGAAGATTAGTAAATGCACAGAGGAAACCTTGTGTTGAATCCGATTAACCCCTTAACCAAAAGACCCAAAATATAGAGATTAAACTCACTGGGGCGGTCGGGTACCGGTGGCCCCGACCGCGTTGTAGAATCGGTCCGACCAGTCCGACTAACTAGTGCATGCATGACCCAAAACCAAAACAAAAATCGGTCTAACTTTTAATTTACCCGATGAAACTTGACCAAATTTAGAACACACCTCCCTAAGTATATCTGGAACCTATTCCAAGCAACGATCGTCCAGATCCACATCAAGGTTTTGACCTTTTTAAGTTTTACCAAAGGAGGGTTCAAAACCGAGCAAAAAGAAAAACTTGATCCAAATCTTGCTCGTGGGGGATTGATGATCTAGATGATCCTAGGATTATTCCCACAAATCATAGCAAGGTAAAATAGGTCAAGGGACCAACCAAAAACAACCGGATCAAGAAAGCACCAAAATCATCAAAAGAGAGAGGAAAACACAAGAGGACTCATCTTTGAACAAACATCCATAGATTGATTCAAGATGTTGCTTGTTACAGCCACTCCCTCAAGGAGGACAAGAGCTCAATCAATGAGCACACACTCAAATCACCTCTCTAGGACCTAGCCTCTCCTCTCCTCTCCAAACCCTAAAACAAACTAGGGTTTTTGCAAATGAGGTGCTTGGGGCTGTTTGGCAACCACCCCCTCTATTTATAGTGAGGCCTAGGTTCTAGAAGAGTTCACCTGATGGGCTCTCGTTAAGTCCCAAAACAAACGAGACACATACACACAAATAAGCAAATCACCGCGCCACGTGTAGGTTGATCAGCAGCTCTCATCATGTCGGCAAGTCTCTCCTGTCCGAATCCCATCGGAACCTCCAAGACACTTGCACCGACCCCCGCACCGCTTGATCCACCCAACTGCAACAAACTGCCCGTTCGAACCATCTTGTCCATTCTGCGTCGTGCTTGAGTCACACGACCTCACCCGGCATCCATGATCGTTCTGGACTTCAGCTCTCCAAGCTTAGTCCCGATCCACCTCGCCGTTGACCGTCGTTGACCTGCAAGCCACCTACACAGCAATAGACCAAGAAATCATCTTCGGGAATAAGTTCTTCACAACTTGACCCACGTTAGCTCAAATCATGCAATATGCAATATTAAAGCATTGAAACTCATGCACTAGACTTAACCAAAACACAATGTCGCCAAGATGGTCGGCGAACAAGTGGAAACCGGTCTGACCTCCATACCTGGCCGGTCTAACCGATCTCAAACCGGTCAGACCGATATGTGTGAGCCGGTCAGACCGCCCGAAATGACTTAACCAAAATTTCACCCTGGAAATCCGAGAACTCTCTGGAATTTTCAAATGAATATAACTTTTGACTGGAAGCTCCAAAAAATATGAGACCACATGCAGGGGACTCCCCTCTCTTGCCTACACCTCTATTTTGGCCTAGCTCCAAACTCACTCAAAGTCCGCCGGCCGGACCACGGAGTCGCCGGCCCGACCGCCACCGCCACGGCCCGATCGCACTGTGGTCCGAATAAAGATTGGAGCTTTTTAAAAAATGCGAGATTCGGCAAACCAACAACATCATTGCCAATTAACTCATCATCCTAAGATCATGTACATATCCCCACGATATCCACAATTACCGTCGTTAGAATGCAACATCGACGTGGTGGGCGACCGAGTCTACCAAGTCGAGACCCCTCGAGCAAGAGAAGAGAGCCTATGGGCGCAATTCACCTTGATTCTTCAGTTGGAGCGTCTTTGGCCAACTCTCGAACGATCGCATCAATGGTTGGACGTGTTTCGGGCTACCTGCACTGATCCTGAACCCTCCGATGCCGATGACATCGCCTACAAAGTTGTGAAGACGGAGATAGTAGGCTACTTGGGCAGCTAGAAAAACTTTATCTTTTTTATTTCTACTTTTTAAATTTTTTTGTAAGAAGCGACTGGCCACATTGTTTGGCCATATGTAAATACAAAAAATATTTTTTAAAAATCCACTTTGGAGTTGAAGTTACTGTCTATGTTGAACATGTTTACTAAATAATGTGTTTATATTACTGTCTTCTATGTAAACGATCTCGGTATAATGACACGATGGCATTACTGACCGGCAGAAACAAGTAATATTTACTCCTAAGGCTAGCCCAAAAACAAAATATTTTTTAGCTATAGAAGGAACTATCACAGGCTGTTTAGAGGAATAAACCGTCTGTGACATAATCGAATATCACATACTATTTTTAAAATAGAGGCTTCTGTGATACTTCATAAATGATTCTTAACACCGTCTGTGATAATTGCAGATGTCACGTACATTTTTTAAATCCTAACCATGTGGAATAATTCACAGACGGTTCTTAACAAGAACCGTCTGTGGTAATTTTGTATCACAGACGGTTTGTGGATAATTCACAGACAGTTGAAAGTATCTGTGATATGTACTCTATTATTAAATACCCGGCCCATCACGACAAATCTGTCTACAGTGATCCCTGAATGTGGCGGTCGGCTTTGGGGCGTTTGGTGAAAGCATACCGTAGATTTGCAAGTGTGCTTGTAGATCTATTTGTTCTTGTGATCTAAGATTAGTATTTGTTTCTAATTATATGCATTATAATCAAAAGAGATGATAGCTAGAGTTAGATATAGCTTGGTAGTTTGCTCCAATTTAAGAATGTGTCTCACTACTCCTAGTCTACTTCAATATATTCTTTTTTGATATATATATGTTGCTTCATGAATATAGTACGTAGCTTGCTACTTTAGATGGACAATTTAAGGTGAATGGTATGTACATGTAAGTATAATGGCTAGCTAGCTATATGAGCATTAATATAGTTTAACACTAATTTATTACATGCGTAGCGTAGAATGACCGAAGCTGGATGTACGTTGAGAACTGTGTGAGTAAAGAGTACATTGATGGTATGTCTGCTTTTAGAAGAGCTGCCAAGCAGGATATGTTGAAGAAAAGGATGACGTTTATGTACTGTCCATACATTGATTACGATAATCTGAAGATGTTTACCAACTTAGTGTAGATCGAAGCGCACTTGATTCAAAGGGATTTCAAAAATGGATATACATGTTGGACCAGTCACGGTGAAGAGCGGATTATACAGGAAGGTAGTATCATCGTAGAGGGGGACAACGATATGCTAGATGTGGATTGTGCTTTCGATGAGGATAGGTCACACGATGACAATCTGGATCAGATGCTATGCAATGCAGAAGGGAGCTATAGTGAGAGAGAGTTTCGTAAATTTGAGGGTTTGATGGAAGACTCGAAGAAACCTTTGTTCTCGGGCTACAAGTCAGAATACACAAAGTTGTTATCCGTGCTTGAACTACTGAAATTGAAGGCAAGAAATAGTTGGTCCGACAAGAGTTTCACGGTGTTGTTAGGTCCCCTTGCAGACATCCTTTCGGTAGGAAACGTGTTGCCCAGAACCACCTGCCAAGCCAAGAAGGTTCTTTGTCCATTGGGAATAGAAGTAGAAAGAATACATGGATGTCCGAACGATTGTATCCTCTATTGTAAAGACTATGCAAACATGCATATATGCCCGGTGTACAAAGCATCCCAATACAAGCGTAAGAATCACTCCGATAACGGCGAGGGCATTAAGGTGAAGGACCTCCTGCTAAGGTGTTGTGGTATCTGCCTATAATTCTCTATTTGAAGCATTTATTTGTGAACTGAAAGAAGGTAAGATTGCTGCGTTGACATTTCCTCTACGAGCCGGGCTTCTTCGTCGTGGGCTTCGAACACTTATTCAAACTATTCAACCTCGACGCCCTCAACGCCTCACTTCTACGATGCTGAACACTGTAAGTACATAAAATCAAGTTTTACATTCACGTAATAGCGATAAATGTCATAATTCATAGCTTATGTATAGATACATGATGCAAGAAGCTCGACGATCGCAAGAACCAGCGGGTTTCCTCGACCCATAATTGATCTCTGAGCAATGCATCACCCAAGACGCATCATACGTCGAGAATTACATAACGACGGGATTGCTTGCTCGGGGCAACAAGGACTACATACTGGTACCCTACAACTAGAGGTAAGTGTTTCACTACTTGCTATACAAATTTCATTTGTACTTTATACTCAACATGAACTTAGATTTAATGACTATAGCGACATATATGAGTAGGTGACACTAGATCCTTATAGTCATTGTACCAAAGTCGAACAAAGTAATATATCTTGATTCCCTACTCAACAACAACCACGACTTTACCCTTGTGCAAGAAATACTTGACAGGTATGCTCATTTTCTCTATACATAACTCTATTGTAATCTTCATTCGTTTGAAATGGCCGAGGATAACTTTTTGGAATCACGTTGGTCTTTTAGCGCCTATGTTGCTAGGGGAGGGAGACATAAGGAATCGAGTGCCACACTGCAACACAAGACACGATTTTTGGTACCCGCTACAACACAATAATCCTATATCACACTTAGTAATAATGCCTCTCGAACTGACTATACCTATATATGTAATTCTATTTTTGTAGCGCCACCAACAACTACATGGCAACCTATGTGTATTCGACGTTTACCATCATATGCAGGAAATCATGAGTGCTAAGACGAATGATCTAGAGGTTTGTCAATCTCGCCATAATTATTTTCTAATTATCAATTTAAATATATATGCTTACTACTTTCCTCCTCCTATTGACAGGCCATGACAACCAAATCAAGTACATTCGATCTGAACGAATTCTCGGACGTTCGAGGATGGCTCTCCACCTTCATCATGGAAAAGATCATTGACTCGAAAGGAGAGTTTCACTCCGTCGACACCGCTTAATACATGTTCAAATAATTGATTCAATTGTAATTCACTTTGAGTCGTAATTCAATTGTAACTCTAGCGACAATACATGAACATTATTTTATAATTAATTTTGAGTTGTAAATCACTTTTAGCTGTAATTCACTTATCTGTGATTTATCTGTTTTCTACTTGCTTGTTTTCAGAGGGCATGGCTAGTATTTTCTGAGACTAGCCGAAAGACAGAAAAAATATTTAGGTATAGAACAAACTATCACAGACGATTTTGTGGTTTAAACCGTCTGTGAAGGACTACTATCACAGACGGCTACCACGAACAATCGTCTGTGATATATCGGATATCATAGACGGTTCTTTTTACTAACCATATGTGATATGTCTCCAACCACAGACGGTTGGTACATATAACTGTCTATGATGGCCGACGTATTACAAACGATTTTTGGTAGAAGCCGTCTGTTATAGTAAACCTTCACAGACAGGTTCGACAAAAAACCGTATGTGTTGTAACTTATCACAGACGGTTCACAAACCGTATGTGATAACCGCCTGTTATCACATACACATAAAACTCAGACGGTTTAGAAACCGTCTGTGATGACTCTTTGTGTAGTAGTGTGAGAGCCTGCCACATCAATTTTTTGAAGAAGTCAATGACAAATTATGATTGTTACTATTTTGAGGCTTCCAATTTGAGACCTTTATATGCATAGTAAATTACGGAAAAAAAACTTAAGCACAAGAATTTTAGAAGGATGACATCAATGCACGGAGGACATCTAGCTAATAAAATTAATAGAAAATGAAAATAGAGTGGCACATCAGCTGATCACCCAGCTTACAAAAACAAATAACACACTGTGCTGCTTGACCCGAGTACGCTCCCAAATCTGTAATACAGGTTTGATTGATGTGTTATCTTCTTTCCATCGCAGAATAAAGAAAACACATCAGCAACGAAAAAGGCAAAAAAAAAAAATGCAGGTATTTAGAACAATCAGGAGGAGAAAGGGAAAAAAAAGAAGAGAAAATGTAGAAACTCTGAAGTCCAAAGTCGAAGCACCTATCTTCGGTCCTATTTAGGAGAGATGTAGCTTTTGTTATAAGTTGTTTTTTGACTTTCTGGATGAAAAACATCTATAGCTGATAACTATAGCGTTTCCTGATAGGTCGTTTGATAGTTTGTCATTTCATTACATGGTTGATTGTTCTGAGTTACGAAATGGTTGAAATGTCCCTAAGACAAATAATACTTATTTAGTGCCCATTAAGCTAATTACAAACATGATGCTAAATGGATTTTAGACAACTTTAGAACTATTTTTAGTTGTTCTCCCATGCTTATCATATCTTACGCCAGTCACTGGCAATCTTCTGTACAAATTTATCATGTGTTGTGTGTTGGTTCAGCAATTTTGAAATCCAAATATACGTACACGAATAAACCAAATCTAAAATTTTACAATCAATAACTACATTTGTGTTTATCAAAATCTGTTAAAAAAAGGGAAGGAAGGTTGAGAGTGGCGAGCTCAGAGCCGAGGTCAGAGGGGACGATGAGCTAGTCGAAGGAAGAAGTGGCGGTGACAGCTAGGACTGAGAGGCGGCCATTGGGGCTAAGGGAGGCAACAACGGCAATCCGGAAGGGGAAGGGGAAGGGGAAGGGGAAGGGGAGGGATGTGGTGGTAGCGGCGAGTAGGGGGTATGGAGGTGGGGGGGGGGTGGAGGTGGCAGCAACTAGGAAAGATGGAGGCGGCTGAGACCGGAAGTAGGCGACGATGGAGGCGGCCATCGGGGTTGAGGGAGGTGGCGACGGTCCGAAAGGGGAAGGAGGGGGATGCAACAGCAACCAAGACCGGAAGTAGGTGACGACGGTTGGGACCGGGAGGCGGCCATCTGAGCTGAGGGAGGTGGCGGCGATCCGAAAGGGGAAGGGGAGGGATGCGGTTGCGGACGAGAGGGAGGGGGATGGAGGCGGTGGGTAGAGGAGGCGACAACGACACGTGGGTGGGGGAGGCGAGGGGAGAACGTGAGACGAAGAAGGAGAGGAAAGAGGCGACACCGCTGCCGGGAGTTGGCGGCGGGGAGTGGAGGCGACGACGCAAGGGGAGGTGATGGCGGCGTGGGTGGGGAGAGGCGTGGCGGAGAACGGGAGATGATGAGGGGCTATGGTCCCCTCTCCGTCCTTTTTGTCTAATGATAGTGACAGGTAATTTTCTCCAAATTCTAATGGCAATCACTAAAATCCTACCCGCAAAAGCCCAAGAAACACCCCTCGCCAAGCTTTTAGCTTCGTGTACCGTAACTTTTGGCTTAACAGGAAAAAACACTTTTGAAGCTGACGTGTTTGAGAGGAGGCTTCTGGCTTTTTGGAAGCTGAAGAAGCTGACTTTGGGCCTTCCGCTGCGGCCCTTGTGTAGGCTCTCGTTTCATGTTATCGCTTCTCTTCCTCCCGTCTCCAATTCTCCATAGTATCTCTTCTCCTCGCACTCCTCCCTAACCGCTCAATTCAAACCTTACCAGTGGCCACTGCCCGAGGCGACCGTTGCGACGACGCCGAACACCTCGCAGGTCTCCTTGCCGCCGATGAGATTTCCCGCCGCGGCGCCATGCCCGTCCCCGCCCCGCCACAATCCGTGCCAGGTAACTCTCATCCCCGTCTAAAACCCCACAATTCGGTTCCGCCACTGCTCTCTCTGACTAGGGGTTTGTTTTTTTTTTCCCTGAGCCCTGAAAGACCTTGTGCGTGTGTACGTGTACGCAGCAGTGTCGTCGCTGGAGTGCTTGAGCCCGTGCAGGGCCTCGTGGAAGGGGGGTGGAGGAGGTGGAGGGATGCTGTACGAATGCAGCGTGCTCTCGTGCGCCTGGAAGGCGCCGCGCGCGCTCACGGGCGCCCTCACGAGCACCCCGCAGTGCTCGTCCGGCCACCACGACCACGCCGCCGGCGCCTCCAGGAGTGGGTGGAGGCCGTGGAGGTGGTCTCGGCGTAGTAACAACCAGGCCAGTTGTTTCTGCCTACTCGAAATGCTATTTATTTGCCTTATGATTTCAGAGTAATTCATGTGATGCTTACGCACTGGAATTTGCTATGGTTAGTACTTGCTACTTAGGACCGATAGACGTGCTGGGTAGAGAATGGAGAGTAAATCTAAGTGCCAACTTTGGAGCATTACAGTGTACTATGTTAGTTCCTCGTACATCTCTTTTGGTGCACTTAACACGTAGCCTAGCATGCAATTGGAGCACACGATTTAACTCAGTGCTATCATCTTTATTAGCTGAAGAATAACAACGATGCAGATTCTGATAAACTTTTCATCGATTTAACTCAGTGCTATCTTCTTTATTAGCTGAAGAATAACAACGATGCAGATTCTGATCAACTTTTCATCAAAGTTACATTTAAACTGACAAACAACCTGAAATTTTGGTTGCATGTTTTTTTACTTAACTACACATGGATTCAGGAACTAACAAAGTAGAAAGCAATTCAATTTCAAAACACTGTTGATTTGTAACATAACCTCATGAATCCTATAAACAAACGATTTATCACGATTTCTGTCATGTGGGGCCACGTATACGGCCGGCGCCACAAGGCGCAAGAGCAGCCGGCCCTAGCAGCAGAGCAGCCGGCCCTAGAGGCCGCATAAGAGTCCAATGTATCGCTTTAGGCAGTTGCAATTAGGAAGGTTTCAATTAGAGAAGTTTGTATTAGGAAGAGTAAGAGTTAGAGTCCTAGTCCAGGGAAGGATTAACCTTCTATTTTAGATTGTACTCCTATATAAGGAGTATATGCAGTAATAGAAAAAACAACAAAGGATTGGGTTATTCCCAACCTCCCTTGCGCCAAAACCCATTGCTTTCTCTGCTCATCCAAAGCCTTTGCTTGGTGTAGTACTATTCACTATGGTATCGTTTCATTCACGCGATCCACCACGGTGTCCCGACACAATCCTCATCCTTCTGAGTTGATTCTTCCCTTCCGCCTCCGCTCCCAGAGCTCATCTCCTGACAGCTTGGTATTAGAGCCAACCACTGTTTCTTCCTCCATGGATAATAGCAGGGGTTTTGACAACAACTTCAAGGAGATGATGATGAAGTTCATGGAAGACGCGGCAATCAACTCAAAGCCGCTGCCAAGTATTGGATCGGCTCGACATGCACGCGGCGACTTACCTTGATTGAGAGCCGATCGGCGCCATGATCACCGGCTGGCACGCATGGAGAGCCAACCCAGTGAAGAAAGCGGCGTGGATCAAGACGATCGGGACGCAGCGGCCTTCATTGCCGCTGCCATCGATGCGGCGGATGGCGACCACGCCACCGCCACAGCGGCGGATGCGCGGCGAGCACGTCTGCCGATCGTCGACGGGGTCGGGGATTTCGCCCGACCACACCAAATTTCCACCCCGGGGATTTGGTGGGCGCGTGGGGCCTCGTAATCCGCCACGCCACGCCAAGCTCTCCTTTCCGACATTTGATGGTCGGGAAGATCCGCTTCCATGGATCAATCGCTGCGAACAGTTTTTTAGCAAACGCCCACGGAGGACAAGGTGTGGCTGGCCACATATCATTTGACATGGGCGGCACAACTCTGGTACGTGCGTCTAGAGCGCATGGAGGGCACCCTGAATTGGCGACACTTCACCGACTTGGTCTCTCGGCGATTTGGAGCGCCAACCCGCCACAATCCTGGCGAGTTGGCGCGCGTCACGGACCGCAAGATGGGCGAATTCAATGAGCAATTTCGATCTTTGCTAGCACGTGTTGGCCGGTTGGACGATGAGCAGTAGCGTATGCTGTTCACGGCAGGCTTGGGCGAGCCACTCAAGACCCACGTCGAGCTCCAGAAGCCCAACGACTTGGAAGAGGCAATGAACCTGGCGCTTACGAACGCCTAACCACCTTACCATACGATGCTGGAGGATGGACCGCCGCGCCTCGGTCAAGCGTTCAAACTCATGGCGAAGACGGGGTGAACCCGCTCGAAAGCGGCAGACTCCCTTCGGCCCCTTCCCGCAGTGGCGTAAGGCCGACAGCGATTAGAGCGGCGCACTCATCCACGTCGTCGATAGGCGCATCCCGCATTGCGTGCCCCTTCAAGCGCCTGACGCCTGTCGAGCTAGAGGAACGTAGAAGCCACGGACTCTGCTACAACTGCAATGAAAAATTCCATCCGGGGCACCAAAAGCTTTGTCAGCATATTTTTTCGTTGCAGGTGGAGCCCGACTCAGAGGACGAGGAGGAACCTGAGGTGGCAGCAACCATCTCCCTCCTTGCCTTGACAGGCATCCGTAAGACCCGGATGATGCAGCTCGCCGTCGTCATCAACGGCATCCACATTCTGGCCCTAGTGGACTCTGGGTCGACTCACAACTTCGTGGCAGCCGAATTGGTCACACAAGTGGGGTTGTCCCTCACGCCACACACGGATCTATCAGTGGCAGTCGCCAATGGCGACCAGGTCACAAGCGGCGGCATCTGCCGCTCAACGCCCATCTCCATCGACAAAGAAGATTTCATCCTCGACTTCCTCACGATTCCGTTGGGCGGCTTTGACGTCGTCTTGGGCGTCCAGTGGCTGGGCTCCCTAGGGCCCATAACTTGGGACTTCCACCATAGGACGATGCGCTTCCAGCGGCAAGGGCGGGAGATAGTGTTGCATGGCGCCAATCCACCAGGAGCTGGCCCACACCTCCACACGGCGACCTCGGAGGACCACATGGATGATCTTCTGGAGGAGTTCCAAACCATCTTCGCGGAACCACAGGGCCTGCCGCCCGCACGAGGTCGGGACCATCACATTTACTGCTGTCTTGTTGGGCCCTATGGTAGTCGTACCGCATTGGTACCCGCCCTCCAGAAGGATGAGTTGGAGCGCCAATGTGCCACCATGCTCGATCAGGGCATTATCCGGCGTAGCACCTCAGCATTCTCGGCTCCTGTCCTGCTAGTCAAAAAGCTGGATGGAACATGGCATTTTTGCGTCGACTACCGGGCATTAAACGACAAGACAATCAAAGATAAGATCCCCATTCCGGTGGTCGAGGAGCTGCTTGACGAGCTCAAAGGGGCTCGGTTCTTCACCAAGCTGGACTTGCGCTCGGGGTACCATCAGGTACGGATGCACCCCGAGGACATTGAGAAAACGACATTCAGGACGCATGAGGGCCTTTTAGAGTTCTTGGTCATGCCATTTGGCCTGACAAACGCACCGGCCACATTCCAGGCTCTTATGAATGGAGTTCTTCAGCCCTACTTACGTCGTTTTGTCCTTGTGTTTTTCAATGATATTTTGATATACAGCTCCTCCTGGGCGGATCACCTGCGACATGTACGAGCCGTGTTTTAGCTTCTACATCGACATCAGCTCTTTCTGAAGAGATCCAAGTGTCTCCTTGGGGAATCGGCAGTGTCATACCTTGGCCACATCATTTGGGCCGAAGGCGTCGCCATGGACCCGTCCAAGGTGGAGGTGTATTGATCGCCGCACTTCACCGGTCCGCGCCCTTCGCGGCTTCCTCGACTTGGCAGGTTACTACCGCCGCTTCATCAAAAACTATGGCGCCATGGCTGCCCCTTTGACCCGACTCCTCGGTAAAGAGGGGTAACATGGACGGAGGAAGCCG
The DNA here is from genome assembly GCA_036346395.1 of Hsuehochloa calcarea. NCBI lineage: Eukaryota > Viridiplantae > Streptophyta > Magnoliopsida > Poales > Poaceae > Hsuehochloa > Hsuehochloa calcarea. Next base: position 57,051,331 of record CM070609.1, on the reverse strand, counting down.
CACATGCTTTTGCGGCCGTCAAGAAGGCACTCACCTCGGCGCTAGTTCTCTAGCTGTCGGATTTCTCCTCTCCATTTATTGTGGAGTGTGATGTGTTGGGCACGGGATTTGGCGTCGTTCTTCACCAAGGCGCTGGGGCCGTCGCGTTCTTTAGCCGCCCCATTGCGGCACGCCACACCAAGCTGGCTGCTTATGAACGAGAGCTCAATGGTCTAGTACAAGCCGTACGACATTGGAGTCCGTTTTTGTGGGTGCGTCCTTTCACTATCAAGACAGACCATTATGCCCTCAAGTTTCTTCTGGATCAGCGCCTCTCCATGATACCTCAACATCAATGGGTGAGCAAATTGTTTGGGTTTGATTTTGCAGTAGAATTCAAGCACGGTCGCTTGAATGTGGTTGCTGACGCCCTGTCTCGCCGGAATGCCAAACCGGGGATCGCTTTCGTCATCACGGCACCCCGATTCTTTTTGTTCGAGGATCTACACCAGGCCGCACGCACAGAGCCGACCTTATCGAGCCTCCGGGAGCGCATCGCCTCCGGTGAGCTGGGTTCTCCTTGGTCCTTGGTGGAGGGCATGGTGTGCTATGAGCAGGGCGCCCACGTTCCAGCCGACTCCATGTTCCTGTCGGCTGTCCTATGGGTTGTACATGATGGGCCCCATGAAGGGATCCAGAAGACACTGTTCATCCGCGCCGTCCACCACAGCGTCCCAACGCAATCCTCATCCTCCTGAGTTGATTCTTCCCTTCCGCCTCTGCTCCCAGAGCTCATCTCCTGACAATTTCACCCCGTGTAGATGAATAGCACCTTGTGTTCTTATCACTGATGAATAAGTCCCTGTACTGTGGTCTTTGTGGGGTGGGCACATGGTTCTTGTATTAGGACAGCTTTAGACTAGCATCTTAGACTAGCTTTAGGACAGCTTTAGACTAGCTTTAGGACAGCTTTTGACTAGCATCTTAGACTAGCTTTAGGATAGCTTTAGACTAGCATCTTAGACTAGCTTTAGGACAGCTTTTGACTAGCATCTTAGACTAGCTTTAGGACAGCTTTTGACTGGCATCTTAGGACTAGCATCTTAGCATATGCTTGGCTGGGTAGCACTTATAAATTTGTATCCCCAACCCTCAAAGTTGGTATGGCATTGCGTGAGAAATAAACCAAGAAAATTGCCCCATCTCCAAGTGTCATCCTCTCCATGAGAGTAAGGATCTTGCTATCACCAACAAAGAAGACTCAATGAGTAACAAGTGGTATCAGAGCTATACTATCCTGTAGCCTGAGCATCTCCTGCTCATCTCCGTCTCCGGCCTCGCAGTTGGGCCACCGAGAGCAAAGCGGCGGCTCGGTACATCCCCGCTCACTCCTCTCGGAGGCGGCAAGGCTCGTCGGCAACCCCTCTCCATGCGACCCCGATGGCGCGCCATGTCCGCAGGCGATCTCGGCCTTCGATGTCGCCTCGAGCACGTGGCGTCGTGACGGCCGAGCTTCGCGCAGCAGAGCGAGGCAGCGAGCGGCGGCAGAGATGCGGCGCGGCGAAGGGCGTCAAAGGTGCGGTAGCGGGCGGCGGCAGCGGAGCGAGGGAGTGGAAGCGGCGGCGGCAGATGCAGCGAGGTGGCGGCAGAATGAGGTCAAGGTTCTGCGGCAAGAACAAAGACTCCATATCCGATGATAGCGGCCGACGCGACCTTGAGCGCTGGAGAGGGAGGCAAAGCGAGCGAAGGGCGATGGCGGCGCGCCAAGACGCCACGAGCGGCGGCAGCCGCAGACAGACAAGCGATGGACGCGCCGGTGCGCGCTCTGGAGGAGGCGCCGACGGCGGGCGGCGACTGGTCGACAGAGAGCGCGGCCTTCACAGCGACGCGCTCTCTCCCGATTCGATGCAGTGGTCGCCACGAGTACCAGTGTCGTCGAGGACGTCGGCCCCGGCGGTGGGTGGCCTACCCTCACCAAGACTAACTACGTCAAGTGGCTGCGGTGATGAGGTAAAGCTCCAGTGCGGCATATGTGGGATGCGATCCGTGCGGTGGCGTCGACTACGACCAAGATCGACGGCGCTGGATGCTCTCATCGCTGCAGCCCCGCCGAGATGCGCTTCGCTACCAACAAGCGATCGCCAAAGAGGCTTGGGACGCCATCGCCGCAAAGACGATCGGCGCCGACCGCGCCCACAAGTCTACATTGCGAGCACTTCGCGGAAGGGAGCACTCGCCTTCAAGCCGGTGAGGGCGTGGATGACTTTGCTCTCGTCTCAATACTGCATTGCGAAAGTAGTGCGATTCGGCGGCGACACCTACGGCGAGGAGAGAGGCGTGGAAAAGCTCTTCCATTGCGTCCCAGAAATACAAGCGAGACGGCTCGCTCGATCGAAGTCTCTCGCTGGACCTCCACGATGACGATCGAGGAGGCGCGGTCGCCTCAAGGTCGTTGGCAGCGATGAGCCCACGGCTCTCGGGACCCGTCACCATTGGCGGAAGCTCCTCCTCACTCGGGAGCAGTGGGTGCCGGCCAAGGTGATGAAAGAAGGGAGCCTTCTTCCACGACAGCGACGCATAAGCGTGGCAAGCGCGGCAAGCAGCGCAAAGACGCCTGTGCAGAGCGCGAGGACTTGCCGAGGGTGATGACCGTGGGGCGCCAGCGGCGCCATTGGCAAGCAAAGCGAAGCGAGGCGACTCTTGCCACAAGCTGCGCAAGCTTGGTCATTGGGCGTGGATTGTCGGCGACCACGACGCGGCCAGCCCACGTCAGCAGCAGAGGAGGAGGAGGAAGCGGCTCTGTTCATTGCTCATGCGAGCATCGAACTACCTCCACGCAGACAGCCGCGGTGGCTCTCCTCCACCTTGACGAGCCAAAAGCACATGCCCTCCTCGGCTCACGGCTCAAGAACGACAAGGCCGACGGGTGGTGCCTCGACACCGCGCCACCCATCACATGACCGGTCGACGGAGTTCTTCGCGAAGTTTGACTTTAGCGTCCGAGGCTCGCGTCAAGTTTGGGGCGCCTCGCTGGAAATCAAGGGCGTCGGCTCGTCATCTTCACCCGTGTCCGGTGAGCACAGCCGCTCACCGCGTCTCACTACATCCCCGACTGCGGAACTCCATCATCGCCTTGGGATATTTGGATGAGAACGGCTCGCGTGTCGAGATCGAGCACGGGTGCGCGGATTTGGGATCTTCGCCGCCGCCTTCTTGCCAAGGTAACCGAGGCGCAAATCAACTCTACATTCTTCACGTGCGGTGGCACAACCTCTGTCTCGCGCTCGTCGGGACGACGGCGTGGCGATGGCACGAGCGCTTTGGGAACCTTCACCCGAGGCCCCGGCGGCTCGGTGCCACGAAATGGTGCGAGGCCTGCCGTGCCTTGACCATGTGGAGCGATTCTGCGGCGTCTGCGTGTTGACGGCGAGGCGACTCCCCTTTCCCAATGGGCGAAGTTTCCGAGCCAAGGAGAGGCTCGAGCTTCAGACGGGGACTTGTGTGGCCCGTTGACACCGCCACACCGGGAGGACGACGCTACTTCTGCCGCTCGTCGACGATCTCTCCCGCTACATGTGGGTGATGGTCCTCAGAAGAAGCAAGGAGAGGCTGCGGACGCCATCAGCGCCACGCAGTCGCCGCGGAGGCGAGTCGCGGCCGCAAGTCGCTGCGCGTCTTGCGCATTGCATAACGGCGGCCATTCGTCGCGTCATCGCACCGATGAGGGCATTGGCGCCACTCATCGCTACCGCATCTGACCGCAGCGAACGGTGTCGCCGAGCGCGCGCAACCAGACGGTTGTGGGGATGGCTCTGGCCCTCCTCAGCGAGGGGATGCCGGTGTCTTCTCGGGAGAGGCGGTGGTGACGGCCGTCTATATCCTCAATCTTTCGCTTACCAAGGCGCTCGGCAGCAGGCCGTGACGAGGCTTGGCATGGACGCAAGCCGCGGTCTCCCACTTGCGGGTCTTGGCTCCCTCGCATTCGCCAAGGAGCTTGGTCACATCGGTAAGCTCGGCAGCAGGAGCACTCGGGAGTGTTCATCGGCCACGCGGAGGGCTCAAGGCCTACCGCATCCTCGACCGTCACACAGCGCGTCGCATCTCGCGTGATGTTGTATTCGACGGAAGGCGAGGCGGGCGTGGGACAAGGCGGTGGGCGGCGGTTCGACTTCAACTCTCGGGACTTTGTTGTCGACTACGCCCACTTCGAGAGAGCCGGGAGCTAGCGGCTCGTCTTCACCGAGCTCGTCCACCTCGACACCTTGCTCGCCACCGGCTCGGCGAGTGCTCCACCACCGCCGCACCGCCACGCCCACTCTTCACCACCGCCACTCCACGCTCTCCCGCACCGGCCACCACGCTCTCGCACCGAGGCCACACCACCGGATCGGCCCCAATAGCCGGTCCACGACGAGCGGCGCATGGTGGAGTTCGCTACTCATTGTCTCACGGCGAGGACGCGCCGACGCCTACCACGACGACAGCGAGCCTATGCGCTATCGTACCATGGACAACATCCTGCGAGTTGCCCATCCTCGGATCGGCGCAAAGACGACTTCGGAGGCGAGCCGCGCGCTTGGCGCGGCGACGACGGCGAGCCCCGCTCCTTCATCGAGGCGGAGGGAGACGCGGCGTGGCGTGTCGCGATGAAGCAGGAGATGGACGCCGTCGGCGGAACCGGACGTGGGAGCCGACGGATCTTCCTGCCGGTCACCGCGCGATCACCCTTAAGTGGGTGTTCAAGGCTGAAGCGGGATGAAGCCGGCGCCATCGTCAAGCACAAGGCTCGCTTGGTGGCACGAGGCTTCGTGCAGCAGGAGGGGGTCGACTTCGATGACGCCTTCGCACCCGTTGCGCGCATGGAGTCCGTTCGTCTTCTCCTCGCACTTGCAGCCCAGGAGGATTGGCGCGTCCATCACATGGACGTCAAGTCCGCCTTCCTCAACGGCGACTTGAAGGAGGAGGCCTACGTCCGTCAGCCGCCGGGATTCGTCATCCCCGGCAAGGAGGGCAAGGTTCTCCGCCTACGCAAGGCCCTCTATGGCTTGCGGCAGGCACCACGAGCCCGAAGCGCTAAGTGGACTCCACCTCAAGCAAATGGGGTTCCAAGCAGAGCGCACACGAGGTGCGGGTCACCGGCGGGCAAAGGCGGCAACGCCTGGCGGCGGGGCGTCTCGTCGACGACACAGTGATCACCGGCTCCAAGGAGGCCGAGGTCGAGGCGTTCAAGGCGGAGATGAAGACCGCCTTCCAGATGAGCGACTTGGGGCTCCTCTCCTTCTACCTGGGGATCGAGGTCCACCAAGGCAGACTCCGTATCTCGCCGTCGGACCGCCACGCCAAGCGCACCGTCGAAGTGGCGGGCTCACCGATCGCAACCCACCCCACACTCCTATGGAGGAGAGGCCGGTCGAGTCGTGAGAGCACGGCGGAGGAGGTGGACGCGACGCAAAGATCTGCGCGCATCGTGGGCAGCCTTCGCTACCTCGTCCACACGCGTCCAGATTTGGCGTTCGCCGTCGGCTACGTCAGTCGGTTCATGCAGCGACCGACGACGGAGCATCAGCAGGCCGTGAAGAGGATCCTCCGCTATGTTGCGGGCACCTCCGACTACGGCTTGCACTACCCGAGGTGTCCCGGCGCGCGACTTCATCGGCATACGACGGCGACCACGCAGCGACATCGACACCAAAGAAGAGCACAAGCGGGATTCTCTTCTTCTCGGCAAGTGCCTCGTTAGCTGGAAGTCAGTCAAGCAGCAAGTGGTGGCCCTGTCCAGCTGTGAGGCCGAGTACATAGCGGCTTCCACCGCCGACTCGGCGCCTGGCTCGCTCGATCGCTTGGTGATCTCCTCGCGAGAGACATCAGCGGTGGCGCTCGAGGTGGACGACAAGTCCGCTCGGCTCGTAAAGAACCCGTTTTCACGAACGAGCAAGCACATCCGGGTGAAGTACCACTTCATCCGAAAGGTCGTTGGATGAAGGCGACATCAAGGCGAGCTACATCAACACCACGGATCACTTGCGGACACGCCACCAAGCCTCTTGGGAGGGTCAAATTCCTCGAGCTCTGCTCTAGGATCGGGATGGTTCAACTCTCCCACAAGACGACGCACAAGACTTAGGGGGAGAATGATGAATAAGTCCATGTACTGTGGTCTTTGTGGGGTGGGCACATGGTTCTTGTATTATGACAGCTTTAGACTAGCATCTTAGACTAGCTTTAGGACAGCTTTAGACTAGCATCTTAGACTAGCTTTAGGACAGCTTTTGACTAGCATCTTAGACTAGCTTTAGGACAGATTTAGACTAGCATCTTAGACTAGCTTTAGGACAGCTTTTGACTAGCATCTTAGACTAGCTTTAGGACAGTTTTTGACTGGCATCTTAGGACTAGCATCTTAGCATATGCTTGGCTGGGTAGCAGCCTATAAATTTGTATCCCCAACCCCTCAGGTTGGTATGGCATTGCGTGAGAAATAAACCAAGAAAGTTGCCCCATCTCCAAGTGTCATCCTCTCCATGAGAGTAAGGATCTTGCTATCACCAACAGCAAGACTCCAGCGAGTAACAATCACATCAATGATGTTGGCGCTGCCGATGGTCTTATGTGGCTAATGCCACAGTATTATTATATTTCCATGGCCATTGTTTGTAGCTACCTATGACAGTTCTCTTATTCCATATCTCTGTATTACCTTGCTTCATACTATATACATTTTATTTTGAGCATTCAATTTTAAATAGCTATTGTCCTTGTCATGCCAATTTTTTTGCATATCAAAAGCAATAAAAATTGTTTAATATTTTCATGACCTGTCATTCTCTTGATCAGTTGCTGCACATTGAATGGGCTGAAGACATCAATAGGAAGTTTCACTATGGTTCATCAACAAGATTTGGTCACTCTGAAAAATTCGTTGGGTTTCATTTTACTCGTGAGGACAAAATATGGAGACTTTTCAGCTCTTCTTCATCCGAATACCTTGGCTTTATTTCTCCAGAATCTTTATGGGAGGTACTAGTTGTTACAAAATCAGAAAAGATCTGTGTGTATAATTTCTGTATGTGATCTTGCAGTGCGACTTTGCTTCTATGAGAGCAGAGAATCACATGTTTAATTGTACGGATGGCTTCCTTGAGTGCTACTAAATGTTGGCTTTGGTTGATGTTACTCCCTGCATTTCACAATATCTATCCATTTGTATTGGAAATCAATGTTTTATTGTATGTACCCATTGATGGCATGAATAGTGTTTTTATTGCAATTTTCCCACTCCTGCCCATAATTTTAAAATAGGGAGAGAGAAGGTTAAGTGGTTTAGGGCATTTCATTTTGCTTAGTCCATCTTTTTTACTATTTTACCCAATTTTATATCTCCTTGGTCTGTGCGCACATGTTGCTTAGATAAATATTGTGAAGCAGATGGAGTAGTGTACAATAACATTTAGATAAATATTGTGAAACAGATGGAGTAGTGTACAATAACATTCTAATGTTTTTTTCATGCTATTTATACAACAGGGCCTGAAACCAGCAATTTCATATCTTTCACCAAAAGAGTTAAACTTTGTACATGATGCTTTAAAGGTAGTTCTTTCATTTCTATGGCTACGAAACAATGATCTACATCTGTAGCAGTCTTAGTTTATCATTAGTGCACATAAGCGGCTGCATTAAATGGCTTATTTGTCATCGCAGTTGGCCTTTGAAGCACATAGTGGGCAGAAACGACGAAGTGGGGAACCCTTCATTATTCATCCTGTTGAAGTTGCTCGAATCCTAGGGGAGCATGTAAGTGGCAAACCAGCGGAACACCGGATGCTTTATTTTCTCAAGATCTTAATATAACCATGATGAACTTTGAGTTTGATTTTTCTCCGTTCACATTATTAGGAACTTGATTGGGAATCCATAGCAGCTGGTTTATTGCATGACACTGTTGAAGATACTGATAAAGTTACTTTTGAAAGAATTGAAAATGAGTTTGGTGCAACCGTGCGCCACATTGTTGAAGGGGAGACAAAGGTGCACAGCTTCTCTTACTACATCTTCACCTTTTTAACTTTTATATATATATATATATATATATATGTGTGTGTGTGTGTGTGTGTGTGTGTGTGTGTGTGTTTATATGTTCTAATGCCTGTTTTTAATCCACACAGGTGTCTAAGTTGGGAAAACTTCAATGTGATGATCAAAATAATTCAAAACAGGATGTTAAAGCTGAAGACTTGAGACAGATGTTTCTTGCCATGACAGAAGAGGTATTCTATTCTCTTCCTTCCATATTGATTATATGGGTAATAACTAATAACATTTCGTCTGGTAATCTTTCCAATGAAAAACTGCATATGTAGGTCCGTGTCATCATTGTGAAATTGGCAGATAGGTTGCATAACATGCGTACTCTCTCACACATGCCTCCACACAAGCAGGTGCATTCTTGTATCACTGCTATATGATCTGACTGTAACTTCTACCTTCTTATGATGAGCATCATTCTTTGCAGTCCGCCATTGCCATGGAGACATTACAAGTCTTTGCCCCTCTAGCAAAGCTTCTTGGGATGTATCAAATAAAGGTATCCGGTAATTATATCTCTTAAAGGTATAGCATGGCCTCAATAACATGATGGCATGATGCTACTGATGTGGTTGAGATGGTTAAGTTCTAGATTTTTATTATATAGTTTCAAAATAGTCTGTTTTCTGTTGTTTGTTCATGTTGCATCTTCTGTGAATAAATGCAATTTTATGTACTTCCAAATGACCAAAATTTACCTGTTCTTTAAAATATTCTACTCCACACAGGTTGCCAACTAACCAGTAGCTATTTTCCTTGTAGTCTGAATTGGAATATCTGTCCTTCATGTATACAAATCCCTGTGATTTTGCCGAACTAAGGAAAAGGGTTGAAGATCTTTACAAGGCACACGAACAAGAATTACAGAAGGTATCTCATTTTGCCTTTGCATGTGTTGTCAGTGATGCATGCATGACTCAGGATTAACTTTTGTTTACTTTTCCAATGAATGATTTCTGCTGAGTTCCAGGCAAATAGAATCTTAGAGCAAAAGATTTCTGAGGATCAGTTTTTGGATCTCGTGAGCGTTGAAACAGAAGTCCGTTCAGTCTGCAAGGAGCTTTACAGGTGATAATATGAACATACTGTTATAATCTTTTCTAGCAGAAAAGGGTAAAAATCTTTTTACGATAAAATAATATATTCATATGAAACTTAAACTTGATAATGATAACTTCAAGGCTTCTATCTTTTAATGGGGAATCAAAATGAGTACTGCAATAATGCTGATGTTACCGCCTTACCAGAGTATTGGAGGGTGGGTGGTGGAGCTTTGTTATACTCTGTTTAGTCATGGAATAACGATATACCTTTGTTTAGTTCCTTGTAGATTAGGATTCAAGTAGATTGCATTTTGTTTCCAATCCATATTTTTTTGGAGGCATGTGAATTATAAGCAGATTTATTTACTTACAGTTGTAGAAGAAATTAGGAATATCACTAACAATGTGGTACAGTTACAGAAATAAGCTTTTAGTTCTCAGTTACAGGAAAAATCAATTAATAAATAAGTTAAAACTGCTTATAAGGTCATTGTTTTGGTGGATTAACTATTTTTGGGGTCATATTTCAGCGTCTATAAAACTGTTGTGAAATCCAAGAGCACCATAAATGAGGCAAACCAGGTTGCTCAGGTATGTTCTTGCAGATATAAATTGAGATGTTGATACCTCTCCTTGAGTATTCCCTTGCTCTATGAAAAAGTTTTCATTTTGTGTTTCCCTTATCTGGCCAGCTTCGGATAATCATAAGGCCAAAGTCCTGCAATGGTGTTGGGCCATTGTGTGGTGCACAACAGGTGACAAATTTACCAAGCTCCACCTTAATTTTCTCCATGCTGTTGAATCACCTCTAATCACAGTTATGTGTTATATTCAATTCAGATCTGCTATCAAGTCCTTGGGCTTGTTCATGGCATCTGGACTCCCATTCCTGGAGCTGTGAGCTATCTATTTAACACGTGCATTGTTCTTTTGATGCTTCTCTCATTTTCTAAAGTTCGAATATACCAACAGGTGAAAGATTACATTGCAACCCCGAAACCTAATGGCTATCAAAGCCTCCACACTACAGTGATGCCATTTCTAAATGAGAGTATGTTCCACTTGGAAGTTCAGGTAATGCCACCATCTCTTCTTTACGGTAGTTTCAAATAAGAAATATCTCAAGCAATTAGATGTTTTAGTTATTAGCAAACTTACATTAAGTCGTAGTGTCGTGTTAAATAAAAGTCTGTTTGAAAACGTGTTGCAGATAAGAACAGAAGGTATGGATTTGATTGCAGAAAGAGGCATTGCTACTCACTACAGTGGAAGAGCAGTTTCTCAGTCTGTTCGTCCTGGAATATCCAGTGGAAGAAATTCGAAAGGAAAAACCATCTTCATGAACAATACCGACTTTGCTCTGAGGGTATGTTATAGTATAATAGCAGGACCACTTTTTAATACTATATCCACACTTCTGTAGTAATTATGATCACACTGGCTTGAGAATTCTTCAATAATTTTTTTTTCTTTATAGATTGGTTGGCTAAATGCTATTCGTGAGTGGCAAGAAGAATTTGTTGGTAATATGACCTCTAGGGAATTTGTTGATATTGTCACCCGAGATCTTCTTGGAAGCTGTGTATTTGTCTTTACTCCTAAAGGAGAGGTACTTCAATTTGGACCAGAATGTTTTACTTTCTAACAACTAGAGATTCATTTTGATTCACCGGAATACACCACGTCATGCAGATAAAAAACCTTCCCAAGGGGGCTACTGTGGTTGATTATGCATATTTGATTCATACTGAAATCGGTAACAAAATGGTTGCAGCAAAGGTAAGTGATGAAACATAGTACACAGAGTGTACTACAGTAGTGTGCTGATGCTCATATGACTTCATAGCAGGTCAATGGTAGTCTTGTTTCACCAATCCATGTGCTTGCAAATGCTGAAGTAGTGGAGGTTATAACTTATGATGTGAGTATCTATCTCCTTTCATGTTACACATGTTCTTACCATTTTGCAACCTCAGAATGAATTCATTGATCAACTCATGCCACTTCACCCATATAAATTTAAAAATCGATATCAGGCAACCTGATCATGGTATTATTTTTTGTATGTTGTGTAAAATAGATCTATTAACATATAAGAGGACAGTTGTACTAATTACTTTTCAAATATAAACCCTGTACAGATCCCCCGTTCAATGCCTCCATGGTCGCAAAGTACAGCCACATAACATGGCCCAAGTGGCCAAGGGCAACAAGGGTGGTTCTAGTTCCTATGATGACAAAGTTCTTATACAGCACAGTACTCTCTTGGCTGGTGGAAGTTCTATTGTAGAATAGGGCCAGATTTTTGAAAGGTCTTGAAAACTTAGAAGTTGTCTTGTGCTTTGTGTCTGGATTACTTAAAAAAAATATCATGAGATGGAAATAGTTTGATTGCACAGTGATAGTCCGTTATTGTGATTTCCCTCCTCGTTGTGTTGGTGTTTCTTATCCATTGAGTAACATTCAAAGTAGTTACGTTGATTTTTTTCCTTTGCACATGATATTTTTGGTGTAACCTATTTGTTATCCCCGTTTTTGCAGAAATTATCAAGTAAATCTGCATTCCAGCGTCACCAACAGTGGCTGCAACATGCAAAAACTCGTAGTGCTAGGCACAAAATTATGAGAGTAGGTTCAATAGTCACAATAAATGGTTTTCTTACATTCACTAGTGGTTACAATAACAATTCCTTTGCTTGTCTAGTTCGTGCGGGAGCAAGCTGCACTTTCTGCTAGTGAAATAACTGCTGATGCAGTTAATAACTTTGTTGCTGATCTTGTGGATGAAAGTGACAGTGATCAACCAGTGCCAAGCAGTTCAAGTGAGGATAGTAAATCCGTGTGGAAAAAGATACTAAGTTCTGAGAAGTTATCCTTTGTAAACAAGAACAACGATGACCTTATGCATGTTCAAAGTGCCATCCATGCACCAAAGATTAATGGGAAGCACAACAGAACTGTTCAGAAACTTGGCATCAAGATTAATGGTTGCTCAACCATTCAAGGCGATAGCTTCACTGAGTTCATGCACCCTAGCTTTCCTACGTATAAGGAGGTTTTGCCGAGTTTGGAACACTGGAAAGCTGGTAAAATTGCTGCTTGGCACAATACAGAAGGCAGCTCTGTTCAGTGGTTTTGTGTATTGTGCATTGATCGAAAAGGTAATTCTTATTTTTTTATCACTTTTCTTTATCATAAAAGGTATTTATTTTTCTCCATGTAATGCTGCTATGGAAAATTTGTGCTTTAGTTCGTCTTTTCTCCATCCTGGCAACCATTGTAGGATTGGAAAGAAAGACAGATAAACTAAAAATACACCAGCTAACTTAAGAGTGACATATTTCATTTTTATTTTCTCGATAAGGGAATACCTCAAATTAGTTCCACTCCCTGTTTAATTGTAATGCCTATTTCTTGTATTATAAAATCAATTTTGTGTGTCATGTTATCTAGTATGCACAGCAAAGATGAATAAAGTTGCATAGAGTGGTTTTTGATAATTTCAGGGATGATGGGAGAAGTTACATCAGCTTTTACAGCCTGTGGAATCACCATATGTTCTTGTGTGGTATGTGAACTTGGCTTATCATGATGATGCAAAGTACTTCCAATTTTGCTGTCATAGCAAATTGAGTTTTATAAAGAATTAAAGACGCATTAATTATTAAGTGATTTTTTCCAAGCTGACACATAATTTTCTGTGACAACCTGTGCTCTCATTTTACAATTTATAGCCACCTACCTGTAGTTCCAAGTTTCTGCAAACCACTGCATGTGCCTTGAAAACACGTTTTTTTAAAGTAGCTTGCCTGTCTGAGATGAAAACTCTTTCTTTTTCGCAGATCAATGGCTAGGTATGTCCTTTTTTATTTTATGAGATGATGTTTTACGCTGTAACTGGTAGATGGTTAAAGGCACAAAATTGGAACTATAATATGGACAATGCCGAAATTTGAAGCACATATATCTATTTGCAACTTTCTTGCAACATAGAAAAATACTTTTCTTTTCCCCTTTTTTCTATAGTATCACATATTCACATTACATGGCCATTGCAGCAATTGGGACAATAACAGTTGTGGCAGTCATGACTCATGACAATGGTACCAGCGAACGACCTCTGGTGACTCTCTGGTATACGATTATCATAACCAGTGCCATACTGCCATCCACTATTTGGCCTTCCTTGTGATCGCCTTCTCACTCACTTTCCGATCTCCTCCCTCAAACACCTGCTTTGTCATCCCTATGTGCCTGCCACTACCCTGGATATTGATGCTCACTGTCCTGTTAATGTTTACCATGATGATTAGTTGATTACTGCCTCCCTGAGGTTGCTCTCAGTGCCTCCCTCATCACCATGGAATGGAGACTCACCCTGTCACTGCTACTTTTGTCTTGTACATTGTGATTTCCAGCCTCACAAAAGGGCCTATCTGCAACTACGGAAAGGAATAAAATGGTGAAATCCAGAGAAAAATGAAACACCATCAGGTGTGCTTGTTTGTCAAGCACTTAACTTTCTGTTGCAGTTGATACAAAATCTGATGGAGGGTACATTGTAGCTCCTAAAGAGATGCATGGGGCTCAATTAGCACCTTTCACATTGGGGTTGTTATGGGTTGGATTTCGTCGAGGCTTCCGATGCATAGGCTTCCGATGCATTGACAGAGGTGGAAGGAGAAGGTCTTGCGCCGCAGGATGAGAACGCAGAAAGTATCGACCGGAACCGAGTTCGCCTTCTAGCGCTGGATGAGATTTGTCCTCAGCCAGCGAAGAAGCTCTGAACACGTCTAAGCAGAGGAGGGAGATAAAAACTAGTTTTATATTGCCTACCTTCTCACGATACGAAGCTCTATATATTTATACTAAAATTACAACCATGTAAAGCAAGACTAATGCCTAACCGACTCAAATCTAACACGGACTCTTCGTAGAAACCAAACTGAACTCTGATTGCCTGCTGTTTCCGAACCCGAGTTGTATTGTCGGATGGCACTGTTGCGTCCGAAACAACAACTGAATTGGGCGAATCAATTGAACTGGGCACTTGCCGTTTTCTGCGCCTTTCATACTTCTTGCCGTAAAACGAATCCACAACAGGGGTAACTCGGAAAACCATGGAGAGTGCAATGGGCAGTATAGTATTTCCTCTGTAAAAATGGTAGTGGAATGTAGTAATCAACACTGTACCAGTTATTGCCAATTTCTTACTTTTGTTGTGGAAACCTACATGACAAGTACCGAATTTCGATGGACGTTTATAGTTTGTTTTAGTAACCATTGTTATGTGTCTCCGGTGAGGAAATGAGGAGCGTTAGCTGTTGGTTAGGGTTATGTAGGTTGAAATATGAGATATCTGTTTCCCCTGGTGTATATTCTTATTGACATGAACTATATAATTTATGATGATGATGTTTAACCATTTTTTTTTGTGTATTGTTCAGGTAGAGACAGACAAAACAAGGGGAATTGGTGTTATGTTGTTTCATTTTGAGGGAACCTATGACAATATGGTATGCTTTTAAGCAAGTTCGTCTATCAAGTATACAATTTTAGTGTACTGGGTGAATATTGTACCTAAATAAGCTGTACATTTGTAGGTGAGCACATGCTCAGGTGTCCACATGATTGTTGGTATTCTTGGCTGGTCCGTGGGATGTAGCTGGACGAGTAACTTGGAGAACCACAAGTATCTTGAATGCTAGTGGACTGTCTGCATCGAAATGTTGCAATAATTTTTAAATATTAACATCTTTGTGCTCGATGAAAGCCAAAGTTGTTGATTTGCAGCATTGGGAATTCTCAGTTTATCTTTTGCCAAAGGTAGCAGCATGAGAACGGAGCATACTGAAGCCAGATGAGCTTGTTCGAAGCGAGAGGATTGTAGATAGATGAGATCAGGGGAAAAAAATCGCGACTGGTAACCGGCGGTAACCGAATTTCCCGGTGTCGACCGGGTGAACAGTAACCGGCTGGAAAAATTCAATTTCAAATTTGAATTTTTAACTTCTCTCGTCACTTCTTAGGTTGGTTTAAGTCTATTTTGTGCTAGATTACGTATTGTATCAGCTAAATATGCTTGAATTATTGTTTTAGGCCGATTTGCATTTTATATAAGCTAAATATGTTAGATTACGTATTGTATGAGTTAAATATACTAGATTGCGTATTGTATGAGCTAAATATGCTAGATTACGTATTGTATAAGCTAAATATGCATTTCATTAAACACTTTCTAATTCAAAATTCGTCCATTCAAAATCCCGTCTGGTTTTTCTGACCGGTATTTCCGGTAACCGGTTTTTAAAATTGGCAATTCAAATTTCGTTTTGAAATTGCCTAGTTTTTCTCGATTTTGTAATCGATTAAGATTATCGATGCTTGCTAAGCGGAATTTTAACGATTCGGTTTTTAATCCCTGGATGAGATAGTACTATACAGTTAGTGCAACAAAGTGATTGGGTATCCAAAAGGGAAAAACCTCCATAAAAAGCTGGCAAGTTTTCCTTAATGGGGTTTTGGGGTTGGGAGGTGGGTTCAGGCAAGGATCGAAATATCGTTATCGATGAATCCGTGAGGACCGAAGCGAATCGTACGATTGCACGTTTTCCGAAAATCCAGCTTGAATTCGTTTAAATTTGCTTAAAATCAACTGAAATTTAAAATTTTGAATTTGAATTTGCAAACTCGTAAAACCGTGGGATTTCGTTTCCCCGCCATCAGAAGGTCGATTCTGCATGGTAACCATGGTGATATATGTATTTATGTATGTAGGAAAATGGTATGGTACTCCTACTTCTCATATACTACTTAAATCGTATGATGATATCTTTTTATCTATTTGAGCATTATAAGATGCTCTAAAGTGAGTTCTATGAAAAATTTCATTAAAGTTCACTCTTTATAGCAAATTTTGTGTGTGTGTGTACACACACAAACACTATTTTGATCAACACTGGGGTTGTTTTACAGAGTCTTACATTTCTGGAAATTTATGGTCTATTGATAACTTATTTGATGATGTAACAATCCATTTTTGGATTGTGAATAATTTTTACTTTTGTCAGTTGGTTTCAAAAAATTATTTCAACTTAAGTTGTAATTTTCAAAATCTCAAGCTTCTACCTCAATTTTAAAACCTCTCTCTTCGGGTCCAGCCCATTTTCCTCCATTTTTCCTTTCCAGCCTAGCCAGGCTAGTGCCCCCCTGGTTGTAGCCCTCTTGGCCTCCTCCCCCAGCCCAGTTGGCCTAGCTCTCCTCCCCCTGCCTTTCTTCTTCCCATTTCGGCCCCACTTCGAGCCCTCGCCGCCTGGCCCCCTCGCCACCTACTCCACTTGCCTCGACTCGGCACGCACCTCCTCCTCATCGCCCGGCGCCTCTGCTGCCATCTGCTCCTGTCGCTTCTGCCACCTTCTTGATTCCCGATGTCGCCTCCTCCGTCGCTCCGTCTCGTCGCCAGCGTCTTCTCGTGTCGCCCCCGCCACCTGCTTCGACCCCCTAAGTCGTCGCTCCTGTCACTTCCTTGCTGCGCCTGCCCCGTCCTCTCCGACCAGAGCGTCCATGCGACGACCGCTTCGGGAACCCTTGCGTCTTCGACGACTCCTTTTGCCCTATCGCCGGCTATAAAAGGGACTCTGAGCCTTCCCATGCCTCCCCTCGTCTCCCCTTCGCTTATGGTAAGTGCCACCTGAGAAGGACCTAGGCAGCCCTTTTCTTCTCCGAGCTTCCCCATCTTGCTCGTGTCACTATGGTTGCCCGAAGCCCCGAAGCTCCAAGTTCAAGCCGTCGCGCGCCTCCTTCCGGTAAACACCACACCAGTGCAGTCCCTCTTCTACCCAAGTCAGTTCGTGCCCCAGAGCTCCTTGGAGCAGCCCCTCACTCGATTTCAGTTTTGTGGCACAAGAACCGCTGCCTTTCTTCTTTTCCTTCAATCACGGCTGACTTCTTCGCCTCTGTCCTCCTTCGCCGCCGACTGCGAGCTCCCCCACTGCTGTTTGCCGTCCACTGACCTCCTCCGACCCCCCCTCTCGGTCTTGGTAAGCTCTCTTTCCCTGTGCCGTGTTGTCGAACCTCTCTCTGACCACGCCGTGTTGTCGAACCTCTCTCTGACCACGCCGATCGGTCACAACTCCCTCTCGACCAGGCCTACGACTACGTCTACAACCATGTCCACGACAACGTCACCATGTTTACGTCCAGGTAATCGCGTAGTCGAAACCCTTTTCGATCACGTAGTCGAAACTCCTTCGATCGTGTAGTCGAAACTCCTTCGATCGTGTAGTCGAAACCCTTTTCAATCACGTGGTCAAAACTATTTCGACCGCGTAGTCGAAACTCTTTCGACCGCGTAGTTGAAACTCCTTCGATCACGTAGTCGAAACTCTTTTGATCACGCAGTCGAAACCCTTTCGACCACGCAATCGAAACTCCTTCGACCATGTAGTCGAACCCCTTCCAACTATGTCATATAGTCCAACTTCCTTCCGCCACGTCCACGAAGTGAGCAAGATTCGACACCTAACGAAGACGAAGCTACGAAGACTAAACGAAGCGATTGGACACGAACAATATCCGAAGCCAGCGGTACTCGAAACGATCAATAGTCGAAACAAACAGTACTTGAAGCCAACAGTACTCAAAATGAGCAGTACTCAGAACCGGCAGTACTCAATGCGAGAACTTCAGAAGCTCCGTTCTCCTCCGTTATAACTCTGATTCTAGTGATTTTTGTTTCTAAATTTGTATAAATTCAAGATCTTGCTAATGTCACTGGTCTTATTTAACTTGGAGTTCATTTGATATTTCTTGTGTAATTATTTATTCTCTTTGCCTATTTATTCTTTCCGATACGTTTGTCCAAGTAGAGTTCGAAGATGTGGGAGATCTCTAGTTTGATCAAACATAGCAATTTCAAAACTCTCTCCCCTTCACTCTAGGCGAGTCAATACTTTGATCATTTTGAGCCTATATTTTACGCAAATTATGTTCCTTTAAATTACCAAAATTGCATGCTTTAATTCTTTAAGTAAATGTATGTTAAATCCTAAGATAGTTAAATATCCATTTGATGATTAATTAATTATTATACCATCCTTTGGAAATTGAATCTATTATTCCATATTACCCTAGTAACTATGTGGTAATTACTAGTTATAGATTGTACTTAAGCGATATGTTAGTCTTGCTTAAGTACCGGGACATTAAATGCCCTAATAATCATCTCTTAAAATCATAAAATTTGATTTGAGCAGTCATTGTGGCAAAGGACTGAAATGGTTGAGTTAATTTATGTTGCTCCTCAAAAACCCTAATAACTGCTATTACCCCTTCTGGGTGGCTAGTATGGTGGATGGTATGGTGATGGGTGCTGATGTAGCCCAGGGAATGTTGGTATGTAAAATATGGTATGTGGTAGAACTGCTCAGATAACCCTCCCTAAGGACTTAATCCTGTGATGATCTTAAAACAGTACCACCACAAGTCTATAATAGTGTCGACCAGGCTAAATAATTTGTATCTGTCAGTACTAGTTGCACTAAGTAGATGGCTCACGACACTGTAAGCCTTCGCGGCGATGGGTCGAGCGCACGACGAAAGTCGTTAAGATAGGCACAAGAGGGGGTCTAGGTAAAGGTTGATGCAGGTGTGGGTGCGTAACCCTTCTCTAGTGAAATCTTAGCGTTTATATATCAAGACGATTATCTCTTGTGGGTAAAGATGTATACCTCTGCAGAGTATAAACTGTTTAAACAGCCATGCCCACGGTCAAGGGTAGGCATGAGAACTTACAAGAGTTAGTTCTATTTATAAAACTTTGTATGTGAGATGAATAATATGTCGGGCTCACCTAACCCGTGTTTTGGATTTTAACTGGGTCGTCGTACCCAATAATGTTATTATGTGGAGGTGACTCCACTCAAAATGTAAGCATAGGTGGAGGTAACCTTCGTCGTTATAAATATTGCAATATCTCTTTTAAAAATAAGATTTTGTTAAACTGCTAAGTGATAGGAATTTCTAAATAATGTAATTGAAAATGTTGCTTTAAGCAAATAAAAGAGCCCAAGCTATTCTTGTTAAGCCTTGCATGTATTATTACCGCATTTTATGTGTTGGCTCGCGAGCACGGAAGTTGTGCTCATCCT
Source organism: Hsuehochloa calcarea (assembly GCA_036346395.1). Lineage (NCBI taxonomy): Eukaryota > Viridiplantae > Streptophyta > Magnoliopsida > Poales > Poaceae > Hsuehochloa > Hsuehochloa calcarea. The sequence continues at coordinate 57,032,076 of CM070609.1, read as the reverse complement.
CGCTCTTTCCCCTAAACCCTCAGAAGTAGGAAATCAGGGAGATTGTGCGTACTACGAGGACCTAGAAGCTGGAGGCCTAGGAAATGATGAAGAGTAGTCTAGATTGTTTAGTCTAGGTCTTGGCTCAGTCTAGCTGACTCCGTTGGTGCTTGTATGCATCCTATATTATCCATGTCTTTGGTTAATATCGGACGCACACGGTTTCCCCGGTCGCTTGCCTGTGGAGAGATGTGTTCTACCCCCTTTTGCTTCCGCTACTTTTGTAATGTTTTCATTTGGTTTGTTCGGCTCTTATTGTAAAACTCGACCCAATATAGTCTATGTGACTCTGATGTCTGAAATATAATGTTTGATTCAGTTTACATCGTGTATGAAATGATTCAGTGATGTATTTGTATGTATTATCTACTGATCCAGAGAATAATATAGTATTTTAACAGATGATTTGGATTTACGAAAACTGGTTCAACGGATGAATTGTTGGCTGGTTGTAATTTATTGAACATGTGAATAGCTGGATGCCGTAATTGATTTCTGTAGGTGGACTGCGACCCATCAAACACTTCGGAGGAAATGCGAATAGCTGGATGCCGTAATTGATCTGTGGATGGACTGCGACCCATCAAACACCTCGGAGGAAATCGACCAGCTGAAGCTTTGTTTGCTTAGTGTATTTCCAAGTCCTAGAAGTACAATTCTGCCATGTTATACTGTTCCCTACGAAGCCCGTGGTTCTGTTTGTTAATTTATCAAGATTTTAACATGTTAGTCATGGCATGATTACAGCTGACTACTTTGTCCCAAATTCTTTTTGTCAAGTATAGTTTCTTTCCGAGCAATGCTAAACCAAGCAAAATATCGGACGCTAGCTTTGCCCACTGAGCACAGTCGCACACACGAGCCGCCCCAGCGAACCCATTCTCTGCGCCCCATCGAACCCATTATATATGTAGCCCCATCTCTACCTCCACCCCAACCCTTCCCTGCAGCCCCATCTCTGCCTCCTCCACCCCACCCTTCTCTCCTTCCGGTGGCTCATCAGTGACTGGAGCCATGCTTCTTTCCCCTACCTTCGCTCCGCTCACTCTCCTTGGTCCCCTAGCTATGCTCCCTCCCTCCTCCTCTAGCGAGTTGGAGCTCCAGCGAGCCAGCGGCGTCGGGGAGATCTCCATTGAAGATGAGCTCATCTCCCTCCTCACACCTCTCTCCCTCTTGTCCCCCAAAGCCTCCTCCCTCTTCCTCATCATTCCTCCACCCAACTCCTTCCTCCCTCGTACTCCTCCAGTGAGTAAAAGCTTCAGCAAGCCGTTGACGATCGGAGATCACCACGAGAAACGAACTCCTTTCTTGAGGGGGTGTCCGAGAGACGTGCTAGAGGAGCAGGGGGTGCCGGATCTGTACAAATCAGAGGGATCCGGCAGAGGGCCGACGACGAGCCATCGAGCTGGCATTGACCCCACCCAGATCTAGGCTTATCAACGATGAAGCTCTAAGCTAGCCGTCTTCTCCCCCTCAGGCAATCTCAGTCATCAAATCTAAGGGCATGGCCTCCATCTATGGTATGCTTTTGTTGCAAATATTTTCTCGAATTGTTACATAGTTGTTTATCAATTGTTGTATGAACTGTTGTCTTTGTTGCAATGTGGTTTCTCAAATGTTGCCGCAAGATGTATTTATTGCAATTGTGTTGTTGATTTGTTGTGCAAGAGTAAATTTTTACCGCAATGTCTCTTCTCAAATGTTGCGGCAAGAGGTATTTGATGCAATCGTGTTTTTGATTTGTCACACAAGAGTAAATTTTTGTTACGGTAGGGATATCTATTTGTTGCACCGAAAAATTCGTGCTTGTTGCATCGAGTTGTGAAGAGAAGCGTACAATGAAAAAGCTCCTATCGTACGTCCGGATGCTAGTTACTCTATTCTTTTCCTCTTACGAGCAATTTTCAGCATACTTGAATAGTAATTAATCAGCTGCCATCATTTTCGATTTTGGTATGGATTAGGCGTGTGTTAACCACAAGGACCGTGGTTTTTAATTGTCTTGGAATCATGAAGAAGTTGATCTTGGGGAGTTTGCTGCCGTTCACTAGCCACGGTGAAAATTGACACTTCCACTGTTCCACAAGGAATGAAGCAGAGAAAGTAGTGCAACACATTCTTGTCCTCCTTTCCGTTCATGGCGGCTGTAGTTGCAAATAGTTGATTGAGAAGGCGCTCTTCTTTTCCTATGGGAATGGCCGTTCGTTTACCAGTATATTTTACTTCAAGATCATCTCAAGCCTATAGTACTAGGACATAATGTTTGCTTACTGAAAAAAAATGTTCATAAGTTGCTCGAAAGTTATCGATTGACACGTGCATTTTTCTATCCCATGCGACCCTTACGTCAAACAAAGTCAAAAGACGCACGTACACAGGATTACAAATCACACGACAATCTAATAACCAAATAATATTTTTTAGAAAGGAAATAACTTATTAATATTAATTGTACGAACAGAGGTGGTTTACAGTGATGGGTAGGGCTGGTAATGGTTCTAACTTCTAAGCCCACCCCCAACCGACCCTAACCCATTCAAAAAGAAATCAACTTCCCAAACCAACCCAACCCGCAAATCAAATTCTAGAAACCAAACCAATTCAACCCACATGCACTTTGCACCCATAGCAAATTAACCCATTTCACCGATGCGGGTTGAACCCATTTCCAACCATTTCGGTCCAACCCAACTGTCACAACCCATATCCAATGATCGAAGCACAACTGCACAGTGGTGATATTCTCTTGATGAGACCCACCTGGGCGAGGACGATGAGGAGGATCTATTACCAGCGTTGGCCCTATTGACGAAAGCGTAGGTCGCGCGGCACTCGGCAGGCACCCAGCAGGCAGTGGGCGAGGCGCCACGAGTTTGGCGGTGTTGGGGTGCTGGTACTTGAGATCGAGGGATTTGAGCTTGGCGTTGAGGGACTCGAGCGACACGGGGGTGACGGTCTGGAGAAGGTCGTCGCGCTGGCTCGCGGGGGGTTCCAAAGTGGGGGGATTGGGTGTCGTCCTCCTCATCTTCCGAAGCAGATGTGAGGTCGAGGTCCTCATAGCTGTGGGAGCCACCCATGGCGGTTGTGGACGAGGGGAATTCGGCGCGGGAGATGCGAGCTGCAACGCGGGGTGTGGGAGGGGAGGACGGAATGGAGGGGGAAAGTGAGGTCGAAGCTGCGGGAAAAGGGGGGTATAAGAATGTTGCGATTGTACGGGTGGGGACACCAAGGGGGATGGTCGGTGCGTGCGCCGAACGCGATGCGCTCCACGCGCCGGGGACGGGGAGGATCGGTTGCTTCGCCGAGGAGGGAAGGAAAGGCACATGATTAAGCCGAGCGAAGCGTTATTTGGGCTCCATGGCGTGTACACTCGTGACTCGTCAATGGACTTCCAAACCATATGAACCTATGGATTGAACCCATATGAACCTGAATTTTTTGAATCCACACCAAACGAATGCAATCCATTTTCAACGCAAACCTAAATCAAACCAACCCGTTAGTCATCTCAACTCATTTCGACCTGCTCAAAGCCAACCCAAAGTGAAACCCAATCCATTTCACCCATTTCAACCCAACCCATTACTAGGCCTAGTGATGAGGTAGCAAAAATCACTACTACAAAAAGGTTAATACTAGACTCCTCATCACAGCCGGTTGACCAAAACAGTCTGTATTAAATACAATCACAGATGGTTTTTGTTTAGCTACCGTCTGTATTACTAGCTATGCTAAGAACTGTATGTGAAGAGGTAATATCACAGATAGTTCATATTGAGAACCGTTTGTGATAATTGTAGACTTCACAGACGGTTTATATTGAAAACCATCTGTGAAGTATCACAAACGGTCCTGAACATGAACCGTCTGTGATAATTGCAGACTTCATAGATGGTTTTTAATTATAATAGTCTGTGATAGTATCGTTTCAGCTCCCCGATGAGTTTCTTCATCGTCGATACGTCTCTCGCATCAATGCCGCTTTGGTTCCCCGATTCGTCTCTTCGTCTCACACGCTGAATTTATTCCTTATTTTATAAAAAAGATAATCCTCCATTGAAGATGATCATCTAAACATCACTCTATACATACTTTAAAAACAGAAATGTCTCCCTCTTCTGTTTCCGTGTTGTCGGCATTGATGGCCTACGACCATCTTGTCTGAGCACCTCTCCGCCGTCTGTTGGTGGATGCCGCGGAAGGACACTGTGTCAACAATGTCCTCAATCCTCTATCTGAGGATTTGCCGGAGCAGGTGACGGCCACCTTTCACCGTCTTGACATCCTCCTCCTCCGCGTCTTCTGAGTGATCTCCCACTTCCCACTTCTAGCGAGTTAACCTCGTCATCGACATGGTCCTCCACAATGATGTTGCACGTCTCCAGGAGGCTTTCCGTCGCTTGGACTGCTTAATCGAGGTGGTGTAAGATCGAGAGGCCGACTAGAGGGGGGGTGAATAGGCGGTTTAAAAATCTTTTGGCTAAAACCGATTTCTAATGCAGAAGAGTAAGTCAAATTGGTTTTGCACAATTAATGTCTAAAACAACTAATCTCACTAAGTGTACCAACAATATAAGACTATGCCAATGATAGCAAATATACAAACACATAAAAGCAATTTAATTCTAGGAATATAAATTGCACAAGGTAAATCACTAGAGAGCAAACTACAAAGACACAAAAACTTTTTAGCATGGTGCTCGGAGACTTGCCGGTCTACTCTAATCCACGTTGAGGTAAGCCCAAACTAATTGGACTGGCTCCACGAATTAAGCCAAACACTTCAATTCCACTAGTGGTAGCTCTTTCCCGCTACGAGTAGGTGAGCTCCAACCTTCACAACACGCCGGGCCTCTTCACAATGTTCTTTCAAGAGATCACCGGACACAACGCCTCCAATGCCGTCTAGGAGTTAGCAAACTCTAAGAGTAATAAGTCAAACCCCTTACTTGACTCTCACCACGTGCAACAAATGCACAAGCTCAAGTGGATATGAAATCAAACTCTTGATGCAACACATGCAACTAGAGACCTCTCTCCTTGCTCACAAGGTGCAACACATGCACAATTGAGAGGAGAAGCTCACATTAGCTCAATAGAATGAAATGAAGTGTCAAAATATATTTCACAACTGGCTATGGAGGTATTTATAGACCCCACCACTGAAACTAGCATTTACGACCACTTCCCTGAAAAAATCAGGATTTGTGGTAGTACCGCCATTGAAAACCCAATACTACTGATCTTCGGCTCAACGGTCAGAACAGTAGCATTTAATATTCTGAACTAGCTGTTACACATAAAGTTGTGGTACTACTGCATCGCGGTCGTACCGCTCGGCTAGAACGAAGCTTCCGTTATCCAGAGCTCAAGAATTCTCAAAAACACCTTATCTAGAAAACTCGTACCGCCATGTAAATATTGGTACTACCGCACTCCGGTAGTACCAGTCAAGAGAATGTGGTCATACCGATTCAAGGGAGATCAAAACTCGCAAAAACACGCTCTCGTAATATCGTAGCGCTATTTTTGGTACTCTTGACTGCGGCAAACCACTCAAAACACGCTCTCTAGAAAATATGTACCGCCATATAAATATCGGTACTACCGACTTGCTGTAGTACCGCTTATCAATAGCGGTTATACCGTTTTTCAAAACAGTTTTCCAGAAGCTCAAATCAAAGCAATGCATGAACCCTAATAATTTACAAAATATATTTGCAAACTTAGATCATGCAACAAGAAGTAGATACATGGACTTTAACTATTTGCAAAACACATTTGCAAAGTATAGTCACATGCTGCAAGGATTAAATGCATGAGCCTTGACTATTTGCAAAATATATTCGTAAATACTTGCATCATGCCATAGTGAGCTAGAGTAAGCGAGATTGAGCTATCAACACATGATAAGACTCAAGCTACTAGGCAAGACCCCTCCTAATAGTACGATAACCTATACTAGCAATCTAATCTCCCAACAAAACACTAAGACTGGTAAAATAGTAGGAACACATCCTTAGCCCTAACTAGTCATACCTTTGCCTTGCACATCCTCTTGAAGCTTGATGGCATACATCTTCACTTCAAGTCCTGGTTCTTGACTTGAATATCATCAACTCATGATGATCTTCTTCATTTCAGAATATTGTCTTGATGCCATACATGATGACATACTTCATCCCGAATCTTGACTTGAATATCATCAACACATGATGATCTTCTTCACGTACCCTCCATCAATACATGATGAGTATTCTCTTGACTTGATGATCAACTCATGATCATCTTCTCTTCGAGATCTTGATATGCATCAATACATGATGCACCCTTCACTTGACTTGATGACAATCAACTCATGATGTCATCCCAAGTCATCGTCATCATGGAACTCAACATATTTCACCAACTCATAAAAAATATTAGTTCCACAATGTGATTATCATTAATTACCACAACATACCATTAACTCATAATAGTGGGTCAAGATACTTCAATCTTTCCCTCTTTGGTAATTAATGTCAACCATCACAATTACAAATAATTGAATATAAGAACATATGAGTATATATGAATTACACTAGTTTTATATACTCAAGGGTATGTTTCAAAGTAGAGATCTCAAGTATATGTGAACAAAGAAATATGGATCAATACTAATGAAACCACAAAACATATAATGAACTCCCCCTAAAAGTGTGCATACATGAATGTGTAAAACGAGAACATATGCACATATTCATGTTAGACTTTTGGTGGAGTTCAACTTATATTTTAGATCTAAGGAATGCAACAAGATATAATAATTTGATGTCAAATGCGTACCTCTTTGATTTTCACATTTTTATCCGAATAAGACTACACAATAGATATATCAATAGAAGTGTTATTCTCATATATGGATTTGTTATTAATCACCAAAATACTCTATTAACTCATAATGACAGGTCTAGATTCTTCAGGCGGCGGTGACTGATTCGACCTTACTGAGACCCCTCAAGCAAGGGAAGAGAGCCCACGGGCTCAATTCTTCTTGATTCAATAGTCGAAGGTCTTGGAGACACTTAAGCAGCGTGTCGGTGGGTGGGCGTATTTGAGCTTCGTTTGATGATGTCGAACCGTCCGATGCCGACGCCTCTGAAGTTTTGAAGACGGAGATAGTATGTTACCACCGCCACTAGAAAAACTTTCATTATTTAGGTTTCTACTTTTTATCTTTGTAAAAGCGTATCGCCATATTTGTTTGGTCATATATAAATACAAAAATATATTAAAAAACCGATTGAATTTGTATTTACTGTCTTCTATATATGTAAACGGTCTCGGTATAACGACATGATAGTATTACTAACCTGTGGAAAACACGTAATATATGTTTATGTGCTATATGTTCTGAATTTGCATTTATGTATATGATAATGTGCCATATGTGTGAATTTATATTTATGTATATGAGAATATATATTATTACAGACGGTTATTTATTAGAACTATCTGTGATGTATATTTATCACAGACGGATCCTGTTTAAATCTGTTTGTGAAAAGGTAACATCACAAACGGCTCTACTTTAGAACCGTTTGTGATGTTGAACCCTATATATATATATATATATATATTCGGACTCTAGGGTTTATATATATATATATATATATTGGCTTGCTATCGGCTCTCGGCTCTGGCTCGCCCGCCTCCTGCGTGGTAGCTGCGGTGATTCCCTCTTACCCGTGCGGCCCCTGTGGCTCCCCGGCCTGGCTCAGCCCCACTCGGCCCGACACCATGTCGCCGCCGCTCTGGCTCGGTCCCCTTCCCCCTTTCTTTTCTTTATTGATATTTTGTTTTCCCTACTGTGAGTTTGATTTTAAAGCTTAGCTTGATTTCTTCCTGATGTGTTGTTGGTTGATATGCATACATAGGTGAATGGTTCTGGGATGTGGGTTGATACTGCATATGCATGAAAATGATGGAGGTGGGTTAGTAGGTGTGGTTTTGGACATGCTTCCAGAGGAGGCCTTGTGATAGTTTGATGAAGGTGGGTTGCAGCGATTGCCTAGTTGCTTTGGTATATGTAAAATGTGATTCTACTAGGGTGTTCTTTGTGCTTAGTGTTGGTTCACATGGGGGTTCGATGGCAAATTGGCAGTGGGTGAAGGATTTTTTGTAGGCTCGTGAATTGCTCTATGATGAATTGATGTCACAAATGTAATTGGATGCGATATTATGTATAGATTGTGCCTTGAGCTGTTAGATTACCTGTTGTTATATACGAGGTGGGTTAGTAGGTGTGGTTTTGGACATGCTTCAGAGGAGGCCTTGTGATAGTTTGATGAAGGTGGGTTGCTACCGCAGATTGCCTAGTTGCCTTTGGTATATGTAAAATGTGATTCTACTAGGGTGTTCTTTGTGCTTAGTGTTGGTTCACATGGGGGTTCGATGGCAAATTGGCAGTGGGTGAAGGATTTTTTGTAGGCTCGTGAATTGCTCTATGATGAATTGATGTCACAAATGTAATTGGATGCGATATTATGTATAGATTGTGCCTTGAGCTGTTAGATTACCTGTTGTTATATACGAGGTGGGTTAGTAGGTGTGGTTTTGGACATGCTTCAGAGGAGGCCTTGTGATAGTTTGATGAAGGTGGGTTGCTACGCAGATTGCCTAGTTGCTTGGTATATGTAAAATGTGATTCTACTAGGGTGTTCTTTGTGCTTAGTGTTGGTTCACATGGGGGTTCGATGGCAAATTGGCAGTGGGTGAAGGATTTTTTGTAGGCTCGTGAATTGCTCTATGATGAATTGATGTCACAAATGTAATTGGATGCGATATTATGTATAGATTGTGCCTTGAGTCGTTAGATTACTGTTGTTATATCTTTGTTTTGAGCATGCAATTTATACATTATAATATATTTCTTGTCTTACATCACGATTGACAACAAAGTTAATTTTGGATGATTTGCTTGAACTAGTCGAATATATTAGCAAGTTTTATTTTGAGAACAATAATCAATCTTCTTAATCTTACCTTTATCTGTGTAATCAACTAGCCTCTTGCCATTCATTTCACCTTTACCTAGTTGTCGTCGATAGGTAATTGGTTATCGCTATGTTCAGAAAGTGGCGTGGACGTGCAAGGACTCGACTGGGAAGTGACATCATGTATCAGCAACCAACCATTTCTTGATGTCAAGTTCTACGGTGAGACCATCCTTACATATAAACCAGAACTCAAGTTTCTTGGTGTTCTTGTTGGGTTTAAAGACAATTACATGCTTGTAATTAATAACTTCAACTTCAGTTCTATTGCTATTACTTCTGAGTCTGTGATTTATGAGGATACTACAAAGCACTTAGAGGATTGATATGAAGCAAATCACATACTCCAGTGTGTCAGGTTTGATGAAGTAGATCGTGGTTTCTCCAGCACATTTAGGATGAACACCCAAGGAGTGAGCTAGCTGAATTCAGGCCTCAGGTTAGCTAACAAGGGACTACGAAAGACAGTTTTAAATGCACAAGCAGCCACTGCTTGGAGACTTTATAGAGAAATATCATCATAGACAATTTGTAGATGAAATGCATCATGATATATAAGCTATCACAAACGATTTTATCTACAACCCGTCTGGGATAGTATACATCACAGACGGTTCGAAAATCGTCTGTAATGACCACATGTTATTACTGATCCATAAACTCAGATGGCTCACGAAACCATCTACGGTGATGTTTTTGAATCGTCTGTTAAGACCTTTTGTCATTCACGTACATGTGGAGACTTTCTTGCATCATTAAGAACCAAAAGGTGTCAAAATTAATTTTGCGTTGGTGGTCTCTGGGACATGGAACTGTGATTTGCTTTGACTGATAGCAACGTCTGTTAATAAATCCTGAAAATTGTCTGGTACTAATAGGATGTTGGAAGATGATCGAGTTTGTTTATAACAGTGCTAACATTTGTTCAAGCCAAATTTTGCTGTAATTGCAAGAAGAAATGATAGTACTATTGTCTTCCATCCAATATCAATACATCATCACCGTTGTTTTGGTAATTTCCAAGGAATATCAAATGTTTTTTTCCTCACGGAAAGCCTAATGGCTAATACATTTTTTTAATAGGGTCCAATCACCTGACATCTACCCAGTACACACCTGCAAGTTGCATCAAACCAACGGAGACAACCTATGGGCAAAACATGATTCCATGCCGTTGAAGGCCGCGGCATTTGGTGGGCATGCATGATATACGTTGCTTTCGTGAGCTGACCAGGTTGGATTAGGCGGCGATGTCAGATGGACTCCTAGGATTCTTTTTGCCTTTCCTATTATGAAACCTGTCAATCAATACCATATTTGATCAAATGTGTAGTTTAAGCACTTCCCGAAATCTAAATTGTAGGAAGTGCTTAGTTTTTATACAGTTTTTACTACACGGTTGGTCTTGGGAACACACTAATTTGAAAAGTTTTTATACAGTTTTTACTACAGGGTTGGTCTTGGGAACACACTGATTTGAAAAGTTTTTATACATTTATTACTACACGGTTGGTCTTAGGAACACACTATTTTGAAAAGTTTTTATACATCATGCCTAAATTGCCAAAATAGTCACTGGTATACTTCTTTGTGACGTAAAAAAGATGACGGGATAAATAGACAGGCAGAAAACTCTACAGGACCTTGGTTTGCTCCTACCCAGTTCAACGTGGCTTTTTTTAGCTTGACCACTGTCAGCAGCTGGCTCTCATAGTGTGAGTACTCCTTTCGTTGTTATTTTAAAAGTCTTACGACGGGCAAGGTCCAGACTTGACAGGTAAAAGATGACCCCGCCCCCCTCCCTACCTCTATGTTTAAAAGCACATACAATAGTACTATGTTATTTATCAGTAAGTCTTATTACGTAGTACATAAGATGATATGAACAGAAGAGGACGCGTATAGAGAATTATATCATCTCTCATACAATAATCGATTATAACACAAAAAAAATAAACTATTTTTATTACTATCTATAGATGATATAGAAATATACTATAAATAATAGTTATCTATACTATTATACATTCCCTAGGCAAACGTCCTTTTCAGCTAGAACCCAGTACCTACCAAAATTTATTTTGGCATTATCACTCACGTGTAAGTTTGAAGCATGGAGATGGAGTGGTAATGATCCTCTACATTGTTTCACAAAATGTAGAGAGGAACAGTAAAGGTGCAGTAGGAAGTGTAGACTGTGTAGAGTATTATAGCAAATTCATTGAAGCAACAATGCATTTCCCTGTAGATAAAAACAGGGCCAGTTTGAAACATAGAAATTTTATAGAAAACGACTCAATTCTCTTAAGAATCTAAAAAATCCTGATAGGGTACAAGGGCAAATGCAGCTCCTTCCCATTTCCAATTGGGAACGCAGATACCCTTGTCCATTCTTGAAAACATCATAATATAGATATGTACTATTTTTGTTTCAGTGTTTCACAATATTTGTCCAGATTACTTAGAAATTGTATATCCATTGAGGGAATCTAGTTATTGCACTTGCCCTTACTCAAACCCTTTGATACGAGTGACTAAAATACGCCATTAATTAGGAATAACCATTAGCACGGAACCATATCCTCTGCCTTTGCTGAGCACATACTGCAGTATTAACATGGCACATTACAACTCCATTACGCAGCAGCAGCCTCGCAAGAAGATTCCTGAAAACAAAAGGCGCGGCCGCGTCTAAAACCGTGGGTCCGCAGATCGGCAAGCTTAATTTTCACCGCCCAAATAAAGTTATACTTTTACCACGCTGATCATCGTCAAATGTGTCTATTTGGAGTAAATAAGTGGTATTTCTAATCTAACATACAACAAAAGCATCAGAGCGTTTTTTTTTTGTCGAGTACTGTACCGTGACTGTCGTAGCCTCGTAGGCCAGGTTCAAGGTCAGGGCGTTGGCGACTTGGAGCAGCAACGGCTAATGAGCTTTACTACGTCTACCACCAGTAGATCGTGCCTGGGCGCTCATGCAATTCAGCGGCTGGTCACACCACCCAGAAAACGCCGGCGGCGGCGGCGGCGACCCTCACCCACGCGGACGAGCCGCAAGAGCCAAGATAATATTATACTCTAGCGACAGCGACCGCGACCGCTCCGGATTTTGGACGAAGAAATCCACCGATTCGCCCGTCCGAGGAAGCTGCCGCGTCACATTCCACCGAGGGATGCATCCACGCGCCTCTTTACAATCACATCCATCCGCGCCGCCCGCGATCGCCTCGCCTCGCCTCGGCTCTATATAAACGCGCGCGGCACACGGCTCCGCTCCTCACCAAGCCGCTCGTAGCACATCACCCCACCACCTCCCTACATATCCACGCGCGCACACGCACACGCACAAACTCTCGCTTCGTCACAGGCGCACACACTCGTGAGCCGTAGGCACCGCAGCAAGCTTGCACTCCGCGCGAGCGCCAAGATGTGTGGCGGCACGAACAATTCCGAGTTCATCCCGCAGCGCGACCACCGCGCGGCCGGCGGCAACAAGCGGAGCCTCTGCGCCGCCGACTTCTGGCCGCAGGCAGATGCCGCCTTCGACGTCCCTGCCGACCATGAGCTCTGCAACGAGCTGACCGGCGCCTGCACGTTTACACCCGACCAAGGTAATATTATTTCTAGTATGCACCGCAGCGTACCAGGGCGAAGCCAGGATTTAAAAATAAAATGTCAGTCAAATAGTACCAACGACAACAATATTTATCAAAATATCTAAGATTATAGTACAAATTTGGTCGAAGCATTAGGGGGGGGGGGGGGGGTCCCTGTGTTGTACCACCACATGGTAGTGACTACTATTAGCTCCCATTCTAAAGATAAGTCATTTTATAATCTATATGGGTCAAATGTTTATAGGTTTGATCATCAGTATATAAACAATTATCAAAATTGATAACATGAAATTGATACTACTAGATACACCATGAAATATACTTTTATAATGTATAATTATTTTTATTTGAAACAACATAGTTTCATTGAAAATGATGGTCAAAGTGTTATATTAGAGACGGTGTTAATATCAAAAACGAATTATATTTGGAATCAGAGGAGCAATAACTAACCACTCACCGGTGCATGTATATGTAGTTGCAGAGCCGAGCAGGAAGCGGGAGCGCAAGACGCTGTACCGGGGCATCCGGCGGCGGCCGTGGGGCAAGTGGGCTGCCGAGATCCGCGACCCGGCCAAGGGCGCGCGTGTCTGGCTCGGCACCTTCGCCACCGCCGAGGCGGCCGCGCGGGCATACGACCGCGCCGCGCGCCGCATCCGCGGGACCAAGGCGAAGGTGAACTTCCCCAACGAGGAGTACCCGCCCCTCGACCCGGCCGACCATGACGCGACGAGGATGGCCATGCCCTGCAGCGAGCTCATGGACTACGACGCCGTCATGGCGGGCTTCTTCCACCAGCCGTACGTCGCGGATGCCGTGCCGGTGACGGCTGCGCCAGAGGAGGCGCGAACGGTGGCGTACGTGCACCAGGTGCCGCCGCAACAGGAGGCGGGGCTGGAGCTCTGGAGCTTTGATGGCATCAACACGACCGTACCTATGTGACGATGAAATGCTGTGCTTTGCTTAAAATCTTGCGTTTAATTTAGTTCATACACACGAGTGATTTATCTTCCTCTACGAGACTTTGCCTAGGATACAAGTAGATAGTCTGAGGTGACTAGCTTGCCTCGGAAGGAAAATCGCAATTCGCTGAGAAAGAGCCTTACCGTGAGGCTCTGCTCATCGGCCGTTGATTCTCCTTCCATCAATCGAATTAACAGTAGATGGGGTAGAGCCACGAGGCCCTTCCCCATCACATTTTCTCCCGCTTGCCCTTAGACGCATCGAGTTCTTGTGTAAAGATGAATGCTCCGGCAATAAATTGCGATGGAATCGCACTTATAATACTCTACTACCATTATATGCTGTACTTTTACCTCTTATAAGACCATCAATACCAGAGCTCTGAATTCTGATTGATAATTGTTCACACTGGATGGAACGTGGAAGTTGCATTCTGAAGCAGCTCTAAGCTTCAGGACCATGGTTTTGGCCTTTTGGGTTGCATGACAATACTGAACTTGGGTTTTGCAAGTTGCTACTTCTAAGAATAATAATTGACCATCATTGTCTCACCGGCACTCCGTTGGTACAAACTACAAAGTAAAACAAATCTGTCCCCAAATTCGCATCTTCAAGCTGCTATAAAACGAGTGTAAATTATTTTCACTATGACCAACTGACACATTAACTAGTTTCAACCCTACGCATCCCATTGGTCTCCAACACCTGACACATGATCGTATGAACTCGTTTTAAAGGCATGTGTTCATGGGAAATTTGGTGAGAAAAGCTGAATATCCTGAACAGAACATTGAACTTCCAAATGGGCATACTTCTGTTTAATATCGAGAATTTTCACTATAACATCACAATTCTGACCATCACCAATCTATTCAGCCATCAACAGCATTGCAGAAGGGCTAATTTCTAAAACCCAGATTTGTAAACATTCACATAGTTGTAAAGGCCCATAATGATATGAGAAAGGATATTCATAATGGGCTGATAAGCATGGTGCAAACCATGGACAAAAATTAATTGGTTATTAAAAGTCAGTAACAACACAGGATTCTGACATCTAAATCAGTGAGATTCTGGTATTCAAAACAGTGATATTTAACTGACAAGAACAATAAGACACAAGGGTGGCAAAAATGCTGCAACTTAAACCTTAAAGCCCCTGCTGTTCCTCCTTCCTCTTGCCTTCTCAAATTTCCTACCCTTTGAGCGAACATATGGCTTGGTGTGGCTGTGTGGAACTCCTGGTGCAGGGCCGAAATGCTTAACAGCTTCTCTGGCATTCTTGGGACCCCTCAGGAGAACCTATTAAGAAAATGTAGATTATTAGAACAGTTGTATAGCATTCAGACTTAAGAACGAAGACCCTAAAAAGCATACAACTCATATATTAAGTGAGCTGTATAGCAGTCAGTGTTAAGGAAAGAAACTTCAGCTGGGGAAACACCAAAACATAAATAGTAACCCTAAAAAGCATAAAGCTCATATATTGAAATGAATTACTAATATATGAAAAAAGGGAAAACCAGGTATGTTGCAAATACAATACAATTCTTATAATCATCATTACAGCAGTTCCAAAATCTTATAAGTCAATCATTCATATCTACATATCTCAAAGAAAATAAAGGGATACCATGAATTGGAGCAAAATTCTCTACATGACTACAATGTGAGTCCCTAGCTCCACTAGCATATATTACAGAGACAGCACAACATTCTGTTTTCTGTGGCAATACAGTGAAATTCTACAAATCATGTCAGGAAAAAACCGTGGCATCAGTCCACACACTGTATTCACCATGCATGACATCAATGGACATCACATCCCACTCTTTCAATGTGAAGGAAAATGTACTCAAGGTTAAAGCCACCCTTGACGAAAGAAAATAAAGCGAACAAGTTTTCATAACCAACAGTTATGCATGAAATAAGCATGTGTACTCTATTTGAACATTAGGATAGTTTAACAGCCATCAACAAACTAATTTTGGTTGGACCATTTGACACCAGGACAACCATGAATAAATGCAATGGGCTGGTAAGCCAACCATGTAGATCTATGCACCTGTTATATCTCCTTGGCTTGTGTAAACACCCCAAGAAGAGGGTAACTAATGCATCTCTTAAACTACTCAAATGATCAATACATTGTTCTTGGAATAACCTAGCACAGCCTACATGCAAATGACTCGAGTGAAATGTAACACTACGTGAGCGTGGAGGATTAACTTCATTGTCAGCCACTTTTAGTAACATCCTTCTAGAGGGCCTAGCATAGTTACTAGTTCAATTGGATAGAGTTCTCTGCTTCAGTCTTAACTCTCTTGGCACTAATTAACACAAGAAATGAAATGCATTAAGCAGCATCACTAGCAAGTAGAAGCTGAATTCCAACTTGAAGAGCTGTACCGTGTTCTGGCCGAGCGGTGCGCGGCGCGAGCTGGTCGAAGGTGAGGCACTCGCCACCGGCATTAATGATCCTGGCCCTCGCCGTCTCGGTGAACCTGAGCGCGGCCACCTTCATCGCCGGCACCTCGTAGACCCTCTTGTCGTCGGTAACGGATCCCACGATCACAGCGATCTGGTCCCCCTACATTCGCACAAGCCACACACACACATACCCAAATGAGTCCCACGTCTAGCTCGCATCTCAGGCATCCTTACCAAAAATGGCACGTTAAGAGAGATATACCTTCCCCTCCATGAATTTGACGAGGCGGCGCATCGAGAGCGGCGGGCGGTTGGTCTTGCTCATGAACAGCCGCTTCAGGATTACGGCGTTGAAGTTGCTCTTGGTCCTCCGCACCAGGAAGCGGTAGAGCTACGAACAAGAAGCAATTCGCACCAAATCTGAATACCTGAGCAAGCAATAAACGGGCGATTCTATGGTGACACCGGATCGGGGATCAACTGACCTTAACGAGGAGCTTGAGGTAGACATCGTCGGACTTGGGCGCCGTGCGCTTGGTTTTCTTGTTACGGCCGCCGGCTGCGAGGTCGATACCCTGCGCACGGCAGGACGGGGCGGTATCAGTTACGGGTACAGTTCCGGAGACGCACAGGAGGAGGAAGACGAGATTACCATGGTTGTCCGTGGCGGCGGCGGCAGGGACGGGTGCTAGGGTTTTGGGGCGGGATGGGGAGTTCAATATGGGGTGGCCCGTGGCCGGAGAGTCGTGGTGGGTTTGAGCTAAATCGACCTTTTCTTTAAATTTAATCTATTTTTACCTCTCCTTAACTTTTTTTCAATTCTGACATATGAGCCAACGCACGTTTGTTTTTTGGGCTAAATCTTATCACGCCGGCGTGACAGCACTTGTTTGTCACGTCGAGATCAGTGGTGTAACAATATGTTTTTACAATATCACGCATTGTGGCGTGGTCAAAGGAATCAGAATTGGAAACGTGCCAAAGAAATCAGAATTGAAAATAAAGTTAAGTATATGTTATCTTTAAAATATTTTTTAAAAATAGATTAAATCATAAAAAAAAGTTCTCTGTGGTCCTCATTATGATTCTTTTTCGTAGATTTTTATTATTATTTTGGGCACTGTATTTTGCTTAAACAAGTTGCACTGACATCTTAAAACTTAGTTTAGAAACGATCTTTAAGACAACCACCGTCACCTTAGTTCCTACTTTCAAGCGGATTAGTGGCCATCCATAGAAAATGAGCGCTTACGAAAGTGAGTTAATTCCGAGTACCGTAGTTTCTTTTATACAGAAGGACCACAGCTCTGCTTTTACTGAAAGTGACAAGTTCACAATCACAAGGGGGAGAAGAAAAACAAGTTCAGAACATGAGAAACCAGACAGAAAAACAGTATTGAGTACCGTAGTTAAAACTTAAATCTGCACAAAGGAGTATAGCCGAAAAATTTCATCAACTGAAGATACATAGTGATACGCGTATATACGGCGTACGTGAAGCTTGCAACCACACAAGTCAACAATTGCAACATTATATTTTGCTTTCCACCACAACTTAATCACTGCAAGCTAAGTCTGCAACTGAACATGAGGTATGTATATATTTCACGCTGCAACATTAGGGTGCCAAGCCGAACATTGCGGGGCCAGCTCTAACGAACGCGCCCAGGGTATTGCCATTACGCCGAGCTGAGCTGTAGTTATGTTATCGACACGGAGGGGCGCACAAGCGGCGCACCGCGCATGTGTACTTTTAGTTTCAAATACTATGTGATTGATTTTGGTTGGTTGTAAGCTAAAATTTAGCTGCTTGAGCCTTACTAGGGAACACTACAGAGGTGGTCAGATTTGTACTGTTGCTGCATACCACGACGCCGTAAGCGAGGAGAAGAACTCTAGCCCGTGCGCCTTGCGCCGCGAGCGTCGTGAGGAAGACAGCGAACAAAAGTAGGTGTGTTGGACCGAAACAGCGATTAGAGAGCGTGGTGAAAAAGGAGTACGATCTCTTTTTCATTTTGATCGGATTCAACACGTTTTTTACTTCAATAGCTATAAAGATCAATGTACAAGCATAGCGCAAGACTTGTATTGAATCCAATCAAAATTCTGAAACAAAACAACTAAATTCACCAAAAAACTCAATTCTTAAAGAGTTGGGCGGCCAGACATCTCAGCCTAACGTTTGACCTCTCAAAGGGGGCGGTCTGATCTCTAGCACGATGAACAGTAAAATCAGCCTGAACTCGAAATCACAAATTGGTCTAACTTTTGATCAACAACTCCAAACTTTATGAAACTTGAAACATACATTCTCCAGGATGTCAGAAACCTATTTCAATCAAGAATCGTTGAGATCATTGCTAAAGTTCTGATATTTTTCCTTTTAAGTGAAAGTTGCTTCAAGACCGAGTCAAAACCAAAATATAACCCAAAAACTTGCTCGTGGGTGATAGATGATCCTAGATGCATTCCCACATGTCACAGCAAGCAAGATCCAGGTCAGAAACCAAAGAAAAACGAAAGGATAAAAAAACTACAAAATCACAAAAGAGAGAGTAAGAACAAAAAGACACTCATTTTGAGGAATCTTACTTGGATTGATTCGAGATTGGTGTTGGTTTACAGCCACTCCATCCTGGAGGACAAAGACTCAACACTTGAGCACATAATCAATCCAACTCTCTATAACCCTAACCTGTCCACTCTATTCTCCCTAAACACAAACTAGGCTTTCTTCAATACAAGGGTTGGGAGGTGCATAACCAGCACCCTCCTCTATTTATAGTGGAGGCTAGCTTCTAGAAGGACATTCCTAATAGGCACTTGTTAAGCTCACACACAAACGGGTTTAACTCACGCACGTATTTTAAAGCACCGTCTTTATCTTCTCTTGACCTAAACCACTTCTCCTTGCGCCGTCTTGCGCCGCGGTTTAACCAAAAGCCATCAAGGCGGTATTTTGGTGAAGTTAACAAATACCCATTCTCGATTCTTCTCCAAAGACCGAGTCCAAACTTCATGCAACAATCTCATGCTTCGCCACGTGTAGGTTGATCAACGACTCTCTTCATGTCGACAAGTCTCTCCCATCCGGCTCCCACCGAAATCACCATAGACCGACCCCGTGTCACTTGATGCAACCCGTCAAACCGAACTTCCCGTTTGGTCATCCTTATTCATTTTGCGCCATGCTTGAGTCCATTTACTTCACCCGGCATCCTTGATCGTTATGAACCTCAGCTCTCCAAGTCTAGTCCTAATCATCCTCGCCGTTGACCGTCGTTGACTTCAAAACCTCATGCACAACAATAAACAAAGAAATCGATTTCGGGAATAAGTTCTTCGCAACTTGAACCACGTTAGTCAAAACATGCATCATGCAATATATATGCACTGAAACCCATGAACTTAACCTAACCAACAAACATCGTCGCCAAACTGACCGACGAATAAGTCAAAATCGATCAGACCGCCACCCATGGCCGGTCTGATCGCCTCCTGACCGTTCTGACCGCCCCATGGCCGGTCTGACCATCCAGCAAGGGACTTAGCTAATTTTCCTCCCTGAAAATTCGAAACCTCTCTGAAAATTTCAAACAAATAGAACTTTTGCCTCGAAGCTCTAAAAATTATGAGGCTAAGTGTAGGAGAATCCCCTCTCTTACCTACACCCTCTATTTTTGGCCCATCTCCAAACTCAAAACTACTTTTATGGCCAGTCAGACCGCTGCCCATGGCCGGTTTGACCGCTAGTCTCTTAGCCAAAACCCTGTCCGATTTGACCGCCAGAGGTGGCTGGTCTGAATGCCATACTGGTCGGTCGGATCACGCTCGCTCTGGCCGGGTCGATCACCACACAGACGGTCGATCGCCTCCTGGCCGGTCTGACCGCTAACTGCCTGACAGAACCTAAAACTTTGTCGAAAACACGTGTTTTGACAAAATCTCAATATCATTGCCAGTTGTAACATCATCATAAGATCATGAACATATCCCCATGATATCCACAATCTCCCCCTTGATGAACATATTGGCAAATTTCCAAAAAATATAAGTTTGAGGTTTGAAAATGATATACTCAACGTTTTCGTGCAAAACTTGGTCCAAAAGCAAGAGAATGCAATGGAAATAACCAAGTTGCCTTCAGATTAGCAAAGGCAGGCGAAATAAGGCAAAAGAAAGCAAAAATCTTCAATTTCCAGAGAAGAGTCAAAAATCTCACTTAAGGTCCATATAAAAGAATAATTTTTCAATCTGACCTTTGATCATTGTGAGGTTGCAAGAATTACAGTTCAAGTTTAGAAATAGCAATAAGATTACAAGAATGAAAATTGCATATTCCCCCTCACTACAAGAATGCAAATTACATACTCCCATCACTATGATCACAATTTTTTAGAAAAATTTATTTTCTCCCTTTTTTTTTCTCTAAAAGGCTCCCCCTTCTATCATTTTTTTGTTATATCTTCTCCCCCTTTAACAATAGAGTCATCAAGGAATCATGCCTTCCTCTCATCCAGAGATGACAAGTGTAGAAATGAGAAAGAAGCATAAGAAAGAGCATGCATGAAATGCAAAGGAGTGACTTCATTTTTTGAATTTTTCAATTTTGAGTACAATAAACTTTGGAGATTACCCAAAAGAGTAAGCTACCATTTCTACTATTACTCAATACATATCAAGCTTGAAGGTGTTAGCAAGATCATGTTAAGACATATATATATATCAAAGCTAAGCTAGAAAGCTCAAAATAAAGAGAAGAAATGTAACAATTTAAGGAAAGCTTCAAAATTAGTAAGTTCATCAACAGAGATATTAAAGAGATAATGGCCATGTCAGAATGTCAATGTGAGATCAAGAAGCTAACAATGACCATCCTAGAGATAAAAGTCCTGAATTTGAATTATTTTGCTCAAAGTACCCAATCACCCAAATTTTTACAACAGTTTTTATTTGCAATGAGTATTGATGTTGATTAAAGGTCTATCTTAGTGAAGAAGATTATGGACTAGGAGCCATCCACAAACTCTTCCTAAGCTTCAACCAGGGGGACAAATATTGAGGTTCATGCCAATTTTCACAAGTAGTCACCATGAGATCGTCTGGATCATCAAACTATCTCCAACTTTATGTCTTTGACATGCAGTCTCGTGAGAATAGTTTGGCACAATTTAACCACATGAGAATCTCAAAATTTGATTTTTCATTTTGCACGAGAGCATTTTTAGATTCGCAGAGAAACAAGTAGCTCAAGAGATGATCAATCCTAGATTCAGGAGCTAACGAATCAATTTTAACAGGGCTAATGTCACAAAAAGATCACTGATTGTGCAACTAGCTAAAAGATCCATAAATTACAATTTTTAGTCCAAATTGTCTTAAAGTTCTAGCTTATTTAGCAAAGACTTAGCTACACATATGAAAGCATGATCATTCTAGCAAATCAAAGAACTAACACATGAAACTGAGCAAAAATTAAAACACTAAAACTCAACACGGTAATAAGTAAAGCTTCATCAATTTAAGTGACAAGCAGTAAAGCTTATTAACGAGGATTAAAACCTCTATGTATTAGTTTAATACATAAAGAGAAACCATATGTCTTCGTGGTCGTAACCCCTAAGGCTAACGACCTCACTAGTCGTAAGGATTCTAGAGGTTACATAATGAATACCCTGGTCGGACAAGGTCCTGTACCTAGTCCCCGACCAGTTAACTACTCGTAAAGCTATGAACTGGTATCATCTGGACCTGAATCCAAGTATATCCTTACCGTATGATGAATAGAACATGTGATGTATATTCCATACGACGCGATGTTACATAATCCTAAGACGCTGGACTACGGTTGAATGCCTCACCGACATATAACCGCACAGCAGTTGATACCCTGTCAACTGACACCTCTCTTCGACCAGACGCATCAGTTCCCAACAGGCGTCTCTCCAAGGGATAACTGCCATCACTTCATCAACTACTTAAGGAGGACCGCGGAGGAGAAGAGGGGCATCATATTGAAGGCAATTGAGAAGATTAGCAGTGATTTGATTACAACACCATAGCAAGCATTGCATTCCAGTGTAACTAGGATTAGCCTTTTGTTTGAAGACATACATTCCTTGTAATAATTAGTTCATAGCAATAAAGAGTGACCCCTTTCCATTCCAGGAGATACGCATTAT
Source organism: Hsuehochloa calcarea (assembly GCA_036346395.1). Lineage (NCBI taxonomy): Eukaryota > Viridiplantae > Streptophyta > Magnoliopsida > Poales > Poaceae > Hsuehochloa > Hsuehochloa calcarea. The sequence continues at coordinate 57,009,807 of CM070609.1, read as the reverse complement.
TTTCCTCTGTTTTTATATATTCATAAGATCGGCGATTTGATCGTCGACACTTATATAACAATGCATCTTTTTATGATTTTCATATGAATGCAATATGATACAATGAGATGTAAGAAAAACTTAAAAGCCTGAAAAGATAAAAAGAACCAGCAAGTTCAGAGGAAGATCAAGAAAAGATTAGATGAATAAGGAAAGCTCAGAAGAGAACCAACTCCCCCTCAAACCAACCCAAAGGGGTAAATTATCCCTAGCCCACTCCTCTAGGTGGAAAAACTAGTTGAGTCTAAAGACTTGGTGAAGATATCAGCTAACTAAGCCTCGGACTCCACAAATTCTAGCACAATATCACCCTTCTCTACATGGTCTCTAAGGAAGTGATAACGAATGTCTATATACTTGGACCTAGAATATTGCACAGGGTTTTTAGCAATATTAATGGCTGAAGTGTTATCACAAAGAAGAGTAACACTAGCAAAAGTTAACCCATAGTCCTTAAGAGTGGACATGTAACACCCTGACCCAAAATCGGCTCAATGCCCAGCCCACCGTGGGGCGGACCCGCCATACATAGCACCTCACTTACACTTTCGTCCTCGCTTCGTGTAAAAGTGTTAACCCGAAGGTGCTACGTTTGGATCCAACAGGCATTATAAACCACTACAACTCACTTGAGACAAGTAATATGGGACTAATCCCACCACACAACTCCTCATGGGCCACATGGGCCACGCTATGAGTAGACCGGGGTATTACACTCACCCCCCCTTAAAGGCTGACGCCCTCGGCAGCATACCGTATATGCGGCAAATGCCCAGAACCACCCTTCGGTACACGTCCGTGCGTCTAGTGCCGACACATATGCCATGCCATATGTCCACTCCAGGACCACATGCGCCATGCGTCATATGCTGCGCCCTCGTCCCCGCACGCTCGTGCGGCAAATAAGGTTGATGCTCGATACCATTTGTAACACCACGACCCAAAATCGGCTCAATGCCCACCACCGTGGGGCGGACCCGACACACATAGCACCTCACTTACACTTTCGTCCTCGCTTCGTGTAAAAGTGTTAGCCCGAAGGTGCTACGTTTGGATCCAACAGGCATTATAAACTACTACAACTCACTTGAGACAAGCAATATGGGACTAATCCCACCACACAACTCCTCATGGGCCACATGGGCCACGCTATGAGCAGGCCGGGGTATTACAGGACATCATCCATAGAATCTGACTACAACAACTAGCGGCAGCTACATATTCAGCTTCTACAGTGGATTGTGCAACAGAGAACCGCTTCCTAGAAGACTAAGAGATAAGAGAAGTGACTAAGAAGTGACAAGTGCCTAAGGTACTCTTCCTATCTAGCCGACAGCCCGCAAAATCAGAATCAGAAAACACCCCCGAATGGAGAAGGAAGAAGAGCAGGAATACCAAATGTCATATTAGAGGGTAGAGTGATGGTACCTGAAAATGCGCTTGATGTCTACGAGAGGATATTCGTGAATCCCTCAGAGATGAGATCACTGAATCCATCAGAGATGAGATCAATGATAGCGTCAGAGATGAGACACGTCAACAGATGGAGAGCCTTGAGGAAAGGCTTAGGAAAAATCTGTTACAATCCCCTGCCCCTATTGTGCTTAACCACCCCCCAAACTTCTGCGTAGCTACACGTCCAACCCTAACTCTACCCCAAAAGGCAACGACAGATTTTCTGTCGATGACATCCTTGTAATAATTATTATTTCCAGAATGCTCGATTCATTGATAGGCATGTTGGAGTAGCTAATTTTGTTTCGTTATGTAGATGGTTACGAAGTGCAAGCTGCAAGTGGGATATGCCTCCATTGTCCTGTATGCTACTTGGGGCCAGGCGTATCCATCTGGTGTCGGCGCTTTGGTGCACAGTATAAATCTAGCACCGGTGTAACACCCCAGCGCAGCACGAGCCTGGGATGTTACTAAAACAACAAGAAAGTAGTTAAAACCTCGGATTCTAATTTTAAAACCTAAGTCATTCCACTAAATTTCAACAACATCTCCTTCGTCTAGTTAGCCAAACCAGGAATCGTGTCGATTAACAATATTATTAACAATGAGCTTAAACATCCCTCTCACATTGTAAGCATAAATGACTTCAATGAAAATACTGTAATTAACTATATTACAAAATTTCAAAAGCAAGGATGCATATCCAACAAAACAATCTAGTGGTTACTCAAATATTAAGCAAACATAGTTCAATTTATTCTTTCATATATGTTCGGGGAAGTGTGCGACTAATCAACTCACTAGCCCATCCCCATGCATGTTGATCGCTGTGGATTTCATGGGGATATGCTCCAGATCTTAGGATGATGTGACAATTGGCAATGGCGTTTACGGTTTGTCGTTTCACGCGTTTTCGACAAAGCTACAGGCATTCTGGACAGGGGCGGTCCGACCGGTCTTTGCACGGCGGTCCGACCGGTCCCAAATCGGTCGGACCGGCCATCTGAGGCGGTCGGACCGGCGATGACCAAAAGTGCTCAAATCGAGCTGGGCCAAAAATAGGTGTTGTAGACAAGTAAGGGGATCCCAATGCACTTGGTCTCATGATTTTTGGAGCCTCCAGTGAAAAGTTCTATTGGTTTAAAGTTTCCAGAAGGTTTCGGATTTTGGGAGCTTGAATTTCGCTAAGTCTAAAGGCGGTCGACCGGCTCACGAGGAGCGGTCCGACCGCCATGGCGATCTCGACCGCTCACTGGAGCGGTCGGACCAGAATTACTTGAACGTCGGCCAACTTCGTGGCGATGTTGTTTTGTTAGATCAAAGTCATTGGTTTCATGGCATATGATTTGCATGATGCATGTTTTGACTAACATGGGTCAAGTTGTGAAGAACTTGTTCCCGAATACGTGTTTTCTTGTCTGTGGTTGTGCAGGTAGCTTGGTGGTCAACGACGGTCAACGGCGAGGAGAATCGGGACTAGACTTGAAGAGTTGAGGTCCGTAGCGATCGACGATGCGGGTGGTCAACGACTCAAGCGTGACACAAGATGGACAAGGGTGACCTATTGGCGAATCCATAGCACATGGTGAAGCGGTTTAGGTCAAAAGTGAAAGACGGCGCTTCGCGAAGCGTGCGTATGTGACCCGTTTGTTAGTGGGCCTTAACGGGAGCCCAATTAAGTCAAACCCTAAGAGTTTTAGGCCTCCACTATAAATAGGAGGAGATGGTGGCTGCACCTCTTGCTCTCTCTCTCGCCTTTTGATGTTTCAAAACCCTAATTGTCTTTAGGGGAGTTGAGGTGGAGGCTAGGGCTCTTGATGGTTTGTGGTGAATTTCGTGATCCTTGATTGTCTACTGATCCATGATGGTGTGGATGTAATCCAACTTCAATCACGAAATCAATCTATGCAAGGTTTGCTTGAGATAAGTCTCTTTTCGTTCTTGCTTTCAATTTGGTGATTTTAGGGCTTTCTTTGATCCACGAGTTCGTGATTGATTCTTTCACGTGAATTAGCTTGCTGTGATATGTGTGAATCTATCTAGCATCATCTTGATCATCAATCTCTCACGAACAAGCTTTAGGATCAAGTTTTCGTTCTTGCCCGGTTTTAGACCTTCTGTTTTGACTAACATGGATCAAGATAATTTAGCTTTGGTAGCAGATCCTCTCAAAAAGGCTTTTGATGACTCTTTTGAATCTTCTTCTGGATTTTCATTTGCTTGTTTATCTGCTATTCATGAAGAGGAGCTTGAAAGTATTCCTGAAACAGAGTTAGCTCTTCTAGCTAAGAAATTCACACGGGCCTACAATAATGTGAGAAACAAAAAGAGAGGTGGTCCGGTAACATGCTATGAATGTGGTGAGCTCAATCATATCCGGGCAAATTGCCCCAAGCTGAAAGGTAAGAGCAATCATAAGGAAGGAAAGCCAGCTTGGAAGAAGCCTCCTTTCAACAAATCAAGGTATGAGGCAAATAAGCTTGTGAAAGGCGCTCACGGGTCCTTGCCGCTTTTGAGGATCAATCCTTGAGCGATGTGGATACTAGGGAGTGAGGAGGACAAGGAGGAGGAGATCCTCAAGGTAAAAAGAAAGGGAAGGCCAAAGATTTCACTGGCATGTGCTTCATGGCTGACACGGACGACATTGATGATAATGAGGATTACCGCGGAAAGGGGAAGAACACGTGGTTCGTTGACTCCGGATGTTCACGCCACATGACCGGAACTCAAAATGGTTCACCTCTTTCACGCGAGCAACGGTGATGACTTCATCACCTTTGGGGATGATACACAAGGGCGAATTGAAGGAACAGGATCAATTAGGGTAAACAACAAATTCATTCTAAAGGATGTCGCTCTTGTGGACAAGCTTAGGTATAATCTCCTTCGTTTCTCGACTTCTTGATGATGGGTATGAGACATTTTTAAGAAAAATGCTTGTCGTGTGCTTGATTCTCTTGGTGAGCTTGTGTTTGGAATCTCTAGAGTTGGTAGAATTTTTGGGTGACTTTTCGAATCTCTTCTTGGATCTCTTAAATGTTTGCTTACATCTTCTTGATTTTGGCTTTGGCATCGACGTTTGGGGCACATTGGTTTTGATCATTTGACGCGAGTTAGCAACCTTGATCTCATGAGAGGTTTGCCTAAGCTCAAAGTCATCAAAGATCTTCAGATGTGCGCCTTGTAGGCATGGCAAACAAGTTGTTGCCTCACACCCTTCAGTGACTATGGTTATGGTGACGGACCGTGACGGTTGCTTCATATGGATCTTGTTGGTCTGCTAGAGTCCGGTCGATTGGTGGAAAATGGTATATTCTAGTCATAGTCGATGATCTTTCAAGATATACTTGGGTGTTCTTTCTTACTTCAAAGGATGAAGCTTTTGGTTATTTTCATGATCTTGTTCTTCGTTTGGCTTCGAGCTTCCGGTGCTTTGAGAGCGATTCGCGATGATAATGGCACGGAGTTCAAAATGCTTCTTTGCTTCTTTTGTCTTTGAGCGTGGTATTGAGCATCGTTCTCCTCTCCACACGTCCCTCAACAAAATGGCGTGGTGGAAAGGAAGAATAGGACCTTGGTCGAAATGGCTAGGACGATGCTAGATGAGTATAGCACACCTAGGAGATTTTGGGCGAAGCTATTGCTCTTGCTTGCCATATTGCCAATCGTGTCTTTTTGAGACCTTCTTTAGGCAAGACTCCTTATGAGCTTCGTTTTGGTAGAAAACCCTCTGTTTTCGTATTTTCGAGTTTTTGGATCAAAATGTTTTATTCTTAAGGCAGGCAATTTAGATAAATTTGAATCAAGAACTTTTGATGGGGTATTTTGGGTTATCCCGCTCATTCGAGGGGTTTTGAGTTTTTAATCTGAGACTAACATTATTCAGAGACTTGTAATGTCACTTTTGATGAGACTAGCCACGAGCTAGATCAATTGCTGAGATGATTTACAGTGTGAGAGTATTTTTGTGGAGGAAGATGAGGACGAAGCTAATGTCATTCCCTCATCTGCTTCTGCTGAAGCGCCCATATTGATACAAGAACACCTCGTCTACTTCACCTTGATTGAGGCTCTCTTTGCATCATCATCATCGCGATACTGCGGAGGTCGAAGAAAGCGACATCTCACCCGGCGCTCCACTTCGCATTGAGAGACATCCTCCTCCTAATGATAATAGGTAATCTACATGAGCGAGTCACTCGCCCGGTATAATGATCCAAATCTCTACTCTCATTCGGCTTTTGTTGCTTCTTTTGAACCCCGCGATATATCACATGCTTTATCGATTCTATTGGGTAAATGCCATGCATGAGGAGTTAGAGAATTTTGAAAGAAACAAAGTTTGGAACCTAGTAGAACCTCCTAGTGGTCATAATGTTATAGGAACCCGTTGGGTGTTTAAGAATAAACAAGGTGAGGATGGTTACGTGGTTAGAAATAAGGCGATTGGTAGCTCGGGGTTTGACCAAGTTGAGGGGTTAGATTTTGATGAGACATTTGCTCTGTTGCTAGACTAGAAGCCATTCGCATTCTCGCTTGCATTTCTGCATCAAAAGGTTTTAAATTATATCGGATGGATGTTAAAAGTGCCTTTTAAATGGTTTCATAGATGAGGAAGTGTATGTTAAGCAACCCCACGGTTTTGAGGATCCTAAATATCCAAATCGTGTTTTCAAGCTATCTAAAGCATTGTATGGTCTTAAACAAGCCCCTAGAGCACGGTATGATAGACTTAAGACCTTCTTGCTTAAAAATAATTTTGAGATGGGTAAAGTGGATAAAACCCTATTCATTCTTAGGCGTGACAATGACTTCCGCTTGCTCAAATTTATGTGGATGATATTATCTTTGGTGGTTCCTCTAATGCTCTTGTTTCACTTTTCCGACACTATGTCTAGGGAATTTGAGATGAGTATGATGGGAGAGCTTAATTACTTTTTGGGACTTCAAATCAAGCAATGCAAGGAAGGAACTTTCATCCATCGACGAAGTACACTAAAGATCTTCTCAAACGCTTCAACATGGGTGATGCAAGCCAATTTCCACTCCCATGGCAACTTCAAGCATTTTGGATCCGGATGAGGAAGGAGAAGTCGTGGATCAACGCGAGTACCGCATGACATGATCGGCTCCTTCATTTGTGGCCTCGAGACGGACATTCACTTCACGGTATGCCTTTGTGCAAGATTTCAGCGTCTCCGAGAACTTCCCATCGCCAAGCCGTTAAGCGCATATTCGTGTATTTACACTCTACCCTCTTATATGGCATTTGGTATTCTGCTCTTGACTTTGTCCATTAGAGGTTTTTGATTCGATTTTGCGGTGTCGGTTAGATAGGAAGAGTACCTCGAGCACTGTCACTTCCTAGGCACTTCACTTGTATCTTGGTCTTCTAGGAAGCGGTCTTACATTGCACAATCCTTCTTTGAAGCGGAGTATGTAGTCTGCTTTGCTAGTTCTTTGTCAGAGCTTGATTTTGTGGATAGCGTCCACTTTGAAAGATTATGGGTTAAACTTTGCTAGTGTTCCTCTTTTCGTGATAACACTACGCTATTAATATTGCTAAAAACCCAATTACAACATTCTAGGACTAAGCACATAGACATTCGCTTTCACTTCCTTAAAGATCATGTTGAAAAAGGTGATATTGTGATGCACTTCGTAGAGTCCAAGCTCAATGGCGGATATTCTTACCAAGCCTTTAGATCAAACCAGATTTTCCTCCTTAAGAAGTGAGTTAGGGTAATTTATCCTTATGGGTTGGTTTGAGGGGAGTTTGATCTTTTCTTATCTTTCCTTGTTCTTTTGATCTTTTATTGCTCTTTTTACGAACTTAGTGATCTTTTGAACTTTTAGATTTTTAGGCCTTTTAATTGCATCTCATTGTGTCATATTGCATTCATATGAAAAATACAACAAGTGGTATGAAAAATTCAAAAAAAAATGCATTGTAATATAAGATTTTACGCTTATCTTTTAAAATTGATGAAGCTTTGCCTATTACCCTTTGGAGCTTTTGTATTTCAATTCTTGCTCAATGTCATGTCTAGTTCTTTGACTTGCTAGAATTATCATGCTTTTACATGTGTAGCTAAGTCTTTGCTATATGAGCTAGAACCTTTTAAACAACTCAAACTAAGAAATTGCAATTTGTGGATGTTTTAGCGAGTTGCGTAATTAGTGCTCCTCTTGTGACATTGGCCCTGTCAGAATTGCTTTGTTAGCTCTTTGATCTAAAATTGACCATTACTTGAGCTTTTGTGTTCTTGAGATTCTAAAAACTGCTCTTGTGAAAAATGAAAATCAAGATTGTCTTATGCTTAAATTGTGCCAAACTATTCTTACGAGACCGCCTTGTCAAATGACATGAACTTGGAGATAGTTTGATGAACAGAACGATCTCATGGGGACTGCTTGTCAGAAATGACATGAACCTCAAGATTTGTCGCCCCGGTAGAAGCTTAGAAAGAGTTTGTGGATGGCTCCTAGTCCAGGATCTTCTTTACTAAGATATACCTTTAATCAACTTTTGGTCGAAGCTTAGGATGAGTTTGTGGATGGCTCTAGTCCGGGATCTTGTCACTAAGTTAGATCATTAGTCAACTTCAATATTCAATGCAAATGAGAAAAATGTTGACAAATGGGCGTTTACAAAATATTGAGCAAAATGATTCAATACGGGACTTGATTGACTCTTCATGTGGTCTTTGTTAGATTTTTGATCTCACTTTGACATTTGACATGGCCAATTTCACTTTAGGATCCTGTTGATGAACTTTTTGAATTTGAGCGTTGCTTAAATTGATCAAATCTCGCTTTACTTTTGAGCCTTTGTGCTTAGCTTTGATATATATGTCTTACCATGATCTTGCTAGCGCTGTCAGGCTTGATATGCTGTTTGTGCATTATTCGAGATACTAGCTTGTTCTTTTGGGTAATCTCCAAAGCTTCTTGTAATCAAAAATTGAAAAATACAAAAATTGAAGCCACTCCATTGCACTTCATGCATATTCCTCTTTATGCTTCTTTTGTTTACGCTTCTTTCTTTATTCTCTATTTGTTATCCCTGGATGAGAGTGATTCCTTGATGAATCCATTGTCAAAGGGGGAGAAGATGTGTTAAATGAAGATATTTCTTTGGGAGAAGATGTGTAATATTTCTTTGCTACTCTTATTTGGAGAAGATGTGTTAATGAGAAGATTGGGGAGAAGTTTATACAAAGGGAAACCGAATATTTGAAATTTGATGATCATAGTGAGGGGAGTTTTGAGTTGCATTCTTATTGTCTTATTGAATATTCGAACTTGAATTGCATTCTTTTATACTCACAATGATCATAGGTCAATTGAACAATTGTTTATTCATATGGACCTCATGTGAGAATTTTGACCCTTTATGGAAATCAAAGTTTTTATGCTTACTTTTGCCTTGTCTCACATGCCTATACTATTTACGATGCCACTTGGTCATTTTCATTGCTTTTTCTTGCTTATGGACCAAGTTGTGCCTTTGTCGAAAAGCTGCGAGTAAACTCGTTTTCAAACCTCTTACTTACATTTTACGGATAATTGCCAATGTGTTCATCAAGGGGAGATTGTGGATTTCATGGGGATATGCTCCGAGATCTTAGGATGATGTGACAATTGGCAATGGCGTTTACGGTTTGTCGTTTCACGCGTTTTCGACAAAGCTACGAGCATTACGGGCGGGGCGGTCCGACCGGTCTTTGCACGCGGTCCGACCGGTCCCAAATCGGTCGGGACCGGCCATCCGAGGCGATCGGACCGCGATGACAAAAGTGCTCAAATCGAGTGGGCCAAAAATAGGTGTTGTAGACAAGTAAGGGGATCCCAATGCACTTGGTCTCATGATTTTGGAGCCTCGATGAAAAGTTCTATTGGTTTAAAGTTTCGAGAAGGTTTGGATTTTGGGAGCTTGAATTTGGCTAAGTCTAAGGCGGTCGACCGCTCACGAGGAGCGGTCCGACCGGCCATGGGCGATCGGCCGGCTCACTGGAGCGGTCGACCGTAACTACTTGAACGTCGGCCAACCGTGGCGATGTTGTTTTGTTAGATCAAAGTCATTGGTTTCATGGCATATGATTTGCATGATGCATGTTTTGACTAACATGGGTCAAGTTGTGAAGAACTTGTTCCCGAATCGTGTTTTCTTATGCGTGGTTGTGCGGGTAGCTTGGTGGTCAACGACGGTCAACGGCGAGGAGAATCGGGACTAGACTTGAAGAGTTGAGGTCCGAGCGATCGACGATGCGGGTGAGGTCAACGACTCAAGCGTGACACAAGATGGACAAGGGTGACCTATTGGCGAATCCATAGCACATGGTGAAGCGGTTTAGGTCAAAAGTTAAAGACGGCGCTTGCGGCGTGCGTGTGTGACCCGCTTGTTAGTGGGCCTTAACGGAGCCCAATTAAGTCAAACCCTAAGAGTTTTAGGCCTCCACTATAAATAGGAGGAGATGGTGGTCGCACTCTCTCTCTCTCTCGCCTTTTGATGTTTCAAAACCCTAATTGTCTTTAGGGAGTTGAGGTGGAGGCTAGGGCTCTTGATGGTTTGTGGTGAATTTCGTGATCCTTGATTGTCTCTCGATCCATGATGGTGTGGATGTAATCCGGCTTCAATCACGAAATCAATCTATGCAAGGTTTGCTTGAGATAAGTCTCTTTTCGTTCTTGCTTTCAATTTGGTGATTTTAGGGCTTTCTTTGATCCACGAGTTTGTGATTGATTCTTTCACGTGAATTAGCTTGCTGTGATATGTGTGAATCTATCTAGCATCATCTTGATCATCAATCTCTCACGAACAAGCTTTAGGATCAAGTTTTCGTTCTTGCCGGTTTTAGACCTTACGTTAATCAATTGACAATTGCTCAAGATCGTTCCAAGAATTATCATAATATTCGATTGGAATAGGTCCTCAATAGCATATAGAAGGTGTGTGCAAAGTTTCATAAAGATTGGAGTTGAGAATCAAAGTTTCACCTAATTGCAACTTCGTCATCGGGTGATTTTCTTGTTGTAGATCGGTTACGAGTCGCACGGTCGATCGCCCGTCATCACCGGTCGACCGATTTTGGAGCGGTCCGACCGCAAAGACAACGCCGGTCGAACCGCGACAATCGGTCCGACCGGTTGAGTATAACGGATCGACCGCTTTGTCTTTGTGAGTCTTGGTAATCTTAGTTGATTTTGTTATATTGCTTAGGGGTTTAATTGGATTCAATACTAGTCTTCCGCTGTACTGGTATATTGATCTTCATAGCTTCCTAATAGCTACTGGAGTTAATTTGTATTGAGTTCATAATTTGTGAAAAAGGAAGCGTGCTCCTATTCACCCCCCCTCTAGTCGCCTTTACGGTCCAACAATCGCGCAAGAGGTACCTAAAAGAACAATAACAAACAAGCGTGAGTCTACGACTCAGCAAAGTACGACAGGGATAATAAACATTGTACCAAGAATAGCCAATGAACATAACAAGTTGAAGGACCGAAATGGCAACAGAGGGGGGGGGGGTGAATGGTGCAATAAAAATTAAGAACTCCCCTTTACTGTATTTAAAACAAATCTACAAAGCCCTCTGGATCTCTTAAAAAGAGTGAAGCAAAATCAAAGAATGAAAACAAACTTCAGATTACTCACAAGAATCGGAAGGTCCGATTCTACCGTGTAGTTCCGCACTCCCGTAGTTCGGGATCGGTCACGGAAGTTCCTTCATGATGATATCCGTAGTGGACAATCGGAAGTTCCGATTGTCTGACCAAGAAAACGATCGCTTCGGGTTTTTCCCAAAAATCCGAAATACTAAATCTTGAATGCTCTTCTCAGGTCAAGTTTCACAGGACATCATCCTAAACAACATCTTGACCTCATGGAGAAGAATCGCAAACAAAGATTTAACAAACAAGCCAAAATCGGATTTCTTGAAGAAGGGGCAAGAAAGACCAAAACCCACGATAGACAAGATTCTCGATTCTTAGTTCATGAAACTTTGAGGATGCATTAGCAATATTAAAAGCGACTCTAGATATCAAGTTTCAAGCTATTTCATAGGACGAATCAAAAGATGCATCAAAACCTAAATATTCAACAAGAACAGAAGGGAATAAGAGAGGCATAAGCGAGTAATCAAAACTTCGAGTTTCATTGATAGAATCAAGAGATTACAGAGGAAACACAGAGGAATGATTACAAAGATTTTCAGTTCATCCTCTCAACTCAACAAACTCTCAAAAAGCAAACCAAACCCTTTTGCTAAGGCTAACCCTAATTTTCTCTCTCAAAAGTCCAACCCTAACTCCAGGGTTCTCCCCTATTTATAGCCTTTGCTAATGGGCCTCCAACCCATTAAGCCCGCTACACCCGAACGGAACCGCCTCCACTTTTGCCGCTTTGAAAAGACCCTTCGCCTTGCGCACCTTCCGAAGCCTCCGTACACCTTGTTGTGCACGACTACGCAACCGCTTCAAGATTCACGCCGTCTTCGACACATCCCGACCGTTCTGACCTCAACGCCTCCTGCGCCTAGTCCGGTCCACGTGTCTCGCCACGACTCCATCTTGATGCCCTACAGTCAACACAGACAAAAACACATCACATAGCATTGCACAATATCATAGCATCAATAATTGTATAAGACTCAAACTCATACAAAATCAAAATCACAAATTAATCTTCTACGCGCGACAGCTCGACACAATCGAAGTTCCGCACTTACCACAACGGAAGTTCCGATTTCCGAAACATCCACACTCGTCAGGATTATCGGAAGTTCCGCACTCAACACTGCGGTACTTCCGATCTTCGGAACATCCGACTTTCCAGATATTTAATTCCGATTAGCAACTCAGAGAACACTCAATGTCGAAATATCGGACACTCGCTACCGCATGCGGAAGTTCCGATTTCCTTCACCGAGACCAAAACCAGTTAATCGGAAGATCCTATTTCCAACGCCGGTAGTTCTGATTTATCGAACTTCCGCTCCATACTGTGTGTAGTTCCGATTTTCCGACTCACCTGAAACAGTCCAAACCTAAAACCCAACTCTCAATCTAATCATCACACTTGTCAAATACTCATCACTCAGAGTGGAGGACCTCTCACATGGTCTCTCAATCTCCCCCTTGATGAGTATATTGACAATCACCGAAAAAGCATAAGATGAGTTTGAGTTTAAAGTCAACCAAGGTCTAAACAAGAGTAGTTAAGCTCAAGACCAAGTTGACAAAAGAGAAAGACTTGAGATGAGATGAAAGAGCAATTTTCGCACAAAACTCAAGGCTTTTCTCCGTAAGGCTTTTTCTCACAAAATTCTCCCCTTTGGCAATAAAATCATCAATATGTAGAAAAGGAGGAAAAGACTATATGAAGTTCATTTTAAGCATTAGGAGCCATGTAGATTATCCAAAATGATTATTTGAGAATTACACCAAGCCATAACTCAGAAGAATGCTATCAAGATCATGACAATTGATGTAGAGAATAGCTAAGACAGAAAATCCATAATCTGATTAATGATCCAATTCTTTAGCAGGTCAATTAAGTCAAGATTGAAATCTAGCTAAAGATATCCAAGGATGATGCAAGCCATGTCAAATAATCTAAGTTGAACCAAGAAGACTCATACTGAACAGTTTAGAGTGCTACCAGTTGAAGAAAGACTCATTTTATCCAGAACTCGGTCTCTTTGAAGATAAGCAATTTTAGCACATTTTTCTTTTTCTGAAGACTTTTTATGGTTTTATCTCAGTAAAGCAAGCTCTGGACTAGGTGCCATCCACAACTGCCTCCTAAGCTTCAACCATTTTTTTAGCCATGTGCTAGATCCCAAGCCTTATGCGACCACTCCAAGCAACAGACTTAAGGAGGTGATCTTAGGTCATCCAAGGCTCCCCCTGAGTTCATGCCTAGTGCAATGGCAAGCAGTCTCATGAGAAAGATTTGGTGAGATCAGTTTTTTCGCACAAAAGAGATCATTTTTGCTTTTGAAATTTTTAGACCAGCGATTAAAGAGAAGTCAAGTTTCTTAACAAACTGACATAGCTTACTCAACAGTTCAATGGAGATTCAAGACTCAACTCAGCCTACTTGACATGGCGAAAATCATAAAAGGATAGTTTCAACCAGACTAGTCTCAAGAGCTATCATGACAAGATTTTAATTCAAGTTTAGCATTTTTTAAACACCTTAGCATGGCAAAGACTAAACTACACATAAAAAGTCATGATAGATCTAGCAGTTTAGCATAAATCATGGCAAGATGTAAAACAGTGAAAACATATCATAAGGGATAATAAACAAGGCTCCATTTGATTATAATGCAATGCGGAATGAAATGCACAAAAATCCGATTCCCTTGAGAATGAGATGCTTCTTTTAATTGAGTTGAGTTATGACATAATTAAGAGTATGGAATAACCAAGAATAACTCCCCCTGAACCAAAGGAACAAAAACGAGAATCTGATAAGTAAAACAGAAAAGGCAGTCCTTTAGAGCATAGAAAAGATATAGAGAAAACTATCGCTCAGACAGGTCCTTATCTACCCCATATGATTCTAGGACTATCGGTGATCAACTCATACACTAAGGAGCAAACATCATCCTGTCTACCCAAGGGTGGCCCGACCCCTGCTAGAACCTATAAGAAGTGAGTAAGCTCTACTTAGAGAAGGAAGAAACAGCTAATAAGCAGCATCCTAGAAGCACAAGACAAGAAGTAGCTGTCAAAGCAATTTGGCAAGTGAACCACTCTAACCTATGCTGGAAGGACTTCGACCCAAAAATAAAACCAGAAAGGAGTCATAGTATAATATAATATAATATAATAGTAGCACAAAGCTCCTCCTCACAGCAGTCCGTAAGGACAAACCACCCCAAGCTCTCCCCGCAGAGCTGAAAACCGAGAGCTATCCAGAGGCTTAGTGAAGATATCTGCCAACTGGTGCTCACTCTCCACAAACTGGAGCACAATGTCACCCTTCTCAACATGGTCTCGAAGAAAGTGATATCTGATATCAATATGCTTGGTTCGAGAATGTTGCACTGGGTTCTTGGCAATGCAAATCGCAGACGTGTTATCACAAAGGAGTGGAACGCAGTCGATAGATAGTCCAAAATCCTGCAGGGTCGAGACCATCCAAAGCACTTGACTACGACAAGGTGGTGCGAGAACGTACTCGGCCTCTGCGCGGATCGCGCAACACCGGATTGCTTCCTTGACGACCAGGAGACAAGAGAAGTGCCAATGAATTGGCAAGTGCCAGAAGTGCTCTTCCTATCTATCCTACAGCCAGCAAAATCTGCATCGGAGAAGGCTCTAAGAGATAGACAAGAAGAGGAAGAGTACCAGATGCCATAGTCAATGGTAGCTCGAAGGTACCGAAAGATGCGTTTCACCTCCTGTCGATGAGATACGCGAGGAGAAGCTCAAAGCAGAGCACAAAGACACACGAAAAATGTATGTCCGGTCTCGAGGTCGTGAGGTACAAGAGAGAGCCAATCATGCTCTGAACTCCTTTTGGTCAACGAGTTCGCCGTCTTCATACGGATCTAGAGCATTTGTAGATGCCATCGGAGTTGATCTTGGCTTTCCATCATTCATGTCGAAACGCTCAGGAGGTCTCGAGTGTATTTGCCTTGATGAAGAAAGGTACCCCCGAGTCTGCTTGATTTGGAAGCCAAGGAAGAAGCTCAACTCGCCCATCATGCTCATTTCAAACTCCGAGCTCATGACATCGGAAAAGCGGGAAAGCGAGCACGCGAGGAGCCGCCAAAGATAATGTCATCCACATAGATCCGACGAGCGGAAGATCGGTGCCAAGGCGATTTAATGAACAAGGTTTTGTCAATTTTACCCATCTCAAAACCATGGCTCGTGAGATAGGACTTAAGCCTTTCATACCAAGCTCTGGGAGCTGCTTGAGTCCATACAAAGCTTTGGAAAGCTTTGTAGACATGGTTAGGGTATTTGGGGTTCTCGAAACCGAGGAGGTCAGTCTCACATAGACTTCTTCCTCAATAAGGCCATTGAGGAAGGCACTCTTGACATCCATCTGGTAAAGCTTGAAACCCTTAGAAGCCGCAAAGGCAAGCGAGGATTCTAATGGCTTCAAGTCTAGCTACAGGGCAAAAGTCTCTTGAAATCTAGACCCTCAACTTGAGAGTACCCACGAGCTACCGGCCTAGCCTTGTTTGAATAACTAACCCATCTTCACTTTGCTTGTTCTTGAACACCCATTTGGTCCCAATGATATTGTGACCTTGAGGGGCTCAACAAGGGACCGACCTTGTTCCTTTCAAAGTTTTCCAATTCCTCGTGCATGGCGTTAGTCCATGACTCATCGAAAGAGCATGACAAGCGTCTTTGGGCTCAAACGAGGCAACAAAGGCGAGAATGGAGACAGAATAGAGACATGCCGCTTTTTGAGCAGTGACTCGCTCAAAAGATCTCCAATTATCTCGCTCAAGGATGGTCCTTTTGAATGTGTCTTGGAGGTCCAGGTGAGATGAAGAAGTGGCCTCTACCTCATTAGCGAGCATGAGATAGGACAGAGCCACTAGCTTCGTAAGAAGCGAGAAGGTAAGGCCGATCTCCTCGAGGTGCGGTGGAAGAAGGCACCTCAAGAGGAGGAGGAAGAAGCTGGATCGTAGACAACCTTCATCTCCGTCTTCCTCTTCGTCCACAAAGATGGACTCAGATCGCTCTAGGAACACGAGATATCGTGCCTAGTCCCGGTGGCCTCATCAAAGGTCACCTCACGTGTCTCTAACAATTTACTAGACTCAGGTTGGACTCTATAGGCACGAGAAGAAGTCGAGTAACCTGGAAAGATCCCATCACAAGATCGTGACTCGAACTTATCTAGGTTCCTGGACTTCATAATAAAACACTTGCAACCAAACACATGAAAATGCGAGACGCTGGTTTTCGCCCATATCTCAACTCATAAGAAGTGCGATGCAAGAGTGCCCAAGAAAAACTCATAGAAACATGACAAGCAAGAGCAATTGCCTCACCAAAACTTCCTAGGTGTAGAGTATTCATCAAGCATCGTCCCGCCATCTCGACCAAGGTGCGGTTCTTCCTCTCCACAACGCCATTTTGTTGGGGGCGTATGGAGACAGGCGGTGCTCTACACCTGTCTCACCACAAAAACTCTCAAAGTAGGAATTCTTGAACTCAGTGCCATTATCGGTGCGAATTGCTCGTAATGCACCTGGGAGCTCAACAGAAAGCCTACTAAAAGACCACGAAAAGAGTAACGTCTCATCCTTCGAGGCTAAGAAAAACACCCAAGAATACCTCGAGAAGTCATCGACCACGACAAGTACGTACCACTTCCCTCCTACTGACTGCACTCTAGCTGGTCCTACTGTGTCCATATGGAGCAGTTGACCTGGTGCATCTGTCATAGTCACTGTAACTGGAGGATGTGAAGCGGCAACCATTTTGCCGTGCCGGCAAGGAGCACAAACAAGATCCTTGACCATTTTGAGTTTCGGCAAACCACGAATGAGATCGTGGCCGCTAACTCGGGTCAGATGATCAAATCCTATATGACCAAGTCTCCTATGCCAGAAAGTCAAATCACGGGATTCAGAAGCAATTAAACATCGGAGAGGATCACCAGAAGATCCAGAAAAATCAGCACGAAAGATCCTCCCATATCGAGAAATCCCGCAAACTAGACTACCCGAAGAATCAAGAATTTTGCAATTGTTTTTCTTAAAGCTCACCTCGAAACCATCATCGGTAAGCTGAGAGACTGAAAGCAGATTATACTGCAGCTTACTTACTAAGGCAACATCTTTTAAAATAAAAGAATCATTAATGCTCACAGTACCTTTAGCGATGACGCGCCCAAATGAAGCATCTCCGAAGGTGATCGTCTCATCACCTGGAGCGGGCTAGGGAAGAAAACCAACGAGACTCACCAGTCATATGACGTGAACAACCGGAGTCTACAATCCAGACCTTTCCCTTCCCAGCCCGGCGACCCTGAGTCAAACAGAGAGTAAAGTCTCAGTACTGGGGTGAATCAACAGTGATTTTGGCACCCAATACTGAGTAACACGGCGAACAGATGAAGTAGTCAAGCAAGGCCGACCGCTATCTACCCTACGCTCTGTCACTCAACAAGTCAAAGATCTCGACTGTTCTTTGAATCCGATCGCTATGGAAGAGCGAGTCGAAGTGCGATAACATCTTGATCTCGCCATGGTAGCTATCTCGAAAGGAAAACGAGATCTACCCTCGTGGCGGAGATTACGACCAAAGGAGCATGAGGACGAAACTCGAAAACTCGGAAAAACCAAGTCCTCGATGTTGCCCAAAATCATCGATGGAACAAATCTAAACCTCGTGTTGGTCTTAGGTGCACTCAAGATCCGGGCTGACCACGAATGTGCCTAAGAGACTCAACACGGTCTCTACGCGATCTTGGCGCTACCAAGCAATGATCAACTAAATGTCCATCTTTCGGCGTGAAGGTGCAATGATACTTCGCCTTACGAGAGGTCAAGCTGCAGTGGAATCACCTTCTTCGTCGAAATCCTTTGAACAAAACCCACGACTTAAAATTTACTTTCTGATCCACCGGCTTAGTTTTGATCACACCAGTGCTATGGTTTTGAGCACGACGGTGGATGCTTCCTCATATCCTCTCGGATATCATATCCTAGACCACGATTAAATCTGCAAATTTTAGATTTGTCTAGAATGAGATTGAGCTTCTTCTTGCCTCCTACAAACCTCTCGAGAGTGTTCATAAGATCGACACTCCCGAAAGAGAGAGGTGCAAGAAGAGCGAGGGGAAGAAGGGACAGCAGAAGGTAAGGGAGCGCGAAGAAGAACCAACAACGAGAGGAAAGATTGGCTTGCACGCATACGTACCGACTTTGGGGGAACACGATCCTCTCGCTATGATTGGTTCACGTTGCTAGGCGCCTCTACCAAACCCTTAGACTTCTTCCCAAAGACACACAATACAAGCGGATGATTGTGTCTCTAGAAGGTCCTTAGTTAGCTTCACATTTTTCATCCAAAGCAATCAAATCACATTTTAGTTTATTACATTGCTTGCATGGTGAGCTAACAAGATCCTTAGAAGCATCTTGAGCCAATTTGTTCTTGTGATCAATCATTTCTTGAAACCGCTTAGATCTGATTCTAGTTGTGATTAACTTAGGACGATTTAAATAAGAAACAATAGGCTCTAGTAGCGCGACTTGGAATTGACAATTTTGTGATCCGCCTGCTTTAGGTTCATCTTGAGATTATTACAATTTTCACAAGTTTGAGCAGATCAAGCAACATGGTATAAAGACCTCTAAGCGAATTGTCCTTAACCTCACATGAGGTGCAAGCGATAGCCTCAATAGTAGTGGATGAAGGAGGTGCTACCCTACTCATCTCTAATTCAACAAGAAGGCTAATGTTCTCTACCTTAATCATGTCAAGTTCGGAGGACACACTATCATGCAAGGTCCTTAGTTTTCCATGTCATCAAGCAAAGCACAAACAAGTGTCACAATCATCACGGGAGGGAGCGGATGTAAGTAAAGTAAGCTCCGTGATAGTCTAGCTACTTCCTTCTCCAACACGTAACACTTAGCCCTAGACTTAGCATGAAATCTACCTAGCTTAAGAAAAGCATCATTGTCGGGTCGTAAGTGGGACTAACCTCGTCGAGTCGGAGTACGACTCATTGTCGCTCGATTCGCCCGAGGGCCATGAAGCACATGGGAGAAGTTGCCGTCGTCCTTGGGATCATGATCGTCCTTCCCATCATCGTCACTCCACCCTCCACCTCGGCTGGTGTCCACCGTCGAGGCGGTGAGGACGCGATGGAATGCCTTCTTTGCCTTCCCAAAGTTGCGAACTTCTTCTTGCCTTGATCAGTCTTTGAGGGCTTCGTGTTGCGGTTCTTGTCGATGTAGTCGTTCTTGCTTGGACCGCCATAGTCACCTTTGCCCTTCCCAAGCTTGGGACAGGTTTGCTCGGATGTGGTTGGGGCCACCACACTCAAACAAATCACAGACCTCCTCTTTTACCATCCCTCCTCCTCTTGTAAGCATGAGAAAACTTAGAGCTAGGAGGGCTAGCTGTTCATCCTCAAGTCTGCTCTAAGCGATCATCGGTTATGTCACGAGAGCGACTAGGAGAACCCGTGATCGACTCGAGAAGAAGATCCGAAGTAGGATCGGTGACTAAAGCCATCATTGTGACTTCGACCTTGAGAGACAATGTCAATCTCGTGAGTCTTGAGGCGCGAGTAAAGCGCATCAAGAGTCGGTCGAGAGGTCCGTGCTATCTTTGATGGTAGTCACTTTCATCTCCCAAACACGAAGATCAAGTCGCAGAAAGCATCATCGGCGTTATCCGAGTCGGGTATGTAAGACCGACCGCTCGGAGGTTGCTCAAAATCTTGTGAAAACGCGAAGCACTCGTTGAGAGATTCACCGGCAAGCATCTCAAATTTCTTGTATTCACGCTTGAGGCGGTCTTGTCGAACCGTCTTAATCTGGGTAGTGCCCTCATGGTATGCATCGAGGTCACCCGGATGTCGTAGCGTAAATCAAATGAGAAATGCGATCAAACTCATACGCTCAAACCACGAATGATTATGTTCCTTGCCTTAGCATTTGCCTCAACATCGGCCATATTTCCAGCATTGATGTTCTCATCGGCAGGAACAGCAAATCTAACCTTCACCTTTCTCCAGATGGCATAACCCTGAGCCTGGATGTAAGTTTCCATTCGGCTCTTCGGAAGGGTAATCCGGACCATCAAAAGCTGGAGGCTTGGTGGAATACTTGTCCGTTGCCATGGCTCAACCGACCAGGTTAAGATCTATCAAGAAGAGCTAACCAGGCTCGATACCAATTGAAGGACCGAAATGGCAACAGAGGGGGTGAATGGTGCAATAAAAATTAAGAACTCCCCTTTCTTGTATTTAAAATAAATCTACAAAGCCCTCTGGATCTCTTAAAAAGAGTGAAGCAAAATCAAAGAATGAAAACAAACTTCAGATCATTACGTCAGAATCGGAAGGTCCGATTCTACCGTGATAGTTCCACTCCGTAGTTCGGGATCGGTGCGGAAGTTCCGCTCTGATAATTCGCCGTGGACAATCGGAAGTTCGATTGTCTGACCAAGAACAAGGCGCTCGGGTTTTCCAAAAATCCAAATACTAAATCTTGAATGCTCTTCTCGGTCAAGTTTCACAGACATCATCCTAAACAACATCTTGACCTCATGGAGAAGAATCGCAAACAAAGATTTAACAAACAAGCCAAAATCGATTTCTTGAAGAAGGGGCAAGAAAGACCAAAACCCACGATAGACAAGATTCTCTCGATTCTTAGTTCATGAAACTTTGAGGATGCATTAGCAATATTAAAACGACTCTAGATATCAAGTTTCAAGCTATTTCATAGGGCGAATCAAAAGATGCATCAAAACCTAAATATTCAACAAGAGCGAGAAGGGAATAAGAGAGGCATAAACGAGTAATCAAAACTTGAGTTTCATTGATAGAATCAAGAGATTACAGAGGAAACACAAAGGAATGATTACAAAGATTTTCAGTTCATCCTCTCAACTCAACAAACTCTCAAAAGCAAACCAAACCCTTTTGCTAAGGCTAACCCTAATTTTCTCTCAAAAGTCCAACCCTAACTCCTGTGGTTCTCCCTATTTATAGCCTTTGCTAATGGGCCTCCAACCCATTAAGCCCGCTACACCGAACGGAACCGCCTCCACTTTTGCCGCTTTGCGAAAAGACCCTTTCGCCCTTGCGCACCTTTCCGAAGCCTCCCAGACACCTTTTTGTGCACGACTACGCAACCGCTTCAAGATTCACGCCGTCTTGACACATCCCGACCGTTCGACCTCAACGCCTCCTGCGCCTAGTCCGTCCACGTGTCTCGCCACGACTCCATCTTGATGCCCTGCGGTCAACATGCACAAAAACACATCACATAGCATTGCACAATATCATAGCATCAATAATTGTATAAGACTCAAACTCATACAAAATCAAAATCACAAATTAATCTTCTCTCTGCAAGCTCGACACAATCGAAGTTCCGCACTTACCACAGCGGAAGTTCGATTTCTAACATCCAGACTGTCAGATTATCGGAAGTTCCGCGCTCAACATCTGCGGTACTTCCGATCTTCTAACATCCGACTTTCCGGATATTTAATTCGATTAGCAACTCGAGAGAACACTCAATGTCGAAATATCGGACACTCGCTACCTTGTGCGGAAGTTCGATTTCCTTCAATGAGACCAAAACCAGTTAATCGGAAGATCCTATTTCCAACGCCAGAGTTCGATTTATCGAACTTCCGCTCCATACACGGTAGTTCGATTTTCCTGACTCAGCCTAGAAACAGTCCAAACCTAAAAACCCAACTCTCAATCTAATCAACACACTTGTCAAATACTCATCACTCAGAGTGGAGGACCTCTCACATGGTCTCTCACAAGTCTTCACAGTAACATCTGTAAGGAACAAAAAATTAACCACTTAAGATTGAATGCAATGCATATGACAAAAATGCTTCATCTCTCTTCTTTGCAATTACCGGAAATACCAAGTAGTGCATCCGTAGATGCATACTCAAGCCTGTGCCCTTAGGCACAGGGACCTCAAGTCCACACTCCACGAGTGCGGGGACCCATACCCGTCCAATACATGACGGGGACCTCAAAAGAACTACTCTTGGCTACCATGTAGTCCAAGGTTCAAGAATGAATGACATGATGCAATTTGAACGTCACAATATCAATATATCATGAGAGCACGATAATCAACATCAATAGCATAGTAGAAATCCTCATGAGTAAACCATGGTGTATATTGTGAAGGATGCAAACCAAGTCATTCATTACTATGTGTACTTGCCTCAACCGTGCGAAGTTTGATGATGTGAAAAGGGTGCTGCCCTCGGAACCCCACCACCGCCTAAACATTTTTAATAATTCTAGTAAAAGAGTAATTCATGACAGGACATTGCTAGAAACAACTATTGACAAGCTACGCCCCCTAACGCAGCCCAAAACATCAACTCCCATAAACAACAAATTGTCCCAGAATGAGATAGTCCCCTTCTAAAAATCATAACTTTCTGTAGGGTTAACCAAATTTAGTGATCTTTAATCCCCTGGAAACCTTACAAGTTTTCCCACACAAACCTTGTTGGCAAGGTTGCCAGATTCTGCTTTCTTCTGCCCCTACTAAACAGGTTAAACAACCTATTAAATCTCGTCAGATGTTCTGGATAGCGAAACTAAAACTTACGTAACATCCAGTATAGACCTCCAAAAAATATGATCTTTAGCTCTATGGAAATACTATAAAAATATCTACAACCTTCATGTTGGTGCAATCCTCTAAAAAATTCATTATCGAACTCCTATAGACCAATTTCTACGATCATTAGAATCAAACGAAACTTGGAACAACAACAATGCAAAATTCATAACTCGAGATCCCCAACTCCAAATTAAGTGATCCAAGACTCTATAGAAATATAATAAAATTATTTACAATAACCTAGTTGGCGAGATTCTATAATTATACCATTAACATGATCTAATCTACAAGTTAAAACTTAAAGTCAAAACCTGACGATTTGAAAGAACGGCAGTACAAGAAAAATCAGTATCTTTTGAATGCCTTATCCGCAATTTATGATCTTTAGCAATATGGAAAGGTAATAAAATTGCCCATGAAAGTTGTGTTGGGAGACTCCCCTGAATCGACTATTTTCTAAGCCTAATCTATTAAACAAGGCGTCTGCTGTAATCTCGTCAGAATCTCTGGACAACAGTAAAGAATCTAACATATCTCCCAAACCGCAACTCCGAATTGGATTCGGACTTTAACTATGTGAAAACTGACGAGCAATCCGATTACATATTGCTGAGCTTGATTGGCGCACAGCAGCCGACGCAGGATGCACCAATGGAGGAAGGCTGCTACCGGGAGTTCTTTGGACTAGGAGTACGGTCTTGGGGAAGAGGCTACGCAAGTAGGAGGGAGAGGTGGTAGGGGCGGTTGCTATGGGGGGACGGGGTGGCGCACAAGGGGAAAGTGGGTGGGGCGGCTAGGGTTTAGAAGGGAGTGACGCCCCCCTTGCTGCCCCCCACTTGGGCCTCCTGGGCCGTGGCTCGAGGTCCAGGTTGGCAAATTTTTGCGAAAAAACCCCGTATAAAATTGTATTCTCTCGTGTTCTTGCTTTCTTTCTTTAAAAACAATCGGGGTATTACACTCTACCCCACTTAACAGGATTTGACCCCGAATCTAAACTCCGATCTATATGAAAAGAAAACTACGATTGGAAATTAATGACAGAAACACGTACCTACTGCAAATAAATCTGGATACTGTTCACGCACACGAGACTCTAGTTCCCACGTGATCTCTCTCTCCGATTGGTGAGACCAAAGCACCTTGACATATTTCAATGTCTAAGATCTTGCTCAATGCTCAATGGCTCCAATGGAATAACATATTCTGGATCTCTCAAATATTTCCTCAGCATGAAAACATGAAACACATTATGCACGCCGCACATGGACTCGGGAAGGTCCAAGCGATATGCCAACTTCCCAATGCGTGCCACGATAGGGAATGGTCCAACATACCTCGGGTTAAGCTTTCCTTTGGTTCCAAAACGCACAATGCCTTTGGTAGGAGACAGTCTCAGAAGAACACAGTCCCCACTTCAAATTCCAAATCTCACATTCTCACATCTCGCATAGCTCTTTCGGTTGGCTCTGGCGGCTACGGAGTTCTCCTAATCTCTGCTACTCTGGCAACAGTTTGCTGAACCCAATCGAGACCTAAAACTACTCGTTCTCCGACAGCATCCCAGCACAACAGGGATCTACACTTTCGCCCATAGAGTACCTCAAATGGTGCGGCTCGAATACTAGCATGATAACTATTGTTATAAGCGAACTCGCTAGAGCTAGGTGGTCCTCCCAACTTCCTCTCCAAGGCATCACACAAGACACGAGCATGTCTTCAAGGGTGCAGACCGTGCGCTGATCGACCATCCGTGCGAGGTGAAATGTAGTGCTAAGACGAAGCTGCGTGCCCAAGGCACTCTGCAGACTTTCCCAAAACTTGGAGACAAACTTGGCATCACGATCAGGAATAATAGTCTTAGGCGCACCATGGAACCGCACTATCTCTCGCACATAGAGAGGGCCAAGTCACTCACGAGTTGGTCGCATGAGATGGGAATAAAATACGCAAACTTGCTGAACCGGTCCACTACAACCCAAACAACATCCTTCTCTCTTTGTGTGCGAGGTAAACCAACCATAAAATCCATCGAGATATCATCCCATAGCCAAACTGGGACCTCCAAAGGCTGCAACAATCCTGGCGCCGTTTATGCTCGGCCTTGACTCGTGACAAACCCACAAGATGCCACATCTTGAGCAATATCAACCTTCATTCTTTTCCACAAAAATTCTCTTTCAAATCCTTATACATCTTGGTCTCTCGGGATGTACGGTGTATAAATCGATGAGCTTCCCTTAGAATTTTGTCCTTGACCTCGGCCCTGTGTAGTACGCAAAGGAGGCCCTTAAACCGAAGCGCTAGACTCATCAATCTTGAAATGACCATGCTTGCCCTCATTGAGGCGCTTCCTCGCCATTGAAGCATTAGATCATCTTCTTTGTGCTTCTCGCTTTCGATCCGAATAAGCGACACAAGAAGCAAGCGAGTCTCGGCTGGCGGTGCCTGCAAAATGTAAAGAGATATCCATATGCTCAAAATCAGCAATAAGATAACTGAGGGTAGGGGGTGTCGCCTTGCGACTCAGAACATCCACTACTACATTTTCCTTGCCAGGGTGATACTGAATGGTGAGATCATAATCTTTTATTAATTCCAACCATCGTCGTTGTCTCAGTTTAAGTCATACGGGTAAATATATACTTGTGCTCTTGTGATCAGTGAATATATCTCAAGATTCACCATACAGGTAATGACGCCAAATCTTTAGAGTAAGAACCACTGCGACGAGCTCTAAATCATGGGTATGATAATTCTGCTCGTGTTTCTTCAGCTATCTCGAAGCATAGGCAATCACCTTGCCATCCTGCATAAGCACACAACTGAGTCCAACTCGAGATGCATCTGAATAAATAGTGAATCACTTAGGGTTCGGGAAGGTAAGAATAGGCGATCACCAACCTTTCCTTCAAAGTCTGAACCGCACTCACACTCATCTCGTCCTTGAAACTTGACACATTTTTGAGTTCGCTATGACATCGGTTTGGCAATGATAGATAAACCCTCTACAAAACGCCAGTAATAACCAGCTAAACTCAAGAAACTCCTTACCTCCTTTACATTGATTGACCTTTGCCATTCTACCACTGTCGAGATCTTGCTAGGATCGACTGAAATGCCCTCTTGATTAATCATATGGCCCAGAAACCCAACTTTAGAAATTCAAAACTCACATTTCTTCAACTTGGTATAAAATTGGATTTCTCTCAAAGTCTCAAGGACCAACCTTAAGTGTTGCTCATGATCCTCCTCTGTCTTGGAATAGATCAAGATATCATCAATGAACACCACTACGAAATCATCAAGATACCGATGGAGCATGCGGTTCATTGCTTCCATGAAAACTGCAGGTGCAATTGTTAGTCCAAAAGACATAACTTCATACTCATAATGACCGTACCTCGTAGAGAAAGCCGTCTTTTCAATATCCTGCTCCCGAACTCGGATTTGGTTGTATCCCGACTGAAGGTCAATCTTGGAGAACACTTTATCTCTTTTCAGCCGATCAAAAAGATCCTCAATACGGGGCAAGTGATATTTATTCTTTATTGTTGCCTGATTGAGAGCCCGATAATCCATGCACATACGCCAACTGCCGTCTTTCTTTTTTGTGAAGAGAACAGGCGCTTCCCAAGGTGAAACACTACGCCGAATCATACTTTTGGATAGCAATTCATCCAATTGCTTTTTCAACTCATCCTTGAAGGGTCGTGCCAAACGGTACAGAGACATAGAAATAGGTCGAGTACCAGGAATAAGATCAATCCGAAATTTCACATTCCATTCTGGAGGCATTCCAGGAAGCTCTGCAGGAAAAACATCAGGATATTCACATACTGCAGGAATCTCCTCGATGCGCAGAGAGGAATCTAGCTTCACGCTGCAAGACCAAAGCAATCCAATTGTTGATGCCCGTCGGCTAGGAACAAACTGGCCAACACAAAAAGGGAATCAGGTGGCGCACTGCCCTGAAACACCAATTCCTCACTAGACGGGGCTTGCAAAGTCACGGTCTTCGAGAAGCAACAAATCTTAGCGCGGTAACTGAATATCCAGTCCATGCCAAGGATAACATCGAAGGGAGATAACTGGATCACCACAATTATTTATCACCACAAGATTAGCTGTGAAATCCTCATCATCAATGGTAATGGAATAGCCCAGACTTAATGTAGAGCTAGAAATGAAACCCCGTGGAGAACTGACCACAACAGATTGAGAAATAATATGCACGCTCAAACTCGTTCTCCTAGCAAACTCAAGTGACACAAACGACTTGTGGATATCGTGAGGATATGTGCACGATCTCAGGATGAAGAGTCAATTGGCAATGGCTTTGCTGGTTTGCAAAATCTCGTGTTTTCGGGGTTTGC
This sequence comes from Hsuehochloa calcarea, assembly GCA_036346395.1. Lineage (NCBI taxonomy): Eukaryota > Viridiplantae > Streptophyta > Magnoliopsida > Poales > Poaceae > Hsuehochloa > Hsuehochloa calcarea. Next base: position 56,982,596 of record CM070609.1, on the reverse strand, counting down.
TTCATCTTTGTCCGACCACGAGCGGTCGACCGGTGGTTTGGCGGTCCGACCGCCCGTGGACTGATCGGGCCGGCGGTGGTGGCGGTCGGACCGGCCGACCTAAAGTTGGATTTTGGGGCTAATCCAAAAATAGGTTGTGTAGGCGGTGAGGAGTCTCCGGATGTGGTTTCATCATTTTGGAGCTCCGGTCAAAGTTCTATTGAGTTGAAAATTCGAAGGTTTGGATTTTCGCCGGAATTTAGCTAAGTCTTTTGACCGTCCGACCGCCGTTGTAGGGAGCGGTCCGACCGCTCGATATCGGTCGGACCGGCCTTGTGGGGATCGGCCGGAAAGTGACTTGGAGGTTAGCCAAGTTTGCATCGATGTGTTTTGATTGTGTTTTATGGTTGGTTATCAATGCTTTATTGATGTATATTGCATTGCGGAGCTAACGTGGGTCAAGTTGTGAAGAACTTGCTCCCGGAAACGGTTTGTTTGTCTATTGCTGTGCAGGTGGCTTGCAGGTCAACGACGTCAACGGTGAGTGGATCGGGACTACGCTTGGAGAGCCGAGGTCCGAGCGATCATGGATCCGGGTGGTCGTGTGACTCAAGCATGGTGCGAGAATGGGCAAGATGGATCGAACGGGTGGTTCGGTGCAGCTGGTTGGATCAGGCGGTGCGGATATCGGTGCAAGTCTCTGGGAGGTTCCGATGGGATTCGGACAAGAGAGGCTTGGCGTCGATGAGAACCGCTGATCAACCTACACGTGGTGAAGCAAAGCGATTGCTTCAGCAGATTAGTGTGTGGGTCCCATGTGTGTAGGTCCCAAAAAGTGGAACCCTAGTCCTCTCCTATAAATAGAAGGGGGGAGATGTAAAACCCCCTTGAAGCTTCCTTTTGGTTTGCCCCTTCCTTTTTCTAGGGTTAGGGTTTGGAGAGGAAGAGAGGGAGAGATTGTGATTGCTCCTTGGTGAGCTCTTGTCCTCCTTGTTGGAGTGGCTTTGTAAGCATCTTGTGAGATCAATCAATCTTGTGATGCTTGCTTGAGAGATCTTTTGTCTCCTCTTTGTGTTCTTCTCTCATTTGGATGAATTTGGTGCTTCCTTGATTCAAGTGTTTAAACTTGGTCTTTTGACCCTTTGTGTCTTGCTTTGATGTGTGGGAGTACTCCTAGAATCATCTAGACCATCAACCCCCACAAGCAAGTCTTGAATCAAAGTTTTTCATATTTCTAGGGTTTGTGCACTTCTTTGGTAAAAACTCGAGAGATCGATTCTGCGAAGTGGATCTGACGGATCGTCGCTAGAAATAGGTCTCTAATATCATTAGGGAGGTGTGCTCGAAATTTGGTCAAGTTTTATTGGTTGAATCAAAAGTTGGATCAAATTTCGTTTTGGATTTGGGTGGAGTTTTTCAAGATCGACTCTGGGTCCGACCGGTCCTTCAACGACGGTCTGACCGCCCGTGTTTTCAGACCGCTGGTTTGCCGGGTCGAACCGCTGTTCACCGGTCCGACCGCCAGTTAGTTGCCGGTCAGACCGCTGGTTGACCGTCGGTCCGACCGCCCGTGGTAGCCGGTCTGACCGCCTGTGCCCGGATCAACCCTTTGAGTTTAAGTCTCCACTTTTGTGTCGTGTGGTTGTCGGGGTTTGTCAAATTCAGCACAAGGCTTCCGTTGTGTGCTTACTGATCTTCTTAGCTTTCATAGCTAAAGGAGTAAAGTTCGTGTTGTTTTTGATTTAGGCGAGGAAGTTTTGAAAGCGCCTATTCACCCCCCTAGTCGCCTTTCCGGTCCTACAAGTGGTATCAGAGCCGGTTAGCTCTTTTCTATAGATCTTAACCGGTCTTTGGAGCCATGGCGACTGAGCGATATTCAATCAGGCCACATGTTTTTGATGGAGTTGATTTTGCTTATTGGAAGGCCCGAATGAAGGCCTACATCGAGGCTCAAGGGCACGCGATTTGGCTTAAGGTGAAAAACCCTTATGTCGTGCCAGCCGATGACAATTTGATCACTCCAGATGTGGAGAACAACAGCAGGGCTCGGAATTTTTTGATTCAAGGCCTTAGTCGATCGGAGTTTGAGCGTGTCGCTCATTTGCTGTCTGCTCATGAGATCTGGCGTACTCTTTGTGATTATCACGAAGGGTCCACTGCGATCAAGGAAGTGAGACAGAACCAGCTGAAGAAAGCTTACTCCAAGATCGAACAAAGACCTGGTGAATCTTTAGATGAGTTGTGGGGGAGATTTTCTAAAATTCTTCATGATCTCCGCGCTGTTGATCTTGTATTTACTGAGTCTGAAAATGCACGCCAACTTTTGGGTGCTTTGGATGTGAAGGTCTGGGGGATGAAGATCACTGCCATCAATGACAACACTGTCATGAGTGAGCTTACCATGGATAAGCTCTACTCGAGGTTGAAGACGCATGAGATTGATTTTATCTCGCGTCTCCCCGCATGAGCCGATGGCTTTAGTGGTCGACCAATCTAGGGGTAGATATGCTGATTCTTTTAATGTTAGCTCATCTGGATTTTCTTTGTCTGCCTTGCATTCCTTGAGCGATGAGCAACTTGAGAGACTACTTGAAGATGACTTAGCCCTCCTATCCACCAAATTCACGAGAGCGTACAATAATGTGAGGAGTAGGAGTAGAGGTGGACCTATCACATGCTTCGAGTGTGGTGAGCTCAACCACATTCGCTCTAGATGCCCCAAGCTGAAGGGCAAGGAGGAGAAGGAGTCACAAAGGCATCCTCAAGCGAGGGACGCCAAGTCCAAGAAGACAAACTATCGCAAGTTTGTCAGCCGAGTCCTTGAAGCTCTAGAGGATGTGAGCATGGAAGATGTGGACTCGGAGTCGGAGGACGACAAGAGTGACTCCCGTGGCAAGAAGAAGGCACGTGATTTCACTGGCATGTGCTTTATGGCTAAGAACAGCCACGACGACAAAGAACTTCTCCAACAATGAGGATCCATTTAGTGATCCCGATGAGGTATGCCCTTCACTTTCGACATGAAAAGGGCTTTAGTGCTTGCTGAACAAAATTGCATAAGCAAGCTAAAGTGATCAAGAAACAGGATACTATGATTGATAATTTGAACCTAGAAGTGGTTAGGCTCAAATCCATTAATTCTGATGATTTCTGTGATTCATGCTCTAGCTTGCTTAATGAATTGTCAAGCTTAAATGATGCTCATTCCTCTGTTGAAAAACAATTGAAAATGCTCTTGTCGAACTAGAAGCTCTCAAGTCTAGTTACATTTGCATGGATGCCATTCCGCTTGTGTGATCGCTTTAGATGCTATTCCTTTAACTTGCTCAAACTGTGCTTTGCTAGAATTAAAATTGATAGCTCTTTGAAAGAATTGCAAAATTTGATGCTAGTCACACTTGTTCTCATTGTAAGAATAATCGAATTAAAATGCAAGAGATGACCAAATGGTTGCTTATTCTAGAATTGTCTCTTGTGAAAATTGCCCTAAGCTTACAATTGAGATTGAAGCTTTAAACAAGACTCTTGAAGAGAAAGCTAAAATTGAAAGATCCATGTCTCTTACTGCTTCCAAGAAAGTTATTGATTCTACCTCTTGTATGTTGTATGCTGAAATTGAAACTGCTATTGGTAAGATACAAGAGGCCTTTAGAGTCAAATTTAAGGAGCAGTTGAATAGAATTGGAGAGTCCTATTGTGTGTCTTGTGAGGCTCTGAAAGTGGAAGTGGATCTTCTTAAGAGCAAACATGTTGAGGCAATCGATTCTAAAAAGTGCTCCAATTGTGGAGTTTTGGCAAAAGAGAACGATTACCTCAAAATGACTCTTGAGAAGTTTTCTAGTGGGAAAAAGAAGCTCAACTTGATTCTAGATCAATCCAAGGTGAGTGTGAAAAACAGTGGCCTAGGTTTTAAGTCCCTAGAGCTTTCCAAGAATCTTCCACCAAAGATTGCTAGAGTCGTGAAAAGTGGTTTGGTTGAGCAAGAACCTTCTTTGACTTCAAAGGTTGTTCCTAAAGTCATGAGGTTCTGCTCAATCTCTTTCTAGCAAGAATGGTGCTTCGTCTCACCAAGACGGACCCCTCAAAGGTCAAGTACCATTGCACCTTCTCGCAAGAAAGAGGGCCACATGCTTGAGTTTTGCTTCCGAGAGCAAAGATTGAGAGGAAAGAGAGAATGAGAACTTTGAGATCCATTAGAGGAGTCTCTTCTTCAGCTGTAGTCTCTAGAGCCGGGCAGCCTATTCAGCGTACCATTTATAGGCCTAGGTTTGTAGAGAACTCTGTTGACTCTTTTGGTGGGTCCAGGCAGCAGTTTGGTCTTGGATATCGTGAGGATAGACCACGGGTAGCACCTAGACAGGGGAGTATCGGTCTTTTGGTAGATCGCTTTGGAGAGGTCCGTGGTGCTCATGGGCATTCTTATGATTTTATTCCTAATCATTTTTCTCACGCTTCTTTTGCTATTCCTGTGCCTCGTCCATCTCGAAGATCGACACCTAGATCTTTTATCTCAAATCCCAAAGATCGAGGCTTGGATCTTTTGAGGAATTTGCTCTTTTGCATTCATTGTATCATAATGCATTTTCATTTCAAATGTCTTGCATTGCATAATAAAAATTGTGGAGTTTTGATTATTATCCTTGTATGACTTGATTTCATACTCTATACCTTGTCATATCAAGTGTTAGTCTGCTAGACTTCTTTTATGGCTCTTCTTGTTTAGCTCAGCTTTTGCTTTGCTAGCTTTATATCTGTGAGCAAATTGAATCGAATCATGTCTTGTTGGATCTTGTGACTAGTTTTGCTCTAGTGATCCTCTTATGACTCTCGCCATGTCTTACAAGTCGATTTGAGTCTTGAACTTTGTGAGATGAAAAATGAGCTTTTTATCTTCATAAGTCAAGCAAAAAAAATCTCTGTACGAAAAAACTGATCTCACCAATCCTTTCTCATGAGACGGCTTGCCATTGCACTAGGCATGAACTCAGGGGGAGTTTTGGATGACCTAGATCATTCTTTTAAGCTTATCGCTTGAGATGGTCGCGGCAAGGCTTGAGATCTAGCACAGCAAAAAAGGGAGAAAGAAAAAGAGAAAATTTTTCCAAAAAAAGGGCTAAGTGGCTGAGCTTTGCTTCAAAAGAATTCTCTTGATGCTCAAAATGCCTCAGTTCTTGTTTTGAGTCTCTTTTTTACTTATAGACATGGCTTGACTCATTATTGGTTGCTTTTAGTGAAACTTTGACATTGAGCAACCTTTCATGATTTTAATTCTGTTAATCTCAGATTGCTGCTATCTGGGTTTTAGCTTTATAAGTACATGTTTTGCCATGATTGAATATAGCGTCTTCTCTTTATATGGCTTGGTATATGTCTTGTACTGTCTACATAGATAATGGTCATGGCTCCTTTTGTTAAATTTCAAAAATAAAGTCATTTCTTCATGCTCGTTCTTGTCCCATGCATCTTGATGAATTCATTGTCAAAGGGGGAGAAGGATTGAAGAAAATGCTGCTTTGGAGCTTTTGGTTTACAGAAGGTTTCATACATAAAAGAACACACACACACACAAAAAAAATTTTGTGAACCTTTTGAAAATTTGTGATCATAGTGAGTTGAGTCTCTGGGTTTTATTGCCTTTTTTCGCTTTTGAATTGCAATTCAAGAAGACTCACAATGATCAAAGCTCAAATAGAACATATTGTCTTTCATATGGACCTTAGTGAGATTTTTGGCCATCTTCTGGAATTTGAATCCTTTTGTGCGTTCATTGCCTTATCTCACTTGCTTATACTATTCTGAAGCCAGCTTGGTCGGTTCCTAAGCTTTTTCTTGCTTATGGACCAAGTTGTGCCTTTATGCGAAAACGGCGATTTTTACTTTTCAATTTGAAAAACCACATTTTCTTGGGAATTGCCAATGTGTTCATCAAGGGGGAGATTGTGGATATCGTGAGGATATGTGCACGATCTCAGGATGATGAGTCAATTGGCAATGGCTTTGTTGGTTTGCAAAATCTCGCGTTTTCGGGGTTTGCTTCATGCTGTCAGACCACAGGCGGTCTGACCGGTGGTTTGGGGCGGTCAGACCGCCCGTGGGACGGTCGGACCGGCAGTGGTGGCCGGTCGGACCGGCCTGACCTAAAGTTGGATTTTGGGGCTAATCCAAAAATAGGTTGTGTAGGCAGGTGAGGGGAGTCTCCTGGATGTGGTTTCATCATTTTTGGAGCTCCCAGTCAAAAGTTCTATTGAGTTGAAAATTCCAGAAGGTTTCGGATTTTCAAGCTGGAATTTTGGCTAAGTCTTTTTGACCGGTCCGACCGCCGTTGTGGGAGCGGTCCGACCGGCCTGATATCGGTCGGACCGGCCTTGTGGGGCGGTCAGACCGGAAGTGACTTGGAGGTTAGCCAAGTTTGCATCGATGTGTTTTGATTGTGTTTTATGGTTGGTTATCAATGCTTTATTGATGTATATTGCATTGCGGAGCTAACGTGGGTCAAGTTGTGAAGAACTTGCTCCCGGAAACGGTTTGTTTGTCTATTGCTGTGCAGGTGGCTTGCAGGTCAACGACGTCAACGGTGAGTGGATCGGGACTACGCTTGGAGAGCCGAGGTCCAGAACGATCATGGATGCCGGGTGAGGTCGTGTGACTCAAGCATGGTGCAGAATGGGCAAGATGGATCGAACGGGTGGTTCGGTGCAGCTGGTTGGATCAGGCGGTGCGGATATCGGTGCAAGTCTCTGGGAGGTTCCGATGGGATTCGGACAAGAGAGGCTTGGCGTCGATGAGAACCGCTGATCAACCTACACGTGGTGAAGCAGGCGATTGCTTCAACAGATTAGTGTGTGGGTCCCATGTGTGTGTAGGTCCCAAAAAGTGGAACCCTAGTCCTCTCCTATAAATAGAAGGGGGGAGATGTAAAACCCCCTTGAAGCTTCCTTTTGGTTTGCCCCTTCCTTTTTCTAGGGTTAGGGTTTGGAGAGGAAGAGAGGGAGAGATTGTGATTGCTCCTTGGTGAGCTCTTGTCCTCCTTGTTGGAGTGGCTTTGTAAGCATCTTGTGAGATCAATCAATCTTGTGATGCTTGCTTGAGAGATCTTTTGTCTCCTCTTTGTGTTCTTCTCTCATTTGGATGAATTTGGTGCTTCCTTGATTCAAGTGTTTAAACTTGGTCTTTTGACCCTTTGTGTCTTGCTTTGATGTGTGGGAGTACTCCTAGAATCATCTAGACCATCAACCCCCACAAGCAAGTCTTGAATCAAAGTTTTTCATATTTCTAGGGTTTGTGCACTTCTTTGGTAAAAACTCGAGAGATCGATTCTGCGAAGTGGATCGACGGATCGTCGCTAGAAATAGGTCTCTAATATCATTAGGAGGTGTGCTCAAATTTGGTCAAGTTTTATTGGTTGAATCAAAAGTTGGATCAAATTTCGTTTTGGATTTGGGTGGAGTTTTTCAAGATCGACTCTACCGGTCCGACCGTTCTTCAACGGCGGTCCGACCGCCGTGTTTTCAGACCATTGGTTTGCGGGTCGAACCGTTGCTCACCGGTCCGATCGCCGATTAGTTGCCGGCCGATCATTGGTTGACCGTCGGTCCGACCGCCGTGGTAGCCGGTCGACCGCTGTGCTTGATCAACCCTTTGAGTTTAAGTCTCCACTTTTGTGTCGTGGTGGTTGTCGGGGTTTGTCAAATTCAGCACAAGGCTTCCGTTGTGTGCTTACTGATCTTCTTGGCTTTCATAGCTAAAGGAGTAAAGTTCGTGTTGTTTTTGATTTAGGCGAGGAAGTTTTGAAAGCGCCTATTCACCCCCCCTAGTCGCCTTTCCGGTCCTACACGACTAGGTATTTCTTTAATTGAAAAGAACAAAAGCCTCATGGAAATCAACTAATAATGTACCTGTCACCACGTCAGGACGGCCTACGATCTCAGGTGTAGGCATGGCGTAGACCCCATATGGCGCCGGTGTAGAGGACACTCCGACACTCAGTGAAGGATGAACAGGAACTGCCGCAGGTGGAGTGAACGTCGGCGGTGCAGACGTCACAGGTTCCAGTAGAACCCTGGAGATGGCGCTAGAGAGAACACTGTAGGAGGAGCCCAACCAGAGGGACACTGAGGCGTGGAAACAACTACCAAAGTCTGAACTGAACCTCGTGGAGTAGTGAACGAAGATGCTGCAGGGGTTGACTCCTACTTGGCCTGACAGGCCACAATGACGACAAACTCAAGTGAAAGAGCATTCAGAAGCACGATGACTATCACCGCACTTAAAACAAATCATGCCCTGACCTGGAACAGGACGAAACGCCTGTGAGGAAGTACGCTATGCCGAAGGGGCAGTCTACCTCTACTGGCCAGAGCGCACAGACGGCTGAGAACGATGGCCTCCTTAAAACTTCTTGGAAGAAGGTCGCTGAGAAGACCCGCCTCCACCACTGAAACTTCTCTTATATCCACTGCCAGATCCACCAGTAGGGGCAAAGCCACTAGAAGATTGCCTCTCTCTGGTGAGCTCTCTCTCCAACTCCATACCCTTGGCCCGATCGACCACAGAGTTGAAGTCATGTCGGTCACCCCGTGACGTGACAATACTCATGGTTAAGTCCCCTACGGAACCTCTTTGCTTTCTCTCGGTCATTACCATCCACAGCTGACACAAAATGAGCTAAGTTATTGAATTCAGCCTCATAGCTCGCCATGCATGCCTTCCCCGAACAAAGGTCATCAAGGAGTGATTCATCCTCTCAAGGAAAGAATCATGGTAAAATTTAGTTTTGAATTGCTCCAGGAAATCCTCACAGGTGGCTGGTCCCTGCTATGGAGTCCTAGCGGATAGAACCCCTTTCCACCATATATCTGCTTGGCCTTTCAGTTGGAAAGCCACAAAACGCAACTTCTGCGTTGAAGTCATCTCCAATGCACCAAACTGTCTTTCCATATACCGAAGCCAGTCAGCTGCCTGAACCGGAGTGCATGCACTGTCAAAAGCGTCAAGACAGAGAGACATCAACTCTCGAAGGCTCATTCGCCTCGTGGAGTGGTGCAAGAACCAGAGCAAACAACAGTGCAATCGCCAGAGGAGGAGCCGCATGCACTGCTGACGGCCGTTGAGCCTCTCTCTGAAGTTCTTGAAGTAAAGCGGCGCACACCGAAGGCCAAGAACCGGATGAGCGGCTGAAGCAACCTCCTCAACCACCCCACCAACGGCCTCCTCAGCGGGAGATGAGGATGCAACCGAACTGCGTCCACGACCACGGCCACGGCCCACGGCCACATCCCCTATCTCTCGCCATTTCTCAATACCAAAGACAATAAGCTAACCACTTATCCTTAGAACAAACAAAGACAGTAATACCACATCAATTCAATACAGTTCAACATAATGAACCATATTATCAGAATAGCAGATGCAATGGATTTCAAAATTCCCACCTACTGTGCACAGTGTGTCAATTTAATATTTCTAACTACCACGGACCTAAAGCCCGCTCTGATACCAACTGTAACACCCCAGCCCAACACGAGCCTGGGATGATACTAAAACAACAAGAAAGTAGTTAAAACCTTGGATTACAATTTTAAAACCTAAGTCATTACACTAAATTTTGACAGCATCTCCTTCGTCTAGTTAACCAAACCAGGAATCGTGTTGATTAAAAATATTATTAACAATGAGTTTAAACATCCCTCTCATATCGTAAGCATAAAAGACTTCAATGAAAAATATCGTAATTAACTACATTACAAAAATTCAAAAGCAATGATGCATATCCAACAAAACAATCTAGTGGTTACTCAAATATTAATCAAACATAGTCCAATTTATTCTTTCATGTATGTTCGGGGAAGTGTGTGACTAATCAATTCACTAGCCCATCCCCATGCATGTTGACCGTGCAAGAGGTACCTAAAAGAACAATAACAAACAAGCGTGAGTCTATGACTCAGCAAAATACGACAGGGATAATAAACAATGTACCGAAAATAGCCAATGAAGATAACAAGTCTTCACAATAACATCCGTACGGAACAAAAAATCATCCACTTATGATTGAATGCAATGCATATGACAAAAATGTTTCATCTCTCTTCTTTTCAATTACCGGTAATGCCAAGTAGTGCATCCGTCGATGCATACTCAATCATCTGCCCTCAGGCACAGGGACCTCAAAGCCCACACTCCACGAGTGCGGGGACCCATACCCGTCCAATATATGACGGGGACCTCAAAAGAACTACTCTTGGCTATCATGTAGTCCACGGTTCAAGAATAAATGACATGATGCAATTTGAACGTCACAATATCAATACATCATGAGGGCACGATAATCAACATCAATAGCATAGTAAAAATTCTCATGAGTAAACCATGGTGTATATTGTGAAGGATGCAAACCAAGTCATTCATTACTATGTGTACTTGCTTCAACCGTGCGAAGTTTGATGATGTAAAAAGAGTGCTGCCCCCGGAACCCCACCACTGACTAAACATTTTTAACAATTCTAGTAAAAGAGTAATTCGTGACACGATATTGTTAGAAACAATTATTGAAAATGGTATTTTTAAACGAGGATCTCTGCCTGGCCCCCCTCTCCGTTTTTTTGAAATACATCTGAGCGAGAGAACTGTTCTTGAGAGCGCTGTGCTACTAAGTGCTACTCCGTCCCTGCGCCGTCGTGCATTGGTGGTGGGGAGAACAGGTCTTGGATACTATAGTCCTTGCGATCCTGTACGGGAGAGGGCGAATCAGGTTTTGGGAAGCGACTCACGATCGCCGCTCGCCTCCTGATCGGCAACGTCCTCTCCTTCGTGTCTACGAGACTCTTCGCTTCGTATCGGTAGCATCTAGTACTTTGCACTTACTTCTAATTGTTATACGTTATGCTGTTCATATACATTATATTGTTCATATTCATTTTGTAGTTGATATATATTCTATTGTTCGTGCATTGTCACATTTTATATTCTAGATATGTTTAGTTCTTTTGTTATTTCTATAGCCATATTTTATTTATGAAATTATGTAATCACTAGAGTGCTAAATATTCTAACAGTCCATGGGGTTGGCCGGCGCAAGCACGCCCGCGCCGTTGCGGACGGTCATGGCGTAGTTGGGGTTGGCGCGGGGGTAGACCTTGACGGCCGCCCGCTGCCGTTGCCGTCGATGTTCACCTGGGACACACCGTATGGCACCGGGGGCGCGTACCCGCTGTAGCGCTCACGGTAAACAAACGTCCATGGCTGCGCCTGTGACTTACTTGATTACGAACCTGGTGATCAGAGTGTTTTCAAGGCAAGAAAGCACTTGTTCTGGTTGTTGTTTCCCTGACACGGTACGCATGGCGGTGGGACGGGGGATTTGTTGGGGTTTCAGGCGGGCCATCGAACCAATATTCCATTGGTGACAAGCGAGACGATCCATGTACATGGTATTGGTAATGGTAGGATGATGCCATGCGGCAAATAGCCGGGAAAAGTGGTGTGCCAAACCAAGAAGCTTTACGTGATTCGTTTTTTCTCGACGTTTTGCGAAGAATCTTTGCGCCTGGCGGGATAGCAAAGGCCTCGTGGAGCCCCGGAGAATCTTGAGTACTCTGCTGCGTTGTGATTGAGCAGAGCAAAAATGTACCGAAGCGAAGACAGATTAGCTACGTCTCCGTGGTTCAAGCCTATTCAACCTTTCCCAGTCGGTTCCTCAATCCATTAGGTACAAAACTCAACAAAGTGCAATTCCGTATCTTTGTCGTGGCCTGTGGGGTACAAGTGCGGCAGGTCAAGGTGTCTTGGTCGTTTTCGCCTGAACCGTCACGAGTCGCGACCCTCTCGAGTAATTTGTCCGGAAGAAGCAAGCCGGCAGAGCGAACGAACGAACGAGTTTGACAGCAAGCACGTACGTTGTAGAGACCAGCCCACTGGAAATCAAGTAAAATCCAACCTACTTTGACTGTAGAAATTGGCCATAGGACTAGACACCAAAACACCCATAGGAAGAGCAAAGCACAGCACATAAGAACAGTAACAGCACAGCATAAGACAGACTGCAGATAGGTAAGCTCATGCAGGTAAGTACATGTCACAGAGTGCAGGCCCTGGAACTAGAAAGACAGATGAGTTACATCGAAATTCAGAATCAGAGCCCCTCAGTCCCCACTCCTTTCTCGCATAAGCTGGCTCACAAAGGGACACGCCCACACCGACACAATTAGACGAACACACCATTGCCATACATCGCACACGGTCTTATTTGGATAGCAACATTATTAGCTAGCAGCAACAGCAGCAGACGACGATGGCAAAGCAGCACCCGGTACCACATCTCTGCAGACGCAAGCAGCAACAATTAAATGAGTCGTCAGAACACAAAGGTTCAAAGGATGCAAGATAAGCCATCAATGATGTTGTACTACAGTTAGGTGGACAATAGAGAATTTGAAGAACACTTACACCAGGGGAGGATCTTCCAGCGCTGGTTGTCGCCCTCGCACCACTTCCACAGCACGATCTCGGTGCCGTCGTAGACGCCGCTGTGTTCCTTGTTGCCGTGGAGGGCATCAAAGTTGAGGTAGATGTTGTTCACCATGCGGATGCAGCGAAAGCCGTTGCCGACATCGCGGCTCTCCGTCCACAGCAGGGACTCGTCCTGGTACTCCGGGTTGTAGGGCACCAGCTTCACCTGAACACAATACCACCATATTGATATCAGATCATCGTAAGATCTGTTGCAAAATGCATGTTTGCCTGAAATATTCACGCATAAAAGATCTGAGTGATTTGCTTACAGGGTGGCTCTCTCCAGTAGAGTGCTTGATGGCTTCACCAGTGACCTTGTTCACCAGCGCGAACGCAGGGTACCCTTCCTCGTCCCTGATCATGTTGCTGTGCCTCATGTCCTTGATCCAGTGCTACACATGGATCAAGAAGCAAATCATCAAGTGAAAAGCACCACGAATGCAAGTACTAATGCTGCAGTTATGAACTAGTAATAACACAAGCTAGCTTCTTGGTAATTAAAGTGGTAGTACCTGGTAGTCGTCTCTGGGGTTGGTGGGCGCGAGGCAGACGGTGCCGTTGCGGACGGTGAGGCTGTAGTCCTCGCCGGCCTTGCAGAAGACGCGCACGGTGTGCACGGGGGCACCCCCGATGATGTAGACTGTGCCGGCGCCGGCCGCGGGCGCCTGCGCCTCGGGGCCCCACGGCAGGATCTTCCAGCTCTGGTTCTCACCCTTGCACCACTCCCAGAGAACGACGGTGGTGCCGTCGTGCACGCCGCCGTGGTCCTTGTCGCCGTGCAAGGCGTCGAAGCTGAGGCGGGCGTTGTTGACCATGCGGATGCAGCGGAAGCCCTTGCCAACGTCCTTGCTCTCCGTCCACAGCACCGACGCGTCCTCGTACTCCGGGTTGAACGGCACCAGCTTCACCTGCCCATATGCACATACCATACATACACAAAAACTCATTGCTCGTCCATGTCTAGAGATCAATCAAAGCAAACCATGCATGCAAAATCTCTTGCAACATATATAGGCGGCATGTGGATGCTTACAGGGTGGGACTGGCCGAGGGAGTGCTTGATGGCGAGGCCGGTGGCCTTGTTGACGAGCGCGAACGCCGGCATGCCCTCTGCGTCCTTCACATTGGTGCTGAACCGCATGTCCTTGTACCAGTGCTGCATGATGCGTTGCATTGCATTGCATCATAAATTCATAATTGAAGCTGGAGTTTGTGCTACTACAAACATCCGATCGAGGAGATTGTGCATGTGAAGACACAACCAAAAAACTAACTCAAGCCTACTTACCTGGTGCTCGTCCTTGGGGTTGACGGGGGCGAGCACGACGCTCCCGTCGCGGACGGTGAGGCAGTAGTTCTCGTTGGCGCGGCAGAAGATCTTGAAGATCTCGTTGGGGCCGTACGCCGGAGGCGCCGCCTGGTTGTGGTGGTGCCCGAAACCGAACATTTTCCTCGTGCGCTGCGACGACGAGTGTGTGTGGTTGGGAGTTGGGACGATGTGAGGAGAGGTGGTGCCCCGTCCCCGAGGCCCCGTTTTATAGAAGAGCCCACCCCCAGTTGCTGACGAGGAAATGAGTCACCCGCGCCCCGTGGTAAATCTTTCCAGCTTGTCTCCTCTTGGCTGTAATTAATTGCTAGCTAGTAATTCCTGGTACGTCCGCTGACAGGTGGGGCCACATATGTCCTGACCTGGATCCCGCGTGAGAAGCGTGTGAAGCAGTATCAGATTTGACTTTGATTCTTGGCATGTTTTGCGTTATAGCCGTTTGATATCACGTTGATATGAATGCACTGGAAGATTTGGTTCCATGAACTTACCATGCTCCAGGCTGGACTTTGCATTGATAGCTGTATGCAATGCGTGCAACTAATTTGCGGCTGTCTGATGCGAATGACAGGATCGGTTGTTGCAACTGTTAAGAAACCAGGTCCACGACCGAAGAGTTCAGTGTTGGAGGGTTCCTAATCCACCCAGTTACCTATATAAAGAAGAGTGATCCTCAACATTGTACATTGTTTTCAGAAAAATAATAAATAGAAGTCTGAAATTCCCTCATATCTCTGTGTTCAATCTACTATTCCACTATTGCGTTCTCACATTGTTTTTACGATTCTGAGTTTGTCTACGATATAGTCGCTCGGACTGGACTCGCCAATGACAGTTCCTTAACACATTATCAGCACGATCGACTCTTCTCGGATCGAAAGGTAAACCGTTGATGAACGACACTCGTAGATCGAATCATTTTTCTAGATTGCTTTCAATTCTGCAAATTTGGCTTTCTAGATTGTAACCTACGGTGCAAATCCGCTCTAATCTACCGCGAGCCGATTTGAAGTTGCCGGCCAAGCCGATCGAGAAAATGGTCTCGAGAATTCAAAGTTTGAATCAGTTTTTGCATTTAAAGCATGTTTAACTTTGTTATTATTATTTCTATATAATTTATATACTGTATTTACCATTTTTTAATTATTTATGATTATTTATATTGCTTTTAATCACTGAAAATAGCAGTAAATAATGAAATATACATAGAAAAATACGAGAATATTATGAGAATTTTTGCAACCATTTATGCAAGTTATCAGTAGTAATCTTATGCACTTTTTTTTGCATGAATATGCATATAATTAACATTACGAACTGGGAGTTCGAAGAGCTAGCCCAGCATGGCCACAATTACCTGAGTTGGGCATCAGATGTCAAAATCGTACTGGGAGCCAAGAAGCTCCGTGCTGCTATTGGACTTGGTATCTCGAAGGACGCCACTCTAACTACTGAGGAGAATGATTAAGCACTTTATTTCTCCAGACACCATCTCTGCCTAATGCTCAAGAATGAATATATGACATAAAAGAACACACCAGCTTTATGGACCGCACTGAAGGAGCAGTTCGAGAAGCTAAAGTACACCATTCTTTCTCGGACAGAGGAATAATGGAACCGACTACGTTTTGCTGACTACAAGACCGTGGGGGAGTACAACTCTGCATTGCACATAATTTGTACAAGTCTCCAACTCTATGGTAAGGTAACCACAGATGAGCAGAAGATCAAGAAAACTCTCTCTACCTTTCACCCAGATGCGGTGTAATCCACACACAACTATCGTCAGGACGGCTACAAGGAGTATGCCAAACTGATTGACATCATGCAAGTTGCAGAAGCTCAAGATGACGTTCTCAGAAAGAACTACATCTCACAGCCGCCTAGTAGCAAAGTTGGCCATGAAGTCAATGCAAACAGCTACAAGCTGAGGAAGCCTCACTCAAAAGAAAGAGGCAAGAAGGGTAACTTCATGGGTCACAAAACCAATCAGAATGCTTAATCCAAGAAGGGCGAACAAAAGAAGCGCGATGAGAAGCCCTATGGTCAGTAGGACCAAAGTTGCTACAAATGTGGCACTTGGGGACACTGGTCACGTGTTTGCCGTGAGCCGCAACACGTGATTGATGCTTTCAGTGCTAAGAAGAAGGGAAAAGAATAGCATGAGGCATACCTTGCCATTGTAAGCACAGAGGATCCACAATCATGGGTTGCACCCATGGATGTGGACATCTCAGTAGCAGCCCCCATCACACCTTCTTTGGACATCACAGCGGCAGCAGCTGTTGTTGCCGAAGAAGAGAAGTTGGACATAAAGCAGATTCAGGCATAAGTTTCCCCATACTTTGCTAATTCAATCTAGTGCACGCATATGCATTTAGATTTTATAGTCATTTGCAGTTTATGGTTGTGATAGAACATTGAATTTTGAATAATAGTTGTAAGCTCTAGGAGAGCAAAGCAATAAATTCTTATGATGAGTCCTGCAAAATTTTTTCCCGTATTAATAATAGCAAGTTGTGTTATGTTTTGAAGTGTTTTACTTATGTATGTGGATTATCCCTACCCCATATTAATAAATACTTTATATATCAGAACGTGTGTGGCGCTCTATGGAGGAAGTGTGCTTAGCAGATAGTGATACAACGAATACCATATTGGGAGAGACAAAAATTTTCCAGTCGATCAGCGAAAATACTGGTAGTCTTATGACAATCGCAAGCAGGGACACTTGTATAATAGGCTTAGGAAGAGCTACAATTATACTCCCGATGGGCACAACATTGGTCATTGAAGAAGTCTTGTTATACCCAGAATCGACTAGAACTCTCTTAAGCTTTAAAGATATTCGCGCTAACGGTCTTCACGTAGAGACTGAAGAAGAGTATGGTAAGGAATACCTGCTCATTACAAAGCGCGAAAAAATAGGAAAATGGTATTATAACGATTTCCTTCGTATGAATCTGGGCTATACTACACTCACATTAAGGCACCTGTAGCATATCCTATCCTGAAAACCACTTTTAGAAGTTTTGAACTTTCTGTCTCTAGCATGATAGATTAGGTCACCCCGGTCTTAAAATGATAAAAATAT
Source organism: Hsuehochloa calcarea (assembly GCA_036346395.1). Classification (NCBI taxonomy): domain Eukaryota; kingdom Viridiplantae; phylum Streptophyta; class Magnoliopsida; order Poales; family Poaceae; genus Hsuehochloa; species Hsuehochloa calcarea. The sequence continues at coordinate 56,965,686 of CM070609.1, read as the reverse complement.
AGTTACTAATTCTCAGGGACACAATGTCAATGTAAAGAATTTTTCGAATCAGAAAGATTTTATGTACCCCACATGTGCCACCCGGAAACTGATTACTAGACCCTCTACTTTGAAAGTAAAGGATGAAATTCCTGTATTCCTGGACCGTATCCAGGGAGACATTTGCGGTCCTATACAGCCTCTGTCAGGGCCATTTAGGTACTTTCTGGTTCTCATCGATGCTTTCTCGAAATGGTCATATGTATGCTTATTATCTACGAGAAACCATGCTTTTGCAAAGCTGATCTTGCATATAATTAAAATTAAGAATAATTTCCCTGATCATCTTGCGAAATCCATCAGAATGGACAATGCCGGAGAATTTACTTTAAAGGCATTTGATGATTATTATATGGCAATAGGAATTATCGTTGAGCATTACATACCGCATGTCCACACCCATAATGGACTAGCAGAGGCATTAATTAAAAGAATTAAATTTATTGCACAACCGCTCTTGCAGAATTGTAATTTACCAACTATATGTTGGGGACACGTAGTCCTACACGTAGCAACTCTCATCAATTTTAGATCGTCAGCATATAACATCCATTCATATATGCAACTAGAGCAAGGGTCAGCACCGAAAATCTCTCATCTACAAAGGTTTGGTTGCAAGGTTTATGTACCTATACCATCACCGCAGCGAACTACAATGGGCTCCCTTCGAAAGTCTAGGATATATGTTGGTTATGAGACACCATCCATAATTAGGTATCTAGACCCCATAACTGGATATTTACATACGGCCCGCTTCGCTGACAGCATATTTGATGAGGATAGTTTCTCGTCATTAGGGGAAGGAAATCAACCCCTTGATGAAAAATATCGGGATATGATGTGGCAAGTCACAGGAATCCATGCACATGACCCGCACACTAGTGAAGCAAATAGAGAAGTCCAGAAGATAATTGATTTGTAAGCAATAGCGAATCAACTGCCTAACCACTTTAGTGATTTGAAGAGTGTGACTAAGTCGTATGTGCCTACACGCAATGCGCCGCAGAGGGTTGAAATACCAAAAAAATTGAAGGTATCCCTAATCCCATCGAGAGACCTCAGAACAAAAGGACGAGAACTCCGGCCCCTTGAATCCCAAGTATCCGGGACGCCGACTAAAAAGGATAAAAAGGACTTGATACAGTCGATCACTCAAGTTCCACATAATCAGAAGGGGAGTCTGTTGAGACCTGTCACCAATATGGAACTTCAGAAAAAGGCATACTGAATTTGAATATTCCCACGAAGGGAGACATCAACATGGATGTGTGCGCACACATTGGAGTTGAAAAAATAAAGTGACTTGCCCCCGCAATTGGAAGCATCGGTGGGCAAGTAGAAGCATTAGCAGAATTGCCCCATGAAGAAATAGCTATAAATTATGTGACCACGGGAGAATTTATGAATAGAACAACAACCAATGTTGATATTTATTTTGCAAAAAAAATTGCCACAATCATCGATTTTGATCGAGAGCCCGATCGTCATTGAATGTAAGAAAAGATCAGATTGGAAAGATTGAAAGAAAACAATAGAAACAGAATTATTATCCCTGAATAAAAGAGAGGTATTTGGGCCTATAAACCACATGTCTCCCCATGTGCACCCTGTAGGGTATAAGTGAGTATTTGTTCGAAAGAGAAATGAAAACAATGAAGTTGTAAGACATAAAGTTAGGCTTGTTGCATAAGGTTTCACTCAGCGACTAGGAGTCGATTATGAAGAAACTTATTCTCCGGTCATGGGTAAAACTACATTTAGATATTTAATCTGAATTGTAGTAAACTTGAATTTAGAAATGAAATTGATGGATGTGGTAACTGCAAACCTTTATAGGAACTTGGATTCGAACATTCATGTGAAGATACCTGAAGATATCCCAGTCCCGATCCAAGATAGAGCAAATATAAATATGTACAGTGTGCAACTTAAAAAGTCACTGTATGGACTGAAGCAATTAGGCAGAATGTGGTATAATGGCTTGAGCGAATTTCTCTCTAAGAAAGGCTACACGAACAATGAGGATTGCCCATGTGTTTTTATATGGCGATCCCAGGATGAATTCTGTATAATCTCGGTATATGTAGATGATCTCAATATCATCGGGACCCTGAAATATACTAAGAAAACACGCTCTTACCTGGAGTCAGAGTTCGAAATGAAAGACTTTGGTAAAACCAAATACTACCTAGACTTGCAGCTTGAGCATATCCCTGAAGGGATTTTAGCACATCAGTCAACCTACACTCAGAAAGTGTTAGAACAGTTTGACTTTGAAAAAGCATATCCTTCGAAAGTGGCGATGGTCGAGATCCTTGCAGCAGACAAGTACTGCATGCACCTAAAGAAGAAGGGGAGGAAGTTCTGGGACGAGAATTCCCGTACCTGAGTGCGGTAGGAGCTCTCATGTATGGAACAAATTGTACTAGACCGGACATTGCATTTGTAGTGAACCTACTAGCAAGGTTTAGTGCAGAACCTACTAAAAGGCATCGGTAGGGAATAAAAGACATCTTCCGATACCTCCAAAGAAACAAAGATCTTGGTCTATTCTACATAAAGAACCAAGACCTAACTTTGACTAGCTATGCAGATGTTGGGTACCTGTCAGACACGCATACAGCTAAGTCGCAAACAGACTATGTATTCCTATGTGGTGGAACTACAATTTTATAGAAATTGTATAAGCAAATTCTTGTATCTACTTTGACGAACCACTCGGAGAATCATAGTATTGTACGATGCCTCACGGGAATGTTCTTGGTTTTGGCGGATGATTCACCACATCTAGCAGTCTTGTGGATTGAATACCGCGTAAACCCCCACTATTATCTATGAAGATAATGCAGCTTGTGTTGCACAAGTGCAGATGAGTTATGTGAAGAGTCCTCTTACAAAGCATATCAATCCCAAATTCTTCTATGCTCATGAATTGCAAAAGATGGACGAAATTAAGGTACTGCATACTAAATCATGTTAAAATCTTGCAGGTTTATTCACTAAGTCACTTTCAGCGTCTAGTTTTGAAAGATGCATACGTGGAATTGGAATGATGAGGCTTAGAGAAGTGCAGAATTCAGGGGGAGAATTTTCACAAACTCATTATTAAAGCTTGATCACGAAGATCGAGTGCACAAAGAATAAATCCTAGAGATTAAATGAAATTGGGTGGATTGTACTCTTTTTTCCCTTAATGAGTTTTCCTTAAATTTCTCGGCTAAGGTTATTAACGAGGCAATTCGTGCAATGCAGCGAAACACATATGATGTATTCTTTCTCTAAATTTTTTCCACTGAGTTTTTATGGAGTTTTGACGAGACATGAACATGTCGCATGAGTGCCCAAGGGGGAGTGTTAAGAAACCGGGTCCAATACCAGAGAGTCCTAGCCCAGGTGAGCTCCTCATCCATCTAGTTGCCTATATAAAGGAGGGGGGACCCTCAACATTGTACGTTATTTTCAGAAGAGCAATAAAGAGAAGCCTGAAGTTCCCTCATATCTCTGTGTTTAACTTATTATTCTGCTTTTGCGTTCTTATATTGTTCTTACGATTCTGAGTTTGTCTACAAGGTAATCGCACTGACTGAACTCGTCAGCGACGGTTCCTTAATAGCTACATCTGGTAGATACTGAGAAAGAGAATCGCGTGCATGGCAATGGAATGCTGCCCAATATAATGGACTTTTCACCCTACACTCCGATATGGTAATAAATAAACCTTCCAAAATAAATCGGAGATGCTATGTCTTTTCAATATGAGGGGAACTGTTTTTTGATTTTTGGAAAGTCTTTTTCCGAAGAGATGCACGTTGAATAAGTGCCTTGGCTTGAAGCTGCACCCAGCGCTGCCTGCATGATTACCCCACAAAACAGGGTGGGATATGATTCCAGTTCAAATGGCCCCTGCGATCGGTTTTGTAGTTTTCCGCTCTTCTGGTACACTAGAAATAGGCTACTTTACCTTGGTCATTGTCACCTCTTTGTCTCTACTGTTTCGATCTATTCACCCGACTTACCTAGACGAAGCTATGGTTTTTTTAATGGAATTATTGATGATTTACCACTATAAAGATGTACATTTAATGATTTATCACTTTATATCTCTCTGACATGTGGCAAAATTATTGATGATTTGCTACTATAAAGATGTGCATTTAATGATTTACCATCTGTTACTGTAAGATGAATGAGAAATTACCAACCTTCTATTTTGTTTGGAATTACTGCATGAGAGGCCACTACTACAAACAGGTCATAGAAGACGCTTCATTACAGACGGTTCTTAGAAACCGTCTGTGATAAAATAATCACAGACGGTTCCAAGACGAATCGCTCGTGATATAACACTATCACGCACGGCCCTAGAGAACCATCTGTGATATAGATATCGCTGCACGGTTCGTGGTTAGAATCGTCGTGATTTTAGGTTTTACAATGGTTTGAATTTTTCCTTACTCTTCGATTTTACCATGGCTTGGATTTTAGGGTTTTACCATGGCTTCGTGAATAGAACCGTCTATGAAAACAGACTATCACAGACGGTTCTATTCATGAACCGTCTGTGATAGTCGCTATCACAGACGGTTCGTGAATAGAACCGTCTGTGATAGCATTTTTCACAGACGGTTAAAAAACCGTCTGTGATGACATCGTGTCATCACAGACACAAAAATTCAGACGGTTCAAAAACCGTCTGTGATGAGCTTTTCTGTAGTAGTGGGCATTGTTTTACTGTTTTGTGGATTATATTTTATTGTACCATAATCGCTCTATTTTGTTTTTTTGTATGTTTGTGAGTACGAAGATGAAAACACGATACCAATTCAACCAATTCCTCATTAAAAAAAAAACAAACGTACACTGCCGCTCGGGCTACCCGATGCGTCTCTTCATCTCCCCCACTAAGACTTATAAGGATGTACATCCGCTAATAAAAAAACACAAGCCCCAAATTATTTCTACACAACTGGTAAAAAAATGACTTCGAGCTCTTCTTCCTCTCCACTGCCCATAGTAGTTCAGCCCTACCTCGCCCTTGTACGATCACATGTCTCGCTGGAGCCTGGCCAATGCTGCTGACCATTATGCAGTACACGACCTCCTCCAATCTCCCCCCTCGTGTCTCCCAGATGTCATTTCTTCAATCATCCGTGGGCTGCACCTCCTCAGCCATACCAATGGTTTGGTTTCTGACGTTCGGTGGGCCAACCTCGTGCTCGAGACCATTCTCACCAACTACGTGGATTGTGTATAAGAGTCGACCCGGAGACACGACGGATACATCGACAAGTGGAGCGCGAGGGTTGACGATACCGAGAGCTTGTAAGAGGCTGAAGCCCTACTCCGCACATGATTGACATGTATCCTCGCACTAACCGCTCCAAGCTCGACTTGCCACCGCTGAAGGATCGTAGAGGTGTTTATCCACAAACTCCTTGATCCCATCCTCACCAAGCCCCAAGCACACTTACAAATGCTTAGGGCAGCGATAGGTCCTACGTTGGCCACTAGGACCTTCTTTCTTTTAATATTAATAATGCAATGTATATATAACAAGCGACCGGCCACTCTATTTGGCTGAATCACCCTGATATATGTTAAACAAGCTTATCTTTAGTTGTTACTATTTTGTACATATAGTCTAACTGCAGTATGTTGCTTCATTTTACTGCTTGAGCAAAACAAACTATTCATGTATGCGCGCTTGACTGCTTTGTGCTGACTATTTACTGTTTCATATGTGCGTGTTTACTGTCTCCTCACCAATTGTTGTATTACGTCACGTCTGACATTTACCACTTCATATGTGCGCGTTTACTGTCTCCTCACCTATTGCTATACTACTGTTTAGCATTAGTGGTTTGGCGACTCTCGATCTGGTCATAAATTGCATGTGATACATTTTTTAATGTCATTTGTGACGTCTGGTCTCTCTGCCAGGAGGGTATCGAGGGTCCTTGGCACTAACTAAAAAAAAAAAAACTCCGTAGTGCCATGATGACTTGAAACACATGCTCGGCGTAATTACTATGGTATACTCTGCAAATTACTATCATCGTGCATGTGGTGGGGGTGCGGGGATATTGGGATCTATATATATATATATATATATAGGAAGCTTTTTTCCTACTCCCGGGAGTAGTTACTCCCTATTCCGTATCTAACAACGTAGGGAGTATCTTGCGCAACCGAGAGTATGCATGTGTAATATACGAGTATATAAGACCATTTAGGTGGTATTTACACCTTTTCAGGGGTGGTATGTATAATTTTTTAGACATACTCCTTTTTAGTGCGAATATGAAGGTATTTACAAAATATGCTAAAAACTATGGACTCTCTTACAATTTTTGTGTGTGGTTCGCATTGGAGAATCTTATAATTAGTATATGAGTATACCCAAAGTGATAAAGGAGTATGTCAAGTAGTTTTAGATGATATATCAAAGTGGGAGTAACTACACCCGGGAGTAGAAAGTATTAATCATATATATATATATATATATATATATATATATATATATAAATGGTATGGTACCCTGTGAGTATCATACTTCTACTTCTTATATACCATTTAAATCGTATGATGATACTCCATTATCAATTTTAGTATGGTCCAATAATGATTATAAGATACCATAAAATGGGGGTACATACTCCTAGAGTAAGAAACGAGTTTATTCTACGCCCGCTTGTAACCCGCTGCGTTCCCACGCAACCGTCCGTAAAACCGTGCATCCGACAAAGAAATCGCATGTGCCCCCATGCAACCGATGGTAAAATCACCACCCCGCGGCGCCCTACGGAACCAACCGTAAAACCACGCTCTCCCACGCAATTTTTTTTTATCAGTAGCACTACAAAAGATTTACTTCATTATGCCTTTTATCGCAGCCTTATTGCGCTTTTACTACAACATTACAGAAGATTTATTATGGTCTCATTGTGCCTTGTACTAAGTACTACATAGGATCTATTCCAATCTCGTTGTGCCTTTTACTGTAACCTCCTTGTGTTTTTACTACAACACTACAAGAGCGATACAAGAGAAGAAGATCGGGCGTGCAATGTTTACTACATAACTAAAAGAGATTTACTGCAACCTCATTCTACGTTTACCGCACCGTTTCAAGAGATTTACTACGTTCTCATTTGTGTTTTTACTGTAGTACTACAAGAGGTTTATTGCGACTTCCTTACTATAGTGCTACAGAGATTTTCTCATGATCTTTTTTTAGGAATTACTATGATCTTCTTGTTTATTTACTGTGCCTTTACAGGACAGACACTATCACACTTCGTATTACCACACTCCTTATGTCTTTACTGTGTTTTTATCATAGATTTACTGCCAAAGAACGGTTGGAGAGAGAAATGTAGGATGCGGTGGGTTTTCTTTCATATATATATTTAGATTGTCGGTATGTCTTTGTGTATTGTTGTAACTAGTAATATTCACATTGGACCGTGTATTAATTGTTCCCAGAGTATATATTAGACGTCCAGAGTTATTAGTGAGTGCTCCTTGACTTGAAGAAAAACAGAGTACCATGTATTATATTTCAAATTGTTATTTGGTTTTACCTGCATAGTTCAAAAGCTTGATCATATATCGATACAGAGAACTTGCAAGTTCCAAGTTAAAACCACACCGATTAACTTGGCTACGTACAGCGACAACAAATTAATTTCTTGACCGATACAATTCTATCATCGCAACTCAATGTTTTGAGAGAGCATATATAGAATTAAGCACTACTCGAGATATCATTTTTTATAATATCCAACTCAATATACTACAGTCACTACTACAGAACAGACCTTTGGTCGAACTGCCAAATGGGCAATAGTCTCGGAGAAAATTGCGTCCGAGACAAAAAAGATCTTTCGTCCCGGTTGGTGACACAAACCGGGACTAAAAGTCCCCTGCCCAACGGCTCGTGGCGTGCTTTTGCAGAGGATGTTTAGTCGGTTGGTGTTACCAACCGACTAAATCTCAACCTTTAGTCCGGCTGGTACTACAATCCGGACTAAAGATTTAGTCCCGGATTGTAGTACCAACCGACTAAAGGTTGATTTAGTCCGCTGGTAACACCAACCGACTAAATGTCTCTTCTATTTAAACCCTGCTTTGGCGTTAAATCCACAGAGCCGAACGCCGTAGTCGCCGCCTGGACACGCCGCCGCTGCCGCTGTCACCACCGCCGGAGCCGTTCATTCACTCAACCGTATTCACCGGCGTGTTCGCGGTAAGCTCCTGATGCTAACCCTGCCGTCCATTATGAAAAATATGAAATGTAAAATTTGAATAATTTTTATATGTTATAAAAATTGCCAATTAATTCATAAATGGAACTTTCATGATTTTTGTAGGCCACAATAAATTTTTAAAAGTCATGAAATTTGTTATTCCACTAAGTTACACTGTGAACAGTCCATATAAAAATTTTAAGATTATTTGGACAAAGTTGAATTTATACATATTTTATGCTTATTTATTTAATTATTATTCCATGAATTTTGTAGGCTAAATTAATGATCCAAAAATTCTGAAAATTGTTTTGCCATCTAATTAGGCTATGAACTATCTGTACAAAAATGTTGGGATCAATCTGAAGACTTTTATTTTTCACCTTATTTAATAATTATTTAAATAAATGAAAAATGACTTTTACATGTGTTAGTTAGGTTAAGCTTTGAGAGGTGTTTGATGAGATAAGTCTTATCTTATCAGATCCAACCTCTTGGGTAAAAATAATAAATATTAATTTTGTTTTAATAAATAAGTTTAATATTTAATTATTAAGTAATTTTTGGGTAGCTCTCTATCATGTGTAATATCCGGGAAAAATTTGAAACTTAAAATTTAATTATGTGATATGTCATATAATGCATTTATGATACGCCATTGGATGTACAATGCCGATCGCCGCCCAAAGAGTTCATTGATGGCGTGCATTATTTCTTAAGAGTGGCCGAGGCCAACCAGCGGGATGGTTTCATGTGGTGTCCCTGTTCCCTGTGTAAGAATTTGAAGGAATATTCTAGCTCAAGGAGTCTTCACTCACACTTGTTGAAGTCGGGTTTCATGCCAAACTATATTTGTTGGACCAAGCACGGAGAAACCAGGTTATAATGGAAGAAGGTGAAGAAGAACAATTGGACCCTAACGACATTATTGCTCAATACGGTGACTTCGATGATACCGCAATGGGCGGTCAAGAAGAGGCAAAGCGTAAGACACACTCACAAGATGATGCTCTTGGTGATGTCATTCGTGATGCACAAAGAGATTGCGAAAGTGAAAAGGAGAAGGCTAAGTTTGACCGCATGCTAGAGGATCACAAGAAATTACTATACCCGTCGCCAAGATGGGCAAAAAGTTGGGTACAACATCGAGTTGCTACAATGGAAGGCATGAATGGTGTATCCGACAAGGCATTTGGGCAATTATCAAGATCCAAAAAGATGCTTAGAAGCCTAACGAATTGCCCGCCACTACGCACGAAGCAAAACAGTCGCTCGCCCTTTGGGATTAGAAATCGTAAGATACATGCATGTCCTAATGATCGCATCCTCGATCGTGGCAAGGACTACGAGAATTTGGATGAATGCCCCGTATGCAAAGCGTCGCGCGTATAAGATCAAAGAGATGACCTCGGCGATGTTGAGGGCGAAGAACGCCCCAGAAGAAAATCCGCCAAGGTTATGTGGTATGCTCCTATAATACCACGCCAAACGTCTGCTCATAAACAAGGACCATGCAAAGTTGTCGCGATGGCACAAAGAAGACCGTAAGGTAGACAACATGTTGAGACACCTGCCGATGGGTCCCGGTGGAGAGCAATAGACAGAGAATTCCTGAGTTTGCAGATGACGAAGAAACCTAAGGTTCGCTTAAGCACGGATGGTATGAATCCTTTGGGGACCAGAGCACTAGTCATAGCACTTGGCTGTTACTCTATGTATCTACAACCTTCCTCCATGGTTATGCATGAAGCGAAGTTCATTATGATGCCGGTGCTCATCCAAGGCCCGAGGCAACCCGCAACGACATCGATGTCTACCGAGGCCATTAGTTGAGGAACTCCTTCTTTATGGAGCAAACCAGTGTACGTGTGTGGGATGAGTACAAACAGAACACTTCGACCTGCGAGCATTGTTGTTCGTAATAATCAATGATTGGCCCGCTCTAAGTAATCTTTCAGATGTATAAACAAGGGATACAATGCATGCACACAATGTTTTGATGACATTGACAAGATATATTTGAAAAAATGTCGAAAGGTCGTGGTACCTTGGCCATCGCGTTTTCTTCCTATGAATCACCAACTAAGAAAGAAAGGCAAGCATTTTAACAGTAAGGCGTAATCGAACAAAGCCTCGCAACCGAATCGGGAGGATGTACTTGATATGGTCAAGGATGTGCAAGTAGTCTTTGAAAGGGACAAGGCAAATAACCTGCTCGAAGATGCTAAGGGACACGCACCCATGTGGAAGAAGAAGTCCATATTTTGGGAGCTACCCTATTGGCAAGTCCTAGAGGTCCGCAACGCGATCGACGTGATGCACCGACAAAGAATCTTTGTGTGAACTCGCTAGGATTCATGGATGTGTATGGAAAGTCTAAGGATTCACTCAAGCACGACAGACTTGCGGCGCATGAAAGAACGAGACAACTTCGCATCCGAGAAGACAGACGATGGACGCCATTACTTAAGACTCGCTAGCTTCACTCTTAGCAAAGAAGAGAAGGAAAGCATGTTTGAATGCCTAAACAAAGATCAAGGTCCCATCCGGATTCTCCTCCAATATAAAGCGATAATAAATGTGCCGAGAAGAAATTCCTACACTTAAAGTCCCATGATCGCCACGTGCTTATGACGCAATTGCTTCCGGTTGCTTTAAGAGGAATTCTACCTCCACATGTACGTCTGCCACCGTGAAGCTATGTGCATTCCTCAATGCAATTTCTCGTAAGGCAATCAATCCAATGGAACTAGCTACTCTGAATGATGTGGTTCAATGTCTTGTCGACTTTGAGTTGGTGTTCCTCCATCCTTCTTTAATATCATGACACACCTCCTAGTTCACCCGGTCAAGGAGATTAATATTCTCGGTCCTGTGTTCCTACACAACATGTTCCCTTTGAGAGGTTCATGGAGTCCAAGAAATATGTTCACCAATGTGCTCGGCCGAAGGAAGCATCGCCAAGGGCTACGGGATGAGGAGGTCATTGAGTTTCGTGTTGACTTCATTCCCGACCTTGACCCGATTGGTGTTCTGAATCGCGACACGAGGGGAGACTTAGTGGAAAGGGAACACTAGGGAAGAAAACATATATCGATGCACGGGGACGATTATTTCAATAAAGCGCACTACACGCTTCTTCAAAACTCCTCCGTGGTGGAGCCGTATGTCGAGGTACACAAGGAGTTCCTACGATCCCATTTGTGGAAGAATGAAGCTTGGATTAGGCGCCATCACATGGAAACTTTCAACGGTTGGTTGCGTAAAAGAATGTCAAGGTGATGACAATATTGATGAGCAATCAGATTTGTTGGCTAGGCAACCATCGTGGCACATCCTCACGCATAAAGGGTACGAGATAAATGGAAATACATTTTACACCGTAGCCCAAGATAAAAGGAGCACGAACCAAAACAGTGGTGTCCGTGATAGATGCCATGCACCCAAATGGAAAGAGGCAAACATATTATGGCCGCATAGAGGAGATTTGGGAACTAGACTACGACCTAATTTTAAAGTCCCTTTGTTCCAAAGGCTAATGGGTGAAGATGACCGAGGGGGTAACAAATGACAAGGAGTATGGAATGACAACAAGTGGACCTCAACAATATTGGGTACAAAGACGAACCATTCGTCCTTCTGTGCGATGTGAATCAGTGTTCTATGTGAAAGACATGTCTACAAAACCCAAGAGAGGGAAAACTACGACAAATCAACCAATGAGCCAAAACGCCACATAGTTCTTTCAGGAAAAGAAACATCGTGGGAATTGAGGACAAGTCGACAAGTCAAGATTATGAAAGGGATGACCGAATCCCGCCTTCAAGTGTGACCAAAGACCCAAGCATCCTGCTAAATGCCGAGGATACTCCATGGTTACGGCATGATCATAACCAAGGGTCATACGTCAAGAAGAAGTTCACCACTGTGCCCGCTTGATATATAGTGATGTTTAATAAATAGTGTGTATTAGAGATTTTATGTAATAATTGTAACTTCAGATGTTTCTATCATATTTTTCTTGTTTTTTATCGTTTCAAATGAAATTCCCAGCTTGTGGTTTGAGCCCTTCATTTTGTTTATAGTTGGCTCTTCACTTCCCAGCTTGTGGTCACTATAAAAGTCGTTTGAAATGTCAATAAGATAAAAAGAAATGCAACTATTATTTTTTAAAAAATTTATGCCTAGTATTTAATTTACTATGCATTTAACAAAAATTAGCATATTTATACAAATAAACTTAATACAAAACCCAAACTGTGAAAACTGTATGAATCGAATAGTGGGACCTTTAGTCCCGGTCAGACACGCCGACTAAAGGTGAAAACTGTGGCGGGAAAATATATCTCACAAGAAGACCTTTACTCGGGCGTAGAAACCACCCGACTAAAGGTCCAGCTTTAGTCCCGGTCGTAATAACAACCGGACTAAAGACCTTTAGTCCCTTAGTCATACCGCCCGACTAAAGATCGACCTTTAGTCCCGGTGGTTTACTACCGGACTAAAGGTCTTTAGTCCCGGTGGTTTTACCGCCCGGGACTAAAGAACCCTCGATTTAAGCAACCCCCGTGCACCCGAGCCCCCGCCTTCCTCGCCGTCTCAAGCAACCCCTGCACCCGAGACCCCGCCTTCCTCGCTCTCAAGCAACCCCTGCACCCGAGCCCCTGCCTTCCTCGCCGTCTCCTCGCGCTGCCTCCTCGCTCCAGTCGCCGCTAAGCTCCTCCCGCCGCCTGTGGCTCCATCGCCGGCCTCCCTCGGCACCCCCGGGCCCTCCAGCCGCCGGTGAGCCTCCGCCTTCTCCCCGTGCCCTAGCTTTCTCCCCTCTCTTTTCCTCCCCGGCCACGCTGCCCAACCGCCCCCGTGCACCCGAGCCTCCCCTCCCCCTGATGCCCCGTGTGGATCGGTTTAGTGTTGTATGAATTTTGTGATTGAGCAATGCATGATTTGATTCATAAATGTCTGGATTCTGGATTATTGATTCAGAAATGTAGTAGTTCAGAAATGGATGTATGGATCTTTCTGTTGAATTCATGATTGAGCAATCTATCGTTTTGTCTAGCTACATTATACATTCCGATGTATTGATCAATTCATTTTTGAATGTAGTTTTATGTTCTTGCAATGTAATAGATCTTGTATGCACTATTCTGGATCTTGTATCAATTCTGTTAAAGTTTGGCTAAGCAGGCCACGGTAGACTCTATGGTAACATATTCCAACAATCTTTTGTTAGGCAAGATTGTGTAGGGGAGGTATGTCGCCGCGTGAAGTTTGCATGTTAACAATACAAAGTTCTACAAAACATCATTGAAAACGCAAAAAGAAGTACTTGAAAACAGTGTTTGATATGTTTTAAAACTCAATCAAGCTTTAATGATCCAACTATACTAGCTTTGTATAATTACTTACATACTAGCAAGCAGCCCACATTTTTAAAGGACAAAAAAACATATTTGGTCCCCTCCAGTCAAGCTGAAGAAGGGAGAAGGGGGGGTTTTGGGTTATGTTGGTTGGATCTTCTGTCGCTGACTTGTGCATGTACCTGTGTTGTTGCTTGCCACATCAGCGCACTTGCCACCTAGGAAGACAACTCAGCGCGCAAACCACCTCGTTTCCGATTTATACTTGATTTGATCCGATATTGTAAGTACAAGGGGTTATTTACTCAATTTTATAGTACAACGGTGAAAATGGACCAACTTAAAAGTACAGAGACTAAATATTTTTTTTTCTTTTTTTTTTCATGATCCACATGACACCCTACCATAACTCACATATTATATCATAATCCACTTTCAATGCAGTCCTTCATTATTGGGACCAAAATTTGTAAATATGTATCTTCTGTGTATAATACACTAGTATAGGATCATGCTAGTGCACACAAGGCAAATATAAAAATAAACAACTAATTTAATTGATAAATAACGGTTGTGACCATATAATCGTGTTTACACTTATTAAACCACGCAAGGGTAGCACTACATAAAGAGATGGCAGTGGAACAAAACAACTTCACGGAGCCCATCAACTTACCACAGCAACCGATCGCGGTCAAGACCAAGCGATCACCCTCCTCGTTAAACTCCTCCTCAAAAGCAGGCGAAGGCTCCTCCACTTCAAGTTGAATAATTGCAGCAAGAATGAGTACTTCATATTTGCTCGACTGGATGTGTTGACAACGATTAAAGTCCATATTTGCACTAACCCCCGGCGGCGAGCCCTCTTTTTGTTTTTCTTTTGTCGATGCATGTCACGAACCGCACGCCACTTGATGCGAAATCATAACCCGATCACGAACCGCTCTAACGCCCTACACATATATTTGCGAAATGGTCGACCGAATGACAACATGGACGATGCCATGATGGAAATTATCAACAATGACGCCTTACAAGGTGCCCAATTCGAAGGTGATGACAACAATCAAGAAGCAGATGACGGGAGTCAGTACTTTGCCGATTATGAAGATGAGCAAGACAATGTTTGGCGAGGTCTATCTACAATCTCTTATGTATACATGAAATTCGAATAATTTCATTTGTCGTGTAAATATATTTATTTAAATCTTTGTGTTTTTACATTCGTAGCCCTCTGCTGATCGACGACAACAACGGGAAGAGTAGAAATGTACGAGGCCCAAGAAGCCGTTGGAGGGTCGGTTCATTCTCTCGAATTCGAGGAGGATACAGAGCAAAGTACTTGGACCACATGCACGTAAATTTGTCACCATCTGTGGGTACCTTGTAAGGGACAGATCCCGACATCGCTCGTGAATGGAAGCAAAAGAAAGTTGCTTCTCATATTAGTTTTGTCTCGATCGTGACAAGGCACTAGTTTGGCAAGATGTCCTTCAACATTTCGCGCCGATATGTAAGATGAAGCTTTGAAGGAGAGAGTTAGAACTGGCTATGAAGAAGATGGCCACACAATTCCAAAGTGTTGGAAGAAGAAATTGTACAACACATTTATCGTGAAGAACTCGACGCCAGATTTCAACACTAAGGCCTACGCAAGTTGAGGCCGCTTTGGGATGAGTTTGTGCAGTTCAAGACATCGGAAGAGGGTGAGGCACGGTGAGAAGGAACCAACAGAATGCCCGACAAAGCAATACCACCATCACTTGGGATCGTGGCTACAGGAGTGCCATTCCTAAGTGGGAAAGAATGGAACGGAGATTCTTGCCAAGGGATCGAACAGAATCAATCAACCGCCCGAGCGTGCCAAGTATTGGTTTTTCTGGTCATGGGGAAGCTCGACCTAGAGACCGGAAAGATAGTGTATGGCGCAAAACTCCAAAGAGCAGCAGAAAGATTTGCTTATGCTCGAGGCTTGGCCGAGAGTGGCGGTGGCAAACCGAATAGAGATAAGGATGAGCCGACATACGCATGGAGAGTCTCGAACACGGTGGGCGAACAAGAGGCTATGGGGAGGTGTCGGGAGCATGCTTTCCTAAAGACAAAGCCACCTATAGAAGCCGCCAGAGAAAGAAGTACGAGGAGGCAGAGCGGATGCGCAGGATGGAGGAAATGGTTCATGAGTCACGGAAGTGGCTCGTGAAGCAAGAGAGCGAGAAAAACACTTGAAGCCAAAATGAATGCGGAAATCAAAAGGCAAGTGCAGATAGCAAGAAGTTCCATCCAAAGGCAAATCGATCGAGCCGGAGTCAACATCAGCCCCTAATCGCTTGAAAAGCGCTTGCGCTTCCACGGAGGTGCCAAGTGATTCAAGATGACGCAGGTCGCGCTTCCGTGGATGACATCACCGATCCTCTCACGACATGTGAGTGCACATTCCGAGGGGAATGCCACACCATGGTGGCTATCGGTGTTGTATCTCGACGACCCTACGAAGACACCAAGATGCCATGGGGCATTAATACCTCCTGGATATGCTAGCGTCTCGGTGGATAGAGTTGTGAAAGGTAAAAGCAATGTGCCTCTTGACATTGAAGGAGGTGATGGGAGAAGACTTTAGGAGAAGCGGAGAAGACATTCATATGTTGGCGCAAGCGCTATATCATTATTCCTAGGCGCCACCTCCTCCTCCTCAACAACTTAACCCTAGGTGCGGATGAAAGTGAACGAACCATTTTTTCACTAATTATGTATTGGCTTAAATAACGGTTTACTCATACCACGTTGTTTTCACAGCAGTAACCTCCCCAACCTAAGTCCAATTATACATTCACCACCGGTCACGGTGTTGCGGCGATGACAATGAAGTGGAAGACACGGCCGCATCCCCACCGCCCCATCGCCGCACGGCGGCTCCAACGCCGACACCGCCGCCCCATCGCTTCCACGGCGGGCTCCAACGCCGCCATCGCCCCATCTCTCCACGGCGGGCTCCAACGCCGCCACCGCCGCTTCCATCGCCTCCACGGCGGGCTCCAACGCCGACACCGCCGCCCATCGCCTCCACGGCGGGCTCCAACGCCGCCATCGCCCCATCGCCTCCACGGCGGGCTCCAACGCCGACACCGCCGCCTCGCCAAAGAAGATGCGCACCACACAAACGAAGGCGTTGGCCCCACCGCCGCCGAAGAAGAAAGCCTCAGGGAGAACACCAGCTATTTCTAAGACGACGAAACTTTCCTATGAGAAGACTGCCGAGGAAATAGATGCTTCAGTGAAAACAGATGTGGACAGTTTCTTCGCGAAAGTCAAGGCTAAAAGTGAAGCGAAGCGAAACCCTGAGAAGCCGTACTTCTTCGTACGTCCAGAAGTTCTAAGGCAAAGGGTGGACGCTCACCAGAAAAAGTTACGTCATGCTCGTAAGGATTCGCCACTATCGGACTATGACCGCACTCTCACCAAGTCAATTGAGGAGGCGAAGAAGAAAGAGAAGATAGCACGGAAGGGTGTTGCACAGCTCGGGGAACAATCACAACAATCAGTGCCCCCGCTAGTTATTGGGAATGAATATGGTTCAAACACGAACGTGCTAGAACAGATATACGGAAATGTGCATTTGGATCAACTTGATGAATTTTTCATGAAACTGGTCTAAGCATTTCCAAATGCTCTACGGAGCACACATCAAAAGTGCTCGGAAGTTGATTATTGGAAGAAGGAATATGTATATGGCAAGAGTCTATACAACCTCGAGAAGCTCATCGAACTCAGACACAAATGTACTTGTTAAACAAGTGGTACATGGCGCGTGTCGCAGAAAAGCGGATGACTATATTTGCGTCAAAATTAGAAACCATCATTACTCCGTGGCGATGACATTATAATGGTTCGCTTTAATGAGTTACACCACTATGCCACATGAACGCTCTAGACAAATCTCTCATCACCGCTTTTGTCTCAGACGTGATTCTTTCTTTTAATAATCTCACTCTAGCATATGTATATGTATAAGTAATTATCCTCACACTAGCTAGCATGTCTATACATATGCAGAGACATGATGAGAGACCTCACACGTAGAAACGACAAGAACATTGGTTTCGTTGATCCATATATCGTATTCAAGGACCCAAACACTCCCTACGATCAATGGAGACCTCAAACGGAGAGGAATTTCCTGAGGTTCTTGATCAACCAAAAGAACAAAAGATTTATACTCTTCCCTACAACTTTGGGTGAGTGTTGTTATCGTGTGCACATTTTACTTTACTTACTCAATCCAACATAAAGATATATATGTTGACTCTATAAACAAATGCAACTTTCATCGATACCGATTGTCCTCGATCTCTCCGACGGTCATTTGCTAATCTATGACTCGTTGAGAAAACCGCAGAAGATTACCAAGATATGATAGACATTATCCGGGGTAACTTCGATCTTTAAATATTTATTCCTCGCTCTTTAACTTTGCAATAGTTAATTAACGATCCAATTATTGGCGTGGTTTGGGCTTGGTTCGTTCAACTACACCGTCCGGATCCGAAAGCGCCACTTCTCGATCCACACCGACCGGATGTAAGTTGTACTAGCTCCCGCATCTTTGCCTTATCATGCTTCACCACGCGGGATGACGAGAGTTATCTTTTATATCGCATGATGGGTTCTACTACAGACCACCGTGCAACAATTTGTGTGGATACTACGCTTATGAAGTTCCTCATGGTGTATGCAAAAGAACCCATCTACAGATGCGTAAAGTACGTAATAAGTATATATAATAAATCTATTTTATTTATTTGTTGCTATTAAATAAATCTTATGTATATTAATACTTCTTTCGCTTAATGCAAATTGAAGGAGATATGGTTGAAGGAACAGTGTTGGATATGGACCGCCTCAAAGGAATTCAAGAGACAATCGCAGATTTCTTAATGAGCATGTCCTCAAGCCCTAAGCACCGAAGTTCTACTTTAACCAGATGAACAATTGAAGCCAAACCAGACTAACATTTGTATGACATTTAAGTGGAGGACAACATTTGTGTTGTAAATACCAAGGATGCATGAATAATGTTGTAAATTTTATGTGCATATATATATATATATATTATACATATATATAGCTCCATAATATATATAGTTTCATACTTTATTTGTGTGTAATAATGTTCCAAACTAAATTATATGTGGGCGTATACATATATTAGCAGCGAAGAATACGCATTGGAAAACCTAATGTAATTTTAAAACCAAAATCAATAATGAATTGAAATGGAAACAAAAAGAAAAAAAACCTTTAGTCCTGCTGGTAATACCAACCGGATTAAAAGGCCATCCTCGTGGCACGACCAATGGATTTTAGTCCCGGTTGGTATTACCAACCGGGACTAAACGTCGGCCTTTAGTCCCGGGCCTGGGACCCGGGACTAAATGTGAGACATTTAGTCCCGATTTTCTAGTCCCGGCTCTATACCCGGGACTAGAGGCCCTTTAGGCCCGGGACCAAAGGTCTGTTCTGTAGTAGTGAGTTAATTGCACGGTGCAACATTAATTATATTGCATTTCTGTATATTGTATGACTTATTACAAAGACGACCATACATATCATATTCTATGCGCGCATGGACATGCATACAGGCAAAGCGCGATATCCTGGTCTATAGAAGATTAGACAGTTTTCTCAGACCAAAACAGTCAGATTTTGGTTCATTGAAAGCTTTATTATGCATAAATTACAATAATTTACTTATATAATTTTTGTTCTTGGTTACTGTAATTATTATCGAAAGTCTTAATAACTCATATTTCCATCCCATAATTCAAAATCTAACATATAATTTGAGATATTGAGCAAAAATAGAGACAAAATAAAATAAAACTCTATACCAACAAAATACGGCAAATATGGTGAACATGTTATGTTCCGAAAAAAACACAATAAATTCAAAGTCAATTCATCGTATGAGTAGAAGTAAAAATCTCAAAGCATATCGGATGAATGAAAATTTGACTATTTTGATAAAAGAAAATAGTCGAATGTTATTTAGCAAATCTCATATATAGGCGTGCTAGCTCACGCGTTTCCCGCGTGGGATCGGCGGTAAAACACACGCCGCGCATTGCAATCGGTGGTAAAAGTCTCGGTATCATTCAATCTGATAGTAAAACCCATACAAATTCTTGTTTTTTTTATGTAAATGTGTCTTTCTCTTGTTTTAGCAATAACTTTTGATTGGAAGCTCCGGTTTACAAAAGGTTTACACCGGTAGCTCGGTGACGATAAGGGTAACATAATGACATAAGTATAGCAAATAAAAACCTCTTTATACGTTTACTAAAAATATTTACTGCATCGCTAATAGAGAGGTACTACAACCTCCACATGGCTTTATTACTCTGTTACAAAATAATTTATTGGACTCCACTTGTAGTTTACTACTCTATTACAAAGAAAGATTTACTACAAACTCCACATGATTTTACTGCTCTGTTACAAAAAGATTTACTGTAACATTCACATGACTTTATTGCCATCTTAACCAACTAATACAACCAACCAGCAAACAATCGGTAGCTTGTTTTGTAAACGAATGTTTCTTTTCTTCTTTTTTGCAATACCTTTTGATTGTAAGCTCCGATTGATGAATGGTTTACACCGGTAGCTTGGTGACGACGAGGGTAACAGAATGATATGTGCCTCACAAAAAAAAACATCTCTGTGCTTTTACTAAAAAAGATTTACTACGCGCTAGACTACAACCTCCACATAACCTTACTGCTCCATTGAAAAAAAATTACTGGACTGCACTCATAGTTTACATCTAGCCATGCGCGTATGAAACAATCGTAAAAAAAAATAAAGGCGATGATACATGCGGCAATAAAAATTGCTATCAGAATTACTTTCATTCTTGTGGTAGCATGTACTGGACGCGTGATGTCATGTGTGGGGATTGTTGGTTAGTGGGGCCAAAATGTTCTATTCAGCGCTCTGTAGGAGCGGCTCGGTCGGCGCGCGATGGGTTAGCTTGAGCGTAGAATAACTAATATAGAAATTAGTGTGTGTGTATAGGGAACATATCTAGTGCTAATGGGTAATTGAGTACTAAGGTGGTAATGACAATCTTGACCGTTGGATCATGCAGCGTGTTTAATACAGAGCATTGGTGGTGGGAGCATGCAGTGTGTTTAATACAGACGCATTAATGAAGGCGCATTGGAGGTGGGAGTATGCAGGGTGATTAAATGGTTTGGAGGTGGGAGCCCTATTAATCTTGGCTGTTCAATCCAGATTCAACTGTCAAGATTGCCATTAGCACATTAGCACTCAATTACCCATTAACACTAGATATGTTCTCATATATATATATATATATATATACACTCTCAGGTGTAATTACACCTACTGAATCCATCGTTCGCTTGTTCCAAGATCCGTGCAGCCTTTATAACTATTTCGGGCACATGCTAGCAAATAACATGCATTAACCCGATCCGCATCGTGTGTTAGTACCTACATTCCCGGGATTCCATTGTTCAATATTCCCGGGATTCCATTGTTCAAATACGTGATCAAATGCATTTATTAGCATTTGACGTTTTGCCCGTTCGATTTGCTGCCCATTTTGCCCATTCCATTTGACGTTTTGCCCGTTCTATTGAGCAGCACACGTAAAAATCTGTGTACGTACATGTTAGTACATTGATACGTGAAATTAATATTACATAAGGACGAGAGCCACGCATGTACCAATTAACATACTCCATAAAGTACATTGATACATGAAATACTCCCTTCCCAAATCCATGTACAAATACTATCGTAGGTGTATATACTCGCCAATTACATGTACTAACATACTCCCGAGGTATACATACTACCTAAGTACATGTACTAAAATACTCTCTTAGGTATGCATACTACCTAAGTACACGTACTAAAATACTCCCATAGATACATACTACCTAAGTACATGTACCGTGACGTGCTGCTTGCAAATGAATCAAATACCTCTCCAGGGAATGCCATCAGTACAGCTATCTTGATCTTGGACATTTCCTTCCTCCATGTTTGGACATTTCTCCATTTCTTGCTCCAAAGCCAGACCTTTCTCTGTCTTTTCTTCTCGTTTGAGGACGACCACCGAAACTCAATAGAACGGGCAAAACAGGCAACTAAGTAAACATGCAACTAATCAACGCCGACATTCACGGGATAGGTTGCCAACATCAAAAGCATATGTAGTACACGGGATTGCATGCTAATTTTGAATATCTTTTCGGGGTATGTTACTAGTATGTTAGCGGGTTGTTAGCGACTGTTACGAGGTGGTATTCGGCCCAATAATTCAATCAAGCATGTAGTATCCGAGATAAATGAACGTTAGATACAATCGAAGTAGTAAATAAGCTTTTATATATATATATATATATATCACATAAACGTGCTTAATTAGGCACCTACATCATAAACCATCTGATACACGTGCGAATTTTGGAGTTATTTAGCGTATATATAGTGTACGTACTACGAACTTCAGCTTGTTCTTATTTATTTCCAGAGATGCATTATGTGTGTGAAGCCAGTCGGCCGGTACTAGCGGAGGTTCATTAATTAGGCTGAGTAGGAGAATGATCCGGCGTCAAGTTTCGCGAAAGCACCCAAGGAGTCGCCATAGAGTAGCCCGCGGAGTAGTGCACCGACGACGCCGTCATCGCCGAGTAGTCCACCGACGACGCCGTCATCGCCGAGTAGCCCACCGAGCAGGTCACCGCCGTGTAGTCCACCAAGCAGGCCGTCATCCTTACCGAGTAGCCCATCGAGGAGGGCGCCTTCAGTGATTAGCGCACAAAGATCATCGCGGAGCTCTCCACCGGAATAGTCACCACCACCACCACCGATTAGGTCACATAGAAGGTTGTCAGTGGCAGACGTACTGAGACGCCTGGAGCCATGCAGGCGCACCGGAGCAGTCATCGTCCCGGCGGCGGGCAGCGCCGGGTTGCAGGCGGCCGGAGGGGTGGTGACCACCACCTTGCTCCTGTTGCTCGCCAGAGAGACAAGCATGTCCCTTGAGGTCACGCCAATTTTTATCATGAATTGGCCCTTTCTGTTCGTCCTCGTGCCGGTGCCGGAGATCGAGACGTTGCTGCTAAGCACCAGGTTCACGCTAGCATCTGCATGCAGTACGAGTGGAAGTAGATATGATGCAGTAGTTGATTTGTGGGCAGTGTTTAATTAATTGTAAAGTTCAATTAGCTTATTATTGAGCCTAGCTAGCTTACTGGGGAACACCGTAGAGGTGGACACGTCGATCATGGTGCCGCTGCTGCATGGCACTTCGCCATAGACGAGAGCAACTATCTTAGCCTCTGAGCCTTGCGCTGCGAGCCCCGCGAGGAACAGAGTGGCCAGGAGAAGGCTTTTCGCTGCCATTCTTGTGTGCTTCTTCCTCCCTCTTGTGTGAAGTTCACTGTAGAGTGGTGACTGTTCATGGAGCATGTAGTTCAGTGCCAATTTATAGGCTGGGTGAGGCCGATAAAGTTTATGCTGATATATCCGGACTGTGCAGTGCACTGATCCAAGTTTTTTTTCCCCACATGTTTCCTCTCCTCAGTGGTCTAAATATGGATGTCTGCGTCTCATATGTAGGTAACCTCCACATCCATACGCACCTTTCAGCCACTTCTTAGGAGACGCAGTGCTCTGATTGGCATAGAAATTAAATATCGGTCCACTAGTTAAGAATATTGTGGATATCGTGAGGATATGTGCATGATCTTAGGTTGATGAGTCAATTGGCAATGGCTTCGTTGGTTTGTAAAATCTCACGTTTTCGGGGTTTGCTTGATCTGTCGGACCACGGTCCGATCGGTGACGGGCGGTCGATCGCCGTGGAGAGGTCCGACCGGCAGTGCTTGCCGGTCCGACCGGATATGTTTCAAAGTGGATTTTGAAGCTGAGCCAAAAATAGGTTGTGTAGGCAAGTGAGTGGAGTCTCCTGGATGTGGTCACATAATTTTTGAAGCTCCCAGTCAAAAGTTCCCTTCATTTGAAAATTCCAGAAGGTTTCGGATTGTCAAGATGAAAATTTGGCTAAGTCATTTCGGGCGGTCCAACCGCCGTTATGGAATCGGTCGGACCGGCCTGAAATCGGTCGAAACGGCTGTGTGGGGTGGTCAGACCGCCGATCACTTGGAGGTTAGCCTTTTTGGCATTGTTGTGATTTGAATGTGTTTATTGTATGAACTTCAATGCTTTATTGTTGTATATTGCATTGTGGAACTAACGTGGGTCAAGTTGTGAAGAACTTGTTCTCGGAGACGATTTGTTTGTCTATTACTGTGCAGGAGGCTTGCAGGTCAACGACGTCAATGGTGAGGTGGATCGGGACTACGCTTGGAGAGCTGAGGTCCAGAACGATCATGGATGCTGGGTGAGGTCGTGTGACTCAAGCATGGTGCAGAATGAGCAAGATGAATCGAACGGGTAGTTCGGTGCAGCTGGTTGGGTCAGGCGGTGCGGAAGTCGGTGCAAGTCTCTGGGAGGTTCCGATGGGATTCGGATGGGAGAGACTGGCCGACGTGATGAGAGCCGCTGATCAACCTACATGGGGTGAAGCAGGCGATTGCTTCAACAGATTTGTGTGAGTGGGTCCCATGTGTGAAACCCTAGCTCTCCTATAAATAGAAAGGGGGGAGATGTAAAACCCCTTGAAGCATTCATTTTGAGACTCCAAGTTTTTTCTAGGGTTTGGAGAGAAGAGGCTAGGGTTTGAAGAGATTGTGTGTGTGCTCTTTGTTGAGCTCTTGTTCTCCTTGAGGGAGTGGCTTTGTAAGCATCTTATGGGATCAATCAATCTTGTGATGCTAGCTTAAGAGATCGATTGTCTCCTTTGTGTTCTTCTCTCTTTTTGATGAGTTTGGTGCTTTCTTGATTCAAGTGTTTATGCTTGGTCTCTTGACCTATTTTATCTTACTTTGATGTGTGGGACTACTCCTAGAATCATCTAGATCATCCCCCACAAGCAAGTCTTGAATCAAGTTTTTCATATTTCTAGGGTTTGTGCACTTCTTTGGTTAAACCTTAAGAGATCGTTTCTA
This sequence comes from Hsuehochloa calcarea, assembly GCA_036346395.1. Classification (NCBI taxonomy): domain Eukaryota; kingdom Viridiplantae; phylum Streptophyta; class Magnoliopsida; order Poales; family Poaceae; genus Hsuehochloa; species Hsuehochloa calcarea. Next base: position 56,940,936 of record CM070609.1, on the reverse strand, counting down.
CGAAGTGGATCTGAACGATCGTCGCTAGAAATAGGTCTCTAATATCCTTAGGGAGGTGTGTTCCAAATTTGGTCAAGTTTCATTGGTTGAATCAAAAGTTGGACCAAATTTCGTTTTGGATTTGTGCGTTGTGTTTCGATTCTGGACTAAATCGGTCGGACCGATTTATATACAGCGGTCAGACCGCTAGCATTCGGACCGCCCGTTAACGGCCGGTCAAACCGATTTCCATCGGTTGAAACCACCCTCTGGCAGCCGGTCAGACCGCCAGTGTCCAGACCAGCCTAGTGAGATCATTTCTCCACATTTGTGTCTTGTGGTTAAGGGGGTTATCGAATTCAGCACAAGGCTTCCTCTGTGTGTGTACTGATCTTCTTAGCTTTCATAGCTAAAGGAGAAAAGTTCGTGTTGAATTTGATTAAGGCGAAAAAGTTGAGAAAGCGCCTATTCACCCCCCTAATCGCCTTTACGGTCCTACAAGTGGTATCAGAGCCGGTTAGCTCTTCTCATAGATCTTAACCGGTCTGTGGAGCCATGGCGACTGACAGGTATTCAATCAGGCCACATATTTTTGATAGAGTTTATTTTGCTTATTGGAAGGCCCGAATGCAGGCCTACATCGAGACTCAAGGGCACACAATTTGGCTTAAGGTGAAAAACCCTTATGTCATGCCAGCCGATGACAATTTGATCACTCCAGATGTGGAGGACAACAGTAGGGCTCAGAATTTTTTGATTCAAGGCCTTAGTCGATCGGAGTTTGAGCGTGTCGCGCATTTGCGGTCTGCTCATGAGATCTGGTGGACTCTTTGTGATTATCACGAGGGGTCCACTGCGATCAAGGAAGTGAGATAGAACCAGCTCAAGAAAATTTACTCCAAGATTGAGCAAAGACCTGGTGAGTCTTTAGATGAGCTGTGGGGAAGATTTTCTAAGATTCTTCATGATCTCCGCGCTGTTGACCTGGTCTTCACTGAGTCAGAAAATACACGTCAGCTTTTGGGTGCTCTTGATGTGAAGGTCTGGGGGATGAAGATCACTGCCATAAATGACAACACTGTCATGAGTGAGCTTACCATGGATAAGCTTTACTCGAGGTTGAAGACGCATGAGATTGATTTTATCTCGCGTCTCCCCAAGACAGATCCAATGGATTTAGTGGTCGACAAATCCAAGGATAGTTCTTCTGATTCTTTGGATTGTAGCTCATTTGGTTTCTCTTTGTCTGCTTTGCATTCTTTGAGCGATGAGCAACTTGAGAGACTACCTGAAGATGACTTAGCCCTCCTATTCACCAAATTCACGAGAGCTTACAACAAGGTGAGGAATAGGAGGAGAGGTGGATCTATCACATGCTTCGAATGTGGTGAGCCAAACCACATTCGCTCTAAGTGCCCCAAGCTGAAGGGCAAGGAGGAGAAGGAGTCACAAAGGCATCCTCAAGCGAGGGATGCTAAACCCAAGAAGGCAAACTATCGCAAGTTTGTCAGCCGGGTCCTTGAAGCTCTAGAGGATGTGAGCATGAGCGATGTGGACTCGGAGGTGGAGGACGACAAGAGTGACTCCCGTGGCAAGAAGAAGGCTCGTGATTTCACGGGCATGTGTTTCATGGCCAAGAATAGCCACGATAGCGACTCCTCCAACAACGAGGATCCTTTTAGTGATCCCGATGAGGTATGCCCTTCACTTCCTGATATGAAAAGGACTTTGGTGCTTGCTGAACAAAAACTGCATAAGCAAGTTAAATTGATTAAGAAACAGGATACTATGATTGATAATTTGAACCTAGAAGTTGTTAGGCTCAAATCCATTAATCCTGATGATTTTTGTGATTCATGCTCTAGCTTGCTTATTGAGTTGACAAGCTTGAAAACTGCTCATTCCTCTGTTGAAAATCAATTGAAAGATGCTCTTGTTGAACTAGAATCTCTCAAGTCTAGTTCTGTTTGCATGGATGCAATTTCTCTTGATGTGACTGCTTTAGATGCTATTCCTTTAACTTGCTCAAATTGTGCTTTGCTAGAATTAAAACTGGATAGCTCTTTGAAAGAATTGCAAAAATTTGATGCTAGTCACACTTGCTCTCATTGTAAGAATAACAGGATTAAAATGCAAGAGATGACCGAAATGGTTGTTTACTCTAGAGCTGTTTCTTGTGAAAATTGTCCTAAGCTTACAATTGAGATTGAAGCTTTAAACAAGACTATAGAGGAGAAAGCTAAAATTGAAAAATCCATGTCTCTTACTGCTTCCAAGAAAGTAATTGATTCTTCCTCTTGTATGTTGCATGCTGAAGTTGGAACTATTGTTGGTAAGATATAAGAGGCTTTTAGAGTCAAATTTAAGGAGCAGTTGAATATGATTGGGGAGTCCTATTGTGTCTCTTGTGAGGCTTTAAAAGTGGAAGTGGCTCTTCTTAAGAGCAAACATGATGAGGCAATCAATTCTAGAAAGTGCTCTAATTGTGGAGTTTTAGCAAAAGAGAATGATTACCTCAAATTGACTCTTGAGAAGTTTTCTGGTGGGAAAAAGAAACTCAATATGATTCTTGATCAATCTAAAGTGAGTAAGAAGAATAGTGCCCTAGGTTTTAATTCCCTAGAGCATTCCAAGAATCACCCACCTAAGGTTGCAAAAGTTGTGAAAAATGGTCTGGTTGAGCTAGAACCTCCTAAGTCAACTAAGGTTGCTTTTAAATCTGCAGGTTCTGCTCAAACTCTTTCTAGCAAGAAAGGTGCTTCGCTTCACCAAGATGCACCCTCAAAAGGTCAAGTACCATTGCACCTTCGCAAGAAAGATGGCCACACTGCTGAGTTTTGCTTCCGGAGAGCAAAGATTGAGAGGAAAGAGGATCCTAAAGGAAATTGGCCATGTCAAAATGTCAAAGTGAGATCAAAAATCTAACAAAGACCACATTAAGAGTCAATCAGGTCCTGTATTGAATCATTTTGCTCAATATTTTGTAAACGCCCATTTGTCAACATTTTTCTCATATGCATTGAATATTGAAGTTGACTAGTGATCTAACTTAGTGATAAGATCCTGGACTAGGAGCCATCCACAAACTCATCCTAAGCTTCGACCAGAAGTTGATTAAAAGTATATCTTAGTAAAGAAGATCCTGGACTAGGAGCCATCCACAAACTCTTTCTAAGCTTCTACCAGGGCGATAAATCTTGAGGTTCATGTCATTTCTGACAAGCAGTCCCCATGAGATCGTCTGGTTCATCAAACTATCTCCAAGTTTATGTCATTTGACAAGCAGTCTCGTAAGAATAGTTTGGCACAATTTAAGCATAAGACAATCTTGATTTTCATTTTTCACATGAGCAGGTTTAGAATCTCAAGAACACAAAAGCTCAAGTAATGGTCAATTTTAGATCAAAGAGCTAACAAAGCAATTCTGACAGGGCTAATGTCACAAGAGGAGCACTAATTGCGCAACTCGCTAAAACATCCACAAATTGCAATTTCTTAGTTCAAGTTGTTTTAAAGTTCTAGCTCATATAGCAAAGACTTAGCTACACATGTAAAAGCATGATAATTCTAGCAAGTCAAAGAACTGGACATGACATTGAGCACGAATTGAAATACTAAAGCTCCAAAGGGTAATAGGCAAAGCTTCATCAATTTTAAAAGATAAGCAGAAAGTCTTATATTACAATGCATCTTTTTGGATTTTTCATACCACTTGTTGTATTTTTCATATGAATGCAATATGATACAATGAGATGCAATAAAAAAGGCCTAAAAACCTAAAAAGTTCAAAAAGATCACTAAGTTCGTAAAAGAACAATAAAAGATCAAAAGAACAAGGAAAGATCGAAAAGATCAAACTCCCTCAAACCAACCCATAGGATAAATTACCCCTAACTCGCTTCTCAAGGTGGCAAACCTAGTTGGGTCTAAAGATTTGGTGAGGATAAAATCAAAAGACAAGAGAAGTGCCTAGTGGGTGACAAGCGCCTGAGGTACTCTTCCTATTTAGCCGACAGCCCACACAATCAGGATAAGAAAAACCCCCGAATGGACAAGGATAAAGGACAGGAATATCAAATGCCATACACAGAGAGTAGAGTGTAAATACCTGAATATGAGCTTAAAGGCCTGGCGATGGGAAGTTCTCGGAGATGCTTGAAACCCGTCGACCGCGTGAAGGAGGTGAACCATCTTGAGTCTCTGGCAATTATGACGTGAACAGTCGGAGTCGACAAAGCACGTGCCCTTCCTCTTTCTGCGGCAATCCTGAAAAATCAAGGCACAGAAGAACGATGTGTCTCGATACTGGGGTTAGTTAAACAAGATTTAGGAATCCAGTACTGAGACACACGTCTGAAAGGAGTATACAAACCAGAAGTACTATCCTTGATTTCATCTAAATTTATGTTATGAGCAATGTTTAAGTTAACATGGGAATTAAAGCGTCCAGGCTGGTCGATCGGCAAGAAGTCAAGTGGTCGACCGGTGACCACCGTGAGGTCGACCGCCCACTGATAGACATTAGAATTAGGATATTTAGAAATATAATGATTTGCATGTGAGAAAAATCATAATCCAGGTTTATTCCTTTCAGTGTTACCATGTCTCATAAAAGCTCTAGGTTGCCTGAATGAAATTCTATCAAGATTTTTCCTATCATTTTTCAACCTACGCCAACAGAATTCAATCAAATGCCCACCTTTCTTGCAATAAGTGCAATGGTACTTGGTACCACTAGAAGAAGCACCATTTGAATTAATACAAGGTTGGGCAAAATCTGCAGATTTAAAAGATGTTTTTGCAGGTTGGGTTTTGAATTCAATTAAACCTTTTTCCAAGACTTGAATGACTTTTGGGTTTGAATTATCTTGAAAAGAATTGAATACTAAACCTTGCTTCTTATAAGGAGTTTTAGACTTGTCAAGAATCATGTTTAATTGTTTCTTACCTTTAGAAAATTTCTCTAATGTATCATGAAGGTAAGCATTTTCTTTTCTCAAGTTAACACAAGCATCACAAGTTTTATCCATAGATTTCTCCTTATACAAATCAATTTCAAGCTTAAGAGCGGAACAAGAAGCACAAATAGTAGTTTCAATATTGTCCTTAAGCTTAGCATATTTGACTCTAGCAGCTTCTAAGATATCTTTGATTTCACGTTCTTTTTCTAAGCATGAAGTGCAAGGGCTAGAATCAATCACATCAGAAGCAATCAACTTGCTAGACTCTAAACATTTTTCACACGGAGCAGATTTAATTTCAATTAGCTTAGTTCTAGCATTTTCAAGTTGTTGCAAAGCAATATTGTGAGCAGATTGCAGTTTAGCCAATTCTGAGTGCATGTCATGACAAGATAAACATTCATCAGGTTCAAGAGTCTTAACATTTGCAAGTTCTAGTTTCAGTTTACCAATTTTTGACTCTAGTTTCTTATTTTTAGTAATGACAAATTCTAGCGCTTCATCTTGACTAAGCAGTTGCTCATATATGGAATCATATCTAGCAGAAAGCTCATTATAAGAGAGGGATACCTCATTATCATCAATGTCGTCAGTGTCAGCCATGAAGCACATACCGGTGAAGTCTTTGGCCTTCCCCTTCTTGTTCTTTTCGCTCCCGGAGTCCACATCGCTAACGGATTGCTCTCCAAACGCGGCAAGGACCCGGTGAGCGGCCTTTATGAGCTTGACAGCATCATACTCAGAATTGTTCTCATGAGGCTTCTTCCAGGCTGTCTTCTCCTCCCTGTGCTTGCCCTTACCTTTTAGCTTGGGGCAATTGGGTCTTGATGTGGTAGAGCTCTCCACACTCATAGCAAGTAACAGGACCACCTCTCTTTTTATTTCTCACATTGTTGTAAGCCCGTGTGAATTTTTTAGCTAAAAGGGCTAACTCAACCTCAGGGATATTCTCAAGCTCCTCTTCATGAATAGCAGATAAACAAGCAAATGAAAATCCAGAAGAAGATTCAAAAGAATCATTAGAAGCCTTTTTGAGAGGATCTGCTACCAAAGCTAAATTGTCTTTCTTGGGATGATCAACTCTTTTAATTTCATGAGTCTTGAGTTTGCTATAAAGCAACTCCAAAGTAAGGCTCGAAAGATCAACATTCTCTTCTATAGCAGTAGCCTTCATCTCCCACTCCTTGGTGTTGATTGCAGCCAAGAGATGGGTGGCATTTTCAGATTGAGAATATTCAATATCAACAGCTTTCATTTCATTAATCACTTTATTAAAGCGACTGAAAATATCATCGATGCTCTCTCCAGGACGCATCTCAAATTTGTTATAATCACGCTTATAGATTGTTTGGCGCACTTTCTTAATTTGGGACGAACCCTCATGATAGGTTTCGAGGGTGTTCCAAATCTCGTGCGCAGTTGCAAAATTACAAATCCTATCATATTCTTGTCTACCAAGCGCACCATATAAAAGGTTCTTGGCCTTGTTGTTAGCCAAAAGAATTGCAGAAACAGGAGTTGCAACCTCAGGAATAATGAGCGGGGATCGAACAACGTCCCATATAGCTTGTCCCTCGCTCTCAAGGAATACTCGCATACGATTCTTCCAATAGGCATAGTCGTGCCCATTAAAGATATGCGGTTTTGTAGAGAACCTATCCATCGCCAAAGTTCAGTGACCGGTTAAGATCAAGATTGAACTAACCTGGCTCTGATACCACTTGTTGGACCGAAAAGGCGACTAGAGGGGGTTGAATAGGAGCACGCTTACTTTTTCCCAAATAATGAATTCAACACAATTTCACTCCAATAGCTATTAGGAAGCTATGAAGATCAATATACCAGTACAGCGGAAGACTAGTATTGAATCCAATTAAATACCCTAAGCAAAATCACAAAATCAACTAAGATTGCAAAAACTCAAAGCACGGGCGGTCTGACCTCTGGACCCAACCGGTTGGACCGATTGTCAGGCGGTCGACCATTGTTATCTTGGCGGTCGGACCGCTCAAAATCGATCCGACCGGGCCGATGGGCGATCGACCGCCGCCGAACCGATCCAAACAAGAAAATCACCGATGACGGTTGCAATTAGGTCAAACTTTTGATTCTCAACTCCAAACTTTACGAAACTTTGCACACACCTTCTCTATGCTATTGAGGACCTATTCCAATCGAATATTACGATAATTCTTGGATAGATCCTGAGCAATTGCCAATTGAATAACAGAAGGTCTAAAACCGGGCAAGAACGAAAACTTGATCCTAATGCTTGTTCGTGAGAGATTGATGATCAAGATGATGCTAGATAGAATCACACAAATCACAGCAAGCTAATTCACGTGAAAGAATCAATCACAAACTCGTGGATCAAAGAAAGCCCTAAAAGCACGAAATTTAAAGCAAGAACGAAAAGAGACTTATCTCAAGCAAACCTTGCATAGATTAATAACGTGATCGTCGCTGGATTACACCCACACCATCATGGATCAGTGGTCAATCCAAGATCACGAAATTCACCTCAAACCATGAAAAGCCCTAGCCTCCACCTCAACTCCCTCTAAGCCAATTAGGGTTTGAAGACAACAAAAGAGGTGAAAATAGCGAGAGGGTTGAGGGTGCAGCCCCCACCTCCTCCTATTTATAGTGGAGGCCTAGAACTCTCTAGGGTTTGACTCAATTGGGCTCCCGTTAAGGCCCACTAACAAACGGGTCACACACGCACGCTTCGCAAAGCGCCGTCTTTAACCTTTTGACCTAAACCGCTTCACCATGCGTCATGGATTTGCCAATAGGTCACCCTTGTCCATCTTGTGTCACGCTTGAGTCGTTGACTCACCCAAAGATCGCCGATCGCTCGACCTCAACTCTCCAAGTCTAGTCCCGATCCTCCTCGCCGCTGACCGTCGTTGACCACCAAGCAACCCGCACAACCACGCATAAGCAAACACGAATTCGGGAACAAGTTCTTCACAACTTGACCCATGTTAGTCAAAACATGCATCATGCAAACCATATGCCACGATACCAATGACTTTGACCTAACAAAACACCATCGCCACGGTTGGCCGACGCTCAAGTCAATACGGTCCGACCGCTCCATGTGAGCCGGTCGGACCGTCTTGGGTCGGACCGCTCCTCGTGAGCGGTCGGACCGCCCTAGGACTTATTGAAATTCATGCCCTAAAATTCCGAAATCTTCTGGAAATTAAAAACGAATAGAACTTCTTACTGGAGACTCCAAAAATTATGAGACCAAGTGCATTGGGATCCCCTCACGTGCCTACAACACCTATTTTTGGCCCACTGCGTTTGACCACTTTTAGGTCACCACGGTCCGACCGCCCCACATGGCCGGTCCGACCGATTTGGGACCGGTCGGACCGCCGTGCAAGGACCGGTCGGACCGCCCCTGTCCAGAATGCCTAACACTTTGTCGAAAACCCGTGAAACGACAAACCGTAAACACCATTGCCAATTGTCACATCATCCTAAGATCTGGAACCTATCCCCATGATATCCACAAGTACCCTTTGCTTACTTGTATACGTGAATGTATGGATGTGAATGCCAAATGTTGTGAATGTGTGTACTAGCCACTGATCATGGGACTAGTACAGTATACACATAGGGTCTTCGGGTATTTCATGCCCAGGAGTCCAACAACCCCCTTTGTCATTCTCTCTTCCTCTCTCGTTCTTTCACTTACACCTTGGCTCCACGTGTTATACTCTCTCCATTGTGCACCTGGTTCACTGTGAACCGAGCCAACTCTGTGGACTTGGTCCATAGATAAGGGCCCAAATGTTAGTGTCTTTAAATTTCTTTTTCTTTAGAAATTTAATTCTGGTCGAAATTAAAATCCCTGTTGATGTCATGCCGATGTAGAATCTGGAATTTCCTTTTGAAAGAAAATTATGAAAATTGAGAATTCACAAATCTCCCGAGAGTCCGTTCTCCTTCGTCTGATCTCTGATTTAGTATGTTCAAATTCCTAAATTCTTATGAAATCAAGATATTTATTTTATAGTTAGTTTTACTATTTTTGGATTTTATTTGAATTTATTTTGGATTTATTTATACTTCATTTGTTGTTTTATCTCTCATTGGACGATCTATTTCAAGGAGCAGGAGCAGAAGCAAGCTTTGAAGATCTAAGTTTGGTAACTGAGCAAAACCAAAGTAAGTCATAGTCCTGTGATAATATTGCACCTGTAATTTTAAAATGATATTGTTTTATATCAAATTGCATGTTATCTTTATATCAACTGCTTTTGGGAATAGTTAATCACCTATTTGTCACTACGCCTCCATTGATTATTTGAATTGTGAGAACCCGAGGTATTCAACTTGTAATACTTAACCATCCGATTGGTTCTAGTATTACAAATCAAGTATCCCACTCTTGATGTATTGTATACCTCCCAGAAGCAATATACATACACCTTTACGAAATTTCAAGCATCAATTCCACACACATGTCATTACAATACTGATATCTTCATAATTTACAACGCATAAGTCATTCAAAGTTCATATTAAACAAATAGGGCCGACTGGCCAAATAAAATAATAAAGTGCCAAAACACAGCAAAAATATCAAGTCATAAGATGACAATAAACAAAAGCCAACCGGCTGCCCTTACCCATAAGGCAACCGACCGGAAACCCACCGAGCTAGTTGTCCTACAGGAAGTCAGTCTCACAATAGTTGATCCCTTGGGGATAAACCTCCTCTGAAATTGCAGCAAGCGGGTTGAGTACAAAGTTGTACTCGCAAGACTTACAAACAAAAGAATATATATATGCATTCCTGAATCAAAGGAAAGGCTAGTACACTAGATGATTTTCAACATAAAGCGCTTTGCAATAGAGTAACAGATTGTAAAGCAATTTAGCAAATCTATTTTTAAATGTTTAAATAACAGCGAGATAATATTTAAGAACATAAATAATATCCTAGAGGTGACTTCCCAACAGCCACCACAACATAGCATGAATTACCCATTTGTACCACCTGATTTCAAGTTTTATTGAAAATATTGAGTCTAATTCTTGCACGACCTAACCAAGCTTTGTCATAACCAAGAACGTGGCTACTCGAGTAGATTAAACCCTGCAGGGGTGTACCAATGTACCTACACGCCAAACCGCCTCTTTTACCACCTGATAAAGCACATTTCTGAAGGTATGCCAGCAATGCTAAGTCCTATGAGATATTTCTAATATAATGTATTAACAACGAGTCACCCGCATGGGTGAAACCCTACGTGAACCGCCCCTGCGTGTGTAGACAGGGCTCCCACGGAGGACCCACACGTTATGTCAGAGCCACCGACAGCGCGAAAATACACCGATGCTCCTCGGTGTGGAGAAATAACGGGAACTCCACCCTCGCACACCCAACACACAGAACATTTTTTCTACACAACACACACAATCCCCTACGACTTGGAGCTAACACATGCCAAAGTACTAAGTCAAGAGAGGTCTCATATCCCTCTCATATGGTTAGCATGCAGAAGTGCTTGGATGAGTGATACAAGTAATTCGGTCCTTGTTGACTTGGGCACAACCATTCACACCCAACGATCACACCATACATACAATTTGTTCAAGTCCAAAATATTTTGTTTTTAGTTTTGATTTTTTCAAATACAATTACATACATGAGTACTCTGACCCAAGTATTTAAAGTGATGATATAACAATCATCGTCGAAGCGATGATCCCCATGCTACTGTTATAAGCATTGCTAAGCATACCGACTCGCATACTATACATATACATGACTAGAGCCCATCCATCAAACTCCAAATCATTAACAATAATCTAATCTAGGCTCAGTAGTAATGGTAATCATTTATGTACAGCTAATGCATCTATTCGGATTAACTACATCTAACGAAAATTAACTTCAACATAGAACATGAATACATACCTTTGCAATCAAGATAATTTTATCAAGAGTAATAGGAGTAAGATGATCAAAGGGGGGTTGTTTGCCTTGCTGGAGATATTCAGCTTGCTGCAGAGGATCACTCCCGTATACAATAAAATCGTTGAAACCTAGCAAAACAATCAAAATCATCAAAAAATTATGAAATATACAGAGAAGGTAGAGAATAATTTTAAATGAATTTATAAAATAAATTATTTGATTTGTATTTCACATACAAAAGTTATAGCCTAAACAAAACAACTGGGTAAGAAAAATCATAAATAGCACTTTTGGTTATTGTTCATGCAAAAATTTCTAGAGGTTTGGTGATCATGAAAATTTAATGGTATATGGAGTATGACATTCTAAGAACAAAAAAATTTAATTCACTTTATTTGGTGTTAAAATGAATTTTCTACATATTTTCAAAATTATAACATTAGTGAGCAAATAATTTGAAAACCAAATTTTTCTGTGACAGTGACATACTCAAAACACATTCTACATTAAAGTACGCTAACAGAGGAATCCTACAAAACCTATTCTACATTAAACCATTTTTATCTTAAAGTAAATTAAAAAAACAAACAAAATTTGAAACACCAAATTTGGAGTTAAAATAAATTACTTATGCAATTTTGAAGTTTAACTAATTTTTAGTACACAAATAATTTATTTCTGAATTTATAAAAGAAATAAATACTTTTTATACCAAGGCTTACCTAGCCACGGTCACTGACCAGTGCGGTCCACGATTTAATTTTAATTTCAATTAGAATCCTAAAGAAAATATATTCTTACGGTGGGACCCAAGTGTCATAGATACGGTTCACGGAATAGCGCGTGAACCACTAGTTCACGGAATAGTGCAAGGGTCCATGGACCACCGAGGTGTACTTTGCAAACCGGGCGCACTTGTTGGTGGAACATTAGAGAAATAAAACTGAAGCTAATCAATGCTTAGCATTAATGATGTCCTAAATGACCTAGATTACCCTAAGTAATCTATGCTACAGTGTCAGTCTGCTTACCCGACAATAGAGCAGCTCTGGCCGGTAGCTTGCTAGGCGAGTCGCCAGCGAGGAAGGCGATGGCAGTGCGAGCTAATGGCTAAAATGGGGCCTACACACTATTGCGCACTCAAAGGCACCAGCGGCGATGGCTGGTAGCGGTGGCGTGATGAGGAAGAGTGGAGCGGAAGCTACGACCAAAACGGCAACGCCGATATGGGAATGCGTACGACAAAATGGCGAGTGTACTAGCTACTGGAGGTAACTAGGGACATACTGGAGTGAAGAGGAGAGGACGAGCTCATCGGAGAAGGTCCGACGACGTGAACTCGAGGCGACGGTGGCGATTCAACGAGAAGGCGATGGCCTGAGGAAGGAGGGAGGAAATGGGAGGTAGGAGAAGCTTAAGCAACATCTGTAGATGGGAATATCACGAAGAATCGATGGGAATCATACCAGAGAGAGGGTGGCAGTGAAAAGGTGTAGATCAGCCAGAGATGTGGAACATAAGATGACGTGAAGAGGGGTGAGCGCGAACCCCTGTGATGCCGGTGGTGAAGAAGGGGCTTGACGGTCGATAATGGAGCCTCAGGGCTCTCTCGTTTTTGAGCTCAATTGAGTAGAGGAGCTAGGGATGGCTCAGTGGTGACGAAAAGAAGACAAGGATGCTCCTGGCAGCTTCTTGTAGGCCCTGGGGCGGAGGGCTCGCAAGGAGAGGCCGCGATAGTGAGCTCGGTGACAAGGGTAGGTGGGAGAAGCGGCGGGGGCATGGGCCAGTGCGGGACCGTGGGCGAAACCACGGGCGCTCGGTCTAAAACTGAGGGTGAGGCCATTGGGCGCTGACACGGCGGGGCGATGCCATGACAAGCGCAGGCGAGCTGACGCAGGGGCGGCAGGGATGTGGAAAAGATGCTCTGCAGCGCGAGCCCATGCGTTAGCGGCTGAAGGAGATGTGGCTCGATCGGCTTTGGTCGAACAAGCGGGTTCGGACTAACACAGTGGGTTGGGCTTCATTGGTTTTGGTTGAACGGTGGGGTCGGACTCAGTCATTTCTGGTCGAATGGGTCTAGTTGGACCGAGACGGGATCGGGCTCGGTCGGTTCTGGTCGAACGGGTCCGGTGCGGCCGAGAGGAGGTCGGGCTCAGTCGTTTCTGGTCGAACGGGTCCAGTACGGCCGAAGTTGGGTGGGTTGGGAAGGTCGAAGGAACAGTGGTCGGAAGGAACAGTGGTCGGAGGAACAATGCAAAGACTAGGTTTTGAAAAATAGACCGAGTTTTTGAAGAATTTTTAGATATATCTACGTAACTCCAAAAATTCCAAAAAATTTATAGAGGGCTACTGACTCTGTGAAAAACATTGTGTACAATATTCAGAGTTTTTCATGAAGTGAATGTTTCTATAAAATTATTTTAATTCTTTGATTTAGGGGTTTGACTAGGAATTGACAAGTTTGACTAGATAATTTAAAATAGCAAATAAATTCTAAAAATTGTGAAATTTTTCGAAGGAGTTACTAAGGTGATCCAAAACCTAGGAAAATTATTTCCATATACTGTTCACAAGATTTTTTTAAGTGTTAAAGGATTATTTTTCAAATAATTACTGCATTATGTTTTTAAAATGCACAATACTTTTTATACATTTGAAATACAAACCCGAGTTTGGGATGTTACATGAATACCATGAATCGTTTGTCACCATAAAATGGTCATTATTAGTTGGATATATTTGTATCACCAACATGAGTATCGTAGAGATGCTTAGTCATGCTTAGTTACTGTGGATATCATGGGGATATGCTCCAGATCTTAGGATGATGTGACAATTGGCAATGGCGTTAACGGTTTGTCGTTTCACGAGTTTTCGACAAAGTTTCAGAACTGTTCAGGCATTCTCGACAGGGGCAGTCCGACCGGCCATAGCACGGCGGTCCGATCGGTCCCAAATCGGTCGGACCGGCCATGTGCGGCGGTCAGACCGGCCGTGAAAAAAAATGGTCAGAACAGGCTGGGCTAAAAATAGAGGGTGTAGGCAAGTGAGGGGATCCCAATGCACTTGGTCTCATAATTTTTGGAGTCTCCAGTCAAAAGTTCTATTGGTTTAAAGTTTCGAGAGGTTTGATTTTTAGGGTTGAAAATCGCTAAGTCCTTCCGGCGGCTTGATTTGGCCTATGGCCGGCGGTCCGACCGGCAAGGCCGGCGGTCAGACCGGCCGTGAGGGGCAGTCTGACCGGTTGTCACTTGAACATCGGCCTTCGTGGCGGCGTTGTTCGTTGGTTGGGTCAAAGTCATGAGTTTCAGTGCATATGTGTTGCATGATGCATGTTTTGACTAACGTGGGTCAAGTTGCGCAGAACTTGTTCCCGGTTTCGATTTGCTTGTCTATTGTTGTGCAGGTTGCTTGGTGGTCAACGACGGTCAACGGCGAGGATGATCGGGACGAGGCTTGGAGAGCTGAGGTCCAGAACGATCGACGATGCCGGGTGAGGTCAATGAAATCAAGTATGGTGCAGAATAGACAAGGACGACCGAAGGCGGCGGTGCGGGCGAGATTGGATGGAGCGGCGCGGGGTGGTGCAAGTGCCATGGTGGTTCTGGTGGGAGCCGGATGGGAGATTTGCCGACATGTTGAGAGCCATTGATCAACCTACACGTGGCGAAGCATGGGAGGTGCTTCACAAAGATGGGACTCGGTCTTTGCGAGAAGATCGAGAAGGGGTATTTTGGTAATTATACCAAATACCGCCTTGGTGACCTTTTGACGACCCGCGGCGCAAGATGGTGTGGAGAAGCGGAGTAGGTCAAGAGGAGATGAAGACGGCGCCGAGAAGCGCATGTGTGACTCGGTTGTTTTGGGCCTTAACGGAGCCCATTTGGGTTACTCTTCTAGAAGTTCTAGGCCTCCACTATAAATAGGAGGGAGGTGGCTGCACCCCCAACTAACCCTTTTCATGCTTGAAACCCTAGTTTTGGCTTAGGTGCTTAGGGAAGGTTTAGTGGAGGTTAGGGTTCTAGAGAAAGAGAGATGTTTTGATCTTGTGTCCATGCGTATCTGTATGAGTGGCTGTAATCGATACGTTATCAAATCAATCCAAAGAAGAGTTCTCTCTAAGATGAGTTCATTTGCCTTCTTTCTCTCTATTTGAGTATTTGAGGTGTTTCTTTGATTTCGAGTTTTGATTGCCTTCTTGTCTTGATCTAACTTGCTATGGCATGTGGGAACCTATCTAAGATCATCTAGATCATCAATCACCCACGAGCAAGTCCTTAAATCATATTTCGTGTTTTGCTCGGTTTTGAACCAATCTGCGTTCAACTTGAAAAAGATCCAAACTTTGATATGGATCTACTCGATCGTCACTTGGAATAGTTCCCAGATATCCTTAGGGAGGTGTGTTCCAAGTTTGGTCGAGTTTGATCGGATATATCAAAAGTTAGATCGTGTTTCGTTTTGGTTTCAAATCTGGAGCAGTGCCTCTGGACAGAATCGGTCGATCGCTTCAAAGGTCGGGCCGCTCACCTTGCTTGGTCCGATCATTAGTAAAACGCCGGTCCGACCGCCTTGGGTTTTGGTTGCATTTATCGCTTTGCTTTGGGGATATAAGTTTGGATTCAATACTAGCTTCATTGTCAGGTGGTATATAGATCTTCATAGCTCTCATAGCTATTGGAGTGAAATTGGATTGAATCCATTCTTTGTGAAAAAGTCAGTGTGCTCCTATTCACCCCCCCTCTAGTCGCCTTTTCGGTCCAACAGTTACGATGGGTTCATGATCACATGTTCAATAATATTGGATTTGACTTAATGATATATGTAATGGTGGTTCGATGCCACTATTGTGCAACTGTGGTGCGATGTCATTATTGTACGAGCTGTGGGGCGATGCTGCTATTGTAAAACTTTGTGCCAGGATAGGGATTGTCATTGGTTTAGGTGAACAAAATGATTCATGCCTGAGTAACTTGTCAAAGACTTAATCTTGTGCGCTATTAAATTAGGCCATATCGTACAACCATATGTCCAGTATGTGATGGACCTGGCTAATTAATTAGCAATATTTCAATTCTAGTTCTATTTTTGAAAGCGTGAATTCCGGAATGGATATTCACAATGGCTCAAGAGAGGGCCCTATCTGGTCGTGATTACTCCAGTGTTGAAATCTTAGTGGTAGAACTGGGTTGGGAGAAGCTTTATAAAGGCCTTGTGATAATCACTTAGTCGCACGCATTTAAGTATATGATCAGACATTATAAGTTGATTTATCTATTGTGTGTAAAGCTCTACAACCTCTGCATGCTTAAAACTGTTTAAATAGCCGTATCCATGGTCATAGACATGCTCGGGGATTTCACATGAGAGGTAGAGTTTCTTTGTGAAAATATGTCGGTTGGTGAATGGGAGAATGTGATGTTCACGTGGTGGATGAGATATTCACTTGGTGGTTTAGTTAGAAGGTGAGCGGGAGGTTCACCGTTTACTTAAAAACAATTATTTATTTATTTATTATTCTTTCCAGTTACACATTTCAATCAATTTACTGTATTTGCCATTAATACTGCTTTCTGCAAAAGAACCATGCAACTAATCCTTTGTTTAAGCCTTGCTTGAATATTAAGTGCATACTATTTCTCTATGATGTTTCTCTATGACTTGTTGAGTACTTTATGTACTCATAGCTTTAAACTTTGCTGCTCAGTTGAAGAGTATCATGCTGCTCAAGAGTTCTACGAAGAGGAGTCATTCGAAGGCTTTGCGGATTGGGATGCGTCTCCACTCGATTGCATGTGGGTATGTTGATTGGCCATTCCAAGTTTCCCGTTCCACTACTGGAGTTTATTTGTTTCTTTCGCCCCACATGACAAGTTAAGTAAACATTGACCATAAGGTCCAGTTATTATTACTACTTATTATTTTGATATCTTTTTAGTTAAATCGACAAATGGATGATATTTCATCGATGTTTCCTATGTGAGCTACTAGTTCAAACTTCACAAGGTGTTTCGGATGTGTAAACCCGAGTCCCGACATAGGTGGTATTAGAGTCATATCGACTGTAGAACGCAACCTTAGCTAGCACGGCCGTCTTAGCTAAAGGCTTTAAAATTTATTTTCTAAATCAAATCAATTCTTTTCTCATCTCAGTCTATTCTGTTCTTATTTTTTTCTATGCTTTTCTCATCTTATTCTTGAAATCTGGTTCCTTATCTTTGTGAATTTTGTTTTATAATCTTAAATTGACTTTCTCACCTCATTAATTTCTCTAGTCCAGAAGAAAAGCGTCGAATCACCGATAATCGTCAGGAGTTTCTTCGTCACTTTGTTCTAGCTGTTCGTCTGAGTCTCCACCAACAGTTCTCAATTCATGAGTGTTTTACAGTGATTCAGAGTAGAAGTTTGAAGAGTCTTTGTTCTCTAGTCCAGAGTGGGAGCCGTCAGATTAGAGTATTTAGTAGCATTGTTAGATCGTTGTTGTAATAGGTCTTATTTGGGTTGTGTGTAAGTGGGAGCTGCAATTTTACTGTCAAGCATTGTGTTGTAGTCACACTAAGGCTTTAATTTGAAGAGTTATTTGTCTGGTTCTTTCATAGTATTTTAGCTATGTTTCCTTTGTCTTTGGGTACAATCTAATTTCCCTAATTATGTTATCTCTATCTTTTCTCTCTTGTTCTATCTCGTCTATTTGTGGTATTCCCTCTCATCTATCGAGCTTTTCGATCTTACCTATTAAACCTGTAGGGAATCATCGCAGATGGTTGACACTCGCCACACATCAAGTCATACTCGATCCGAGGATGCCAATGTCAATACTAGTGGACAATCACCAGTACCTGGAGTTGCATATCCAAACATAAGACAATATTTAGCAGCTCAGACTCAACTTATGAATGCAATGATGCAGAACATGAGCAGTATGATGACTCAGCAGAATCAAACCACCGCCGCCTTAGTCAATTTGTTGAATCAGAATAATCAAGTAGCAGATGTTCCACCGCAAATTCATCAACATTCCAAACTATCAGAGTATATGAGAACTCGTCTGCCTGTATTTTCTCATTTGTTAGAACCTTTGGAAACAGAAGACTGGCTTCGATCTGTTGAAGAAAAGCTCGCCATTTCCCAATGCAATGATTGTGAGAAAGTTCTTTATGCCTCGTATCAGTTGGAAGGTACAGCAGCGAAATGATGGGAGAACTATACCGTAGCAACTTTTTGTCAAGCACACGTTCCAAATGGTATAGTGAAAATGAAGAAGAATGAATTTCGTGATTTACAAGGAAACATGTCATTGAGTGAGTACCTCAACAAGTTCGCTATGCTCCAAAAGATATTGCTACAGACAATGCATGTCAGAAACGATTCAAGCGTGGACTTAATCCCAGTCTAAAGGCGCAAGTTATCAAAAATGATTATGTGGATTTTTAGCATATGGCGGATAAGGTCGTACACATAGAAGATTCGCTGTGAGTTAGAAGAATCTCACAAAAGGAATATGATACAACATGAAGTTCATCGGAATTATTTGCAGAGAGCCAAAACCAGTGCACAACAGCTTGTTTGTTCCAATAATTCATTTGTTGTATTTAGACCCCCTACACTAGTGTCTCATTCAGTGAACTCAGGAGTTCGCAGTGTTAATAACAGCAACGCTCATCAACCTCAGAGAACCAACAATCCAATTGTAGGAATTGTTTGTTTCAAGTGCCATGAAACTGGTCACTATGTCAACAGTTGCCTGCAAAAGCTAGGACTGATGCCAATTCTTTTTAATTTGGGAGCTACACTAGGCAAGACTTCTTTGCAAGGAGCAGGAAGAGGGGTGCCTCAGACTCCAAGTCAAGCCGTCAGAACTCCATCAACTTCAGCAAGAGGACGATTGAATCACGCCACCGCAGAGGAAGTTCAATCCGCCTAGAATGTCATTTTGTAAGTATATATGTTAGCCCAAATGCTCGCTGTGCATTTGTTTCACTCATAAGATAAATCTGTTTGGAAGTGTGAGCAAGGTTGAGTTTTTAACATATTCTTTAGTCAGCCATAATCTCAGGGACGAGGTTCCTATTAAGGGGGTTAGTTTAGAATACATAGAGATTTTCGGATGTGTAAATTTGGGTCATGATATTTACTGCCACGCTGAGCGCATCTGCCTTGTACCCCCTCTAAAAAGATGAAGGGTATATTATTTAGTTTCACAAATAACAGGAGGTGTATATTGTAGCTTTCTATTTGAGAGGAAGGTGTGTATTGCAACAAGGGCTGGCTATCCAGCCTGCTTGGTTTGGCTCATGCGAGCTCGCTAACTAAGTAGCTCGGTTCGGCCCGACTCGTTTAACGAGCTGGAAACTTGGCTCAGCTCGGCTCGATAAAAGCTCGAGCTGCTCGTGAGCAGCTCGCGAGCCATGCAAGCCAAGAGGAACTGAGCGACTGGAGGACGATATAAATGAAAACATAGCTAATTATAAAGCATACAAGTAAAACATATGCAATTAGGTGGGAGCCGATTAACAATCCTAACAATTTTCAGTCCAAGCACATGTTAACATAGACATAGAATAATTTAAATATCCATTTAATTAAAAGCCTTCCACATTAAAAGTCTCAAACTACAACCGCCAAAATAGTTAACAATCCAAATTTCAAAGTCAAAATAGTTACTTTTCTGCCAACCCTAATTCCCTGAGCAGAGCTTTCCAAGCTTCAGTTTTTGCACAAAAAAAAAAGCAAAACAAACAAGCATCCCTTTTGAATCTGCAAGACAACACAAGTAGTCATCAATTTTAAGTGGTGAAAAAACATATCAAAATGAGCAGCAGTACTAAGTAAAAGAAAAGGGGTGCTTACTAGTTACTTGCTGCCTGGCTATTAGCTAAAGAAATGTGTTCAACATCAAATTCACGAGTTCATGATAAATCAACACACAAAAACGGCCTATGAACTATTTAGTTCCCAGACCCTAACGAGCTGACAAGTGAGTCGTTAGCAAACTCGACTCGGCTCGTGAAGAATCCGAGCTGAGAATGAGGCGAGGCGAGGCTCGGCCATAACTTTATGAGCCGAGCCGAACTAGCTCGTGAGCTTCGAGCTTTTATGCCCGGCCTAATTGCAACTTTGCGAGTGCTTACGAGGAACAGTTGCTATCCGGCGCCCAGCCGCTACAATACTACAGTGCGCTTACCAGTGCACTAATAGCACGTATCGCAGTTGTACGTAAAAGGAGAGGCCAAGTGCTTACCCCTTTTTTCTTGGTGACGAAGACGAATGAGGAACTTTGTTTGACAACGTGCACACAATGCGTTACCATCTCGCCAGGCAAGTTGAGACATTCTATTATTCTTTTCCTTAAAGAGACAAACCTTGATTGCCGTTGGTGATCGATGAATATGCAGGAATGGTCCATACATGTATAGGATGCACGCGCGTCAGGACCAGGCGCACTTATCGATCGATCGGCCCAAATGCCCGACATATTTAGATTATCGGCAGTGGCGGATCCAGAACGAAAATGATCAGAGGTCCTCATTTCCTATATATATCAAACATGTTTAATTTTTTTTGGCTTGCGGTGTTCTCTTATGTTGAGTTAAAGGTGTCCATACTGTATATACATGACTATATCTAAAAAAAAATAATTTTTTGATCCAGTGTTCTGTGCACCCAGGTCAAGCACTGTAGATCCACCCTGATTATTGGTACATCTGTATATTGTTGTAACTAGTAATATTCATATTGGACCGGGTATTAATTGTTTCCAGAGTATATATTAGACGTCAAGAGTTATTAGTGAGTGCTCCTTGACATGAAGAAAAAACAGTGTACCGTGTATTATATTTCAAAATGTTCTATGGTTTTATCTTCATAGTTCAAAGGCTTGATCATATATCAATACAGAGAACTTGGAAGTTCCAAGTTAAAACCATACCAATTAACTTGTCTACGTCCAGGGACAACAAATTAATTTCTTGACCAATACAATTCTATCATCGCAACTCCATGTTTCGAGAGAGCATATATAGAATTAAGCACTATTCGAGATATGATTTTTTAGAATAGCGAACTCAATATACTACAATTAATTGCACGATGCAACACTAGTTATATAGCATTTCGTTATATTATATGTCTTATTACAAAGAGGAGCACACATATCATACTCTATGCGCACATGAGCAAACACGGGCTTATGCCAGTTTTTGAAAAGAAAAAAAACCCTGCGGGCACGTTTGTTTCACAAAAACACCTGCGCCTCCTTCCTCCCATACCCCTATGTCTTCGATCGCACACACACACTGGCCTCCTGCGCCTCCTCGCCGCCCACTGGCCGCCCCCTCCAATCGGCCTCCGCCGCCTCCTCCTCCCCCCGTCACCACCTCCTCCCCCCCTCCCTTTGCGTGTTGTAGTGCCGCCTCCTCGCCACGCACGGTCGTTCCTAAGCCGACGGAGCACCTAACCGGGAGAGGTTGAACCGCCGCCGCCGCTCTCCCTGGCCCCTGGCCCCTGGCGCCGCCCTCCGGCCCCCTCCTGGCTGCGGCCCTCCCTAGCCCCTGGCGACACCCTCCTTCCCCCCTCCTGGCTGCAGGCGCCACCTCTCCACCTTGACGCCCTCCTTAGCCCCCTGCGCCACCTCTCCTGACCTGCTCTCGGGCCCCCGACCGACGGCCGCCACCTGCGTCGAGCGGACTAGCCTCGCTCCTAATTCCCTTCTCGATTTGTTAATTTTCAGCAGGTGATTGGGCAATTTGGGAGAGATAGTTAGTGATTTGCACAATTGGAAGAGGAGATGTCCTATATTCTACAAATTTGGTTGTTGGTAATATTTGATAGGTTGGTAGTTCAAGAAAATTTTACTTTTGTCCCAGTTTTTGGGTGCTGAGAGCATAACTACTTTACATTTACATATGCTTGCTGCAGGGTAATGAAATATCATCTTTCTACAGGACAAAGAGCTAGCTTGTGCTCCAGGGAAGCTGGCAGACACATTACATCTACAACTGAGGCAAACTTGAGAAATTCTTCTATGCAACTTGAGAAATTCTATTGTGACGCAAATTCTGTTCAGTGAAAAAAAAAAATCTATTGTGAGGCAAATTCTGTTTGTGAGAAATTCTGTTGTAACTTGATAGATTCTGTAACTTGAGAGCATAGAGTATATTGTTAGGTTTTCAGCTACCAGTATCAGCATGTATTTCCTATTATGTACCTTAAGTGTGAACTGAATGCTATAGTCATTGACAGGATATGCTGCCAAAACTTTATTCTGTACTATCACAAGTTGTTTTGGCACTTCATTTCTCTTCTGTGAATGCCTATTTGAGTGCTATAGACACCCTTCTCCTAGTGAGAATGCCATACCACTGGGTCCAGAGTCTACAAAGCATTGTTACATTGAACAAATGAATAAGCACACCATTTGTGGAGTGTACAGACGCAAATGGAGAGAAATCGTGAATGTTTTTATAGAAAGATTGCATAGTGCGAATGTCATCCTTTGTAGAGTGTACATAACATGAATCACAGAACATAGAGAATACTTTTCATCTGGAACAGCATTAATTTTGGCAGTCAACCACAAAATTATTTTGGCAAGTCAACAAAAAATTTCATCTAGAACAGACCATTTTCATCACAGAACAGAACATGAATCACAGAACATCACTGCAAAGTCAACAAAAAACTTCATCTAGAACACCAAGAATAGTTTTGGCAGTCAACCAGATAGCAGAACATCACAGAACATGAAACACCAACAGTTTATTGGAAGCATTCTCACAAGTTACCAAGGACATCGAACATCACAAAACAGTAACATAGTACATCATTTTTAGCATCACTGAGTACATAGATGACATGCATTTTACAGAACAGTATTGAACCTCAATGCCATTACACAAAACATAGAAAATGGTATAGCCTCCTTGCTGGAATGTTAGCCTCCTTGGAATAGTACATCAGGATCCATTCGCCAATAACAGTAACCTAAAATACAAAGTAAGTCAGTGGCATCCTCACGAACTCAAGAGGAAAAGAAAACCAACACATGCATGGTACAAAAGTTATCATTAGCTCGCTCAATTTGCTATCGTCCTCAAAGGGCAATTGCGGCTGTCATGGTACACGATCTCCTTGCATGACCTACACAGGCGCGGCACCCTTGTTTTATTCTCCACATTCTCGTCTTTCTTCACGTCTGTCTTTACCTTTTGTCCTGGCTTTATTCTCTTGCACCTACCCTTAGAGTTAATATCATTTGGTGGCTTCATGCTGACTTCCTTAGGGATGGGACAACCTGCAAATGCTTCAATCTCTTCAACTCTACTTACCACATTCTCAGGAATCAGAGGAGTCACTTCTTCCCCAAATGCGACAAATCGATCCCTAAGGAAGTTCAAGCCTTCATATGTTCCTCCAGCACGATGAATTAATTCCTCCATCTTGCTACATATTTTCGATGCCAACTTGTCTTTAGATATTTCTGTTGCACTCCTTGGTTTTTCTTGCAACAAATTGCCCTCTCCATCGAAGATATCGTCCTTAGTTACCATTTTGGTCCACCGTCCACCTCTTTAACACAAATGGGATTGGTAGCTCCTTAAGTGATGGACTCTGCAACACACGGACCATATGGCGGCAAGGAATTCCAAATGACTCAAAGAATATGCAGGAGCATTTGGCATCCTTTGTTGTATGGTTGCATCTTACCTTGTTTGAGTTATCGCTAACTATTGAGATTTTGTACTCTCCTGCGCTTTCCATGTTCTCCACATTGCAATACTCCCAGCAAAGAAACACTTCTTTTGAAACTCAAGAAGACAAATAATGTGAAGACCTCACTTCCATGCTTTTCTATTGCCCAAGTAGTCTGCAACACAGGCATTGTGTGTAACGTGGCATTGTCAGCTTCCAACCCATTGTGACGTTGTTCTTCCACTGCATTAAAAAATATGATCCAAAACTCCACAAAAGTATTTTTGAATGCAATAAACCGAATGAAGAAAGAGTTAGAACTCTCTGACCTAGAAGTGGTTCTAAGGATTCCTGCCAAGAATACATCTTTGAAGTAAGCGGGTACCCATGATTCCCGTAATTGATACCGAGTAGCTAACCACTCATTGGATTCGAAACCAAAATCAGAAATAATGGAAGAAAATTGTTCCTCAAATTCCTCCGGAGTTTTTGAGACCCATACACATGAGTTAACACGTTGGTACAACAAAGGGTTTTCCCTCAAATGTGGTGGCACCTTCACTCGAAGCTTTTGCAAAATATGCCACATGCATAACTCTGTATGTACAAGAGGGAAAACAATGGAAATTCTAGTCTTCATATCAAGATCTTCACCTGCTATGATAAGCCTAGGTGCAACTCCTCCCATTGCTTTCAAGCATGTACGAAACAACCATACGTACGTCTCAGATTTCTCATTGCTTAATAATGCAGCCCCAAGCAAGATGTCTTATGGTGATTTACTCTAGTGAATGGTGTGAAGATCATGTTATAATGGTTGGTGTTATATGTAGAATCAAATGAGACAAGATCTCTAAAATGGACATAATTCTTCCGACATGTACTATCCGTTCAAAATGCATGTACCAACCTACCCTTGTCATCAACAACATAATCAAAGTAAAATGAAGGATTTATGTTATTCTTCCTACAAAGCTTGTCAACAAACATCTAAGCATCCGATAACTTAATACAACTTCTCAACTCTTTATGATAATTCTGCAAGTCTCTCCTCGTACATCCTACATTCTCAAATCCACCCTCACTTATACGGAGATATCTATATGCCCCGCTTGAGCCAATGCCTCCTTTATGACATGTGATTAATGTACGCTTGGCCTTCTCATTTACTTTCCTATTAGATCTTATCAATTGTTGTTTGCTAGGTGATACCAATTCATGTGTGTAACTCAACCAATGTCTCCACCCTAAACTTATTGTCGCAAGTGTGTTTTACAGCTAAAATTGCCTAGCAGCCACACCTAGTTAACTTCATGACATATTTCCTTTTCTTTAACTCCATGTTGTCCTTACCTTGTTAACCACTCAATCATGCCTCACGTCATGAAGTGCATTCTTGGGCTCTAGTGCAATGGCAGGTACGCACCGATGGTATCCCTGGATGTAGGAACGGCGAGCTTGTTAGGCTAAAGCGACTGCTCGGGTGCCACCCAACGGCAACATAAAAAGTGAGGTGTTGCGGAAGAGGATAATCACCGGGAGCACCGACGGACTGATGATGAGGTGTTTCTTCCTGATCGTCTTCAGCAAAATGTTGTTCCTGACGACAAACATCAACATCACCGGGAAGGACGTTGTGCTCACAAATGACCTCGACAACTTTGGCAGCATCGACTGGTGCAAGGTCGTAGTGGACGACCTGAGGGAGGCTACACGCAACTAGAACAAGAAGAAGGATAAGATCACCAAGTCCATAAGTGGATGCACTTCCTTTTTGCTTGTAAGCAACAACACCATTTTTCTTTATTTTTTGTCCATCAAGAACCAACGATTGACAGTAAATTGATAGATTACATCATGTAATATGTACATTATCACGGAATAAAAAACTATAGAGCATGCATGCATTAAATGGCCACTCCCAACCCAATAAACATAGAGCATGCACACAAGAAATTACTATCATAAACACAAGAAAAACAACAACAACATCCAAGAAATGTATATCTTAACTATAGTAATAGGTACACTAACACGTTGTAAAACTGTCACATATTTACTACATCGACAACCTAAGGTTAGTCCACAAGATCGACAATGTCGAGACCCCACACGCCGCACACTTCATGTCTACCCTCGTCGACGAGATCATCGCGATCGATGGTATGGGTCCTGACGAGAAGGACACCTTTGGCCACTCACATGAGTGGTCTTCTACTTTCTCCAATCACAGAACATAAGTCTTTCATTGAAGTAAAGGTCATTAGAGGAAACAGAAGTTCACCAATAACATTGAGATCAAAATGGACAGCTTAAGAGCAAGGAGGGGACATGCTATCGGGCCAGTCACGATGGCAAAGGCTCACTTATCGGATGAAGCCCCACACCGCCAAGGGGCGGTTCTCGAGTTTGAGTGCATTGCTCAGCGACTAAGTGTGATCCATGGGCAAGGAGAAGCAACGGCTTGAGATAGAGGCTCGCAAAAGTTCAACGATGAGGCGGGAAGGTCACGAGGCATATTCATCTGTCCCAGAGAGAATCAAGACCGCATAGACGAAGGTGGCGGCGTTAGTTGGGTGTTGCTCACCTAACAGAGGCTTCGAATCAACACCATCTGCAGCAGGATAAGGAAGGTCAAACAGAGCAAGAAGGTGCCGGCTGCACTGTGCCCGCAACTCCCACGCCGATCAACACCGTGTTCCTGTATAGCGGCCCACCTGGCGCGATCAGGCACCGTGTTGGGACCCAAATATGCAAATATAGATCCTCTCAGATAATGCTCTAGTCCAGATGTAACATCTCAAAGTTATGTTACCAAAATAAAAATAAATAAAGTTATTATTTTATTGGATTTTCTGACTGTCGAAGAATTTTCTCGATTTTCTGTAACCTAAAAAGAGTTTTCGCTATTGAAAAGGAAAAAATTAATTATTTAATTTCTTGGTTTTAAAGTTAAAAAGAAAATTTATTGAGTTTTATTGTATTTTCTGGGATTTTATTGGATTTAAAGTAAAAAATAAAATTGTAATTAATTTCTGGATTTTTCTGGTATTTAAAAAGGTTTTTTTTGTAATTTTGAGAAAATAAAATAAAAGCCAACTTTAAGTTGGAATTATTTTTATTAAGTTCAAAATAATTCTAAGAATTTTTATGAATTTTTCTAGAATTTTTGGACTCTATTTACTATATTCTAAAAGGTGCTCACTTAACCCCCCGTGTGCTACCATGTGGCCTTGTGCATTGTATTGATTAGTCACCCCCTCCCTCTCTTTTATTCCTTCTTTCCTTTCATCTTCTACCTCCAGTCGAAAGTTTTCTTCTCTGTAGTATTTGTTTCTCCCGTATAGCTTCATGGCAGCCGGCCACCAACCCTTGCCCCGGACGCCGCCGACCCTACCACTGGCCGCCCCACACCTCGCTGCCCCTTCCCCGGCAGTCGGCCACCGCCGCCGCCATCCCTACCGGCCGCACCACCATGACGGTGAGCTCCATCGCCATTAATGGCCGTTTACACTCTCTCTTCGCTTTCTCCTCACACGAAGCATCAAATTCAATTCGCTCAACCAAAACGCTCGCACTAACCTCATATACGCTTCTACACCATCAATTGGCCATTTCTTCCTTTTAATTGAACGCAGCTTTTCGCTTTCTTCGTTCTTTATTTGCACCAAATCAAGCGCTTGCTCGACGATCATTGACACCTCCTCCCTATATAAAGTGACCACCAGAGCTCCTCTCCACCTCAACCCACCCCCAAAACCTCTCCTCCTCTCCCCATGGTTTGGCCACATTTGCGATTTGAAGTTCGCTTGGTCATTCGTCGTCTTTTGTCTCTTGCGCCGCTCCGGTGGAGCTTCGCCATCGCCGTCACCACCGCCGGCACCGCGACGTCATACTTCACGCTGCATCGCACCACCGTGCACTACTCGCCGCGTGTCTTGTCACCACCGATCAACCGCCGCCACCATGAGGTAGAGTACCTCGCCGCCTTCCGTTTTGGTAGTTTGTCTGCCACCGCCCTTGTCCTTCATCGGCGCCATATCATTTTTTGTATTGCTTATCGCTCGGTTCACATGAGGAAGATGAACAAGATAACTAATAATGCAAGTTCATTTTGTACATACCCTTAAATCCTTCCAAAAATCATTTCTCGCTAATGCAACTCCAAACCGATGATTCTTCCTCGTAAAATCATCCTTTATTTTTTAGTATTTATTTTGTAAATTTTAGTTTTTATTTTATTTTCACTGTTTATTCGATTTTGCGCCATCACGCCGCATTGTCGCGGGGCGAACCGCCACTACCATCGGGTAGAGTACCTCGCCGGGGTTCCATTTTTGTTGTTCGCCGTTTATCTGTCCCTTCCTATCGCCTGCACGGCCAATTCTTCCACGACTTTCACTATTCATGTATGCATGGGATGAATAGTGCTATGTACGTACTCAACTTCGCCACCTCCGCTTCTCCCTCCTCGATCGCCTTTTTCGAACCGATCCGATCGCCGCGCCCCTTGCTTCCCCTTCCTATCCCTAGAGTTCGCCGAGCTCTTTTCGCCACAACCTTCTGTCGTCGTTTCCGGCGCCGTCTTTGATCCGCCGGCAATGTCGTCACTACCGTTAGCTTCGCCTCACGATGCTCTACGTTGTGCTACCTTCTTTTTCTCCAAAACATCATCAGCTCTCTCGCGCTACTATTCACCTTTCACAGTTTTGTGCGCCAGATCGCTACCGACCTCCGCCAGATGAGGCGACCACCATCATTGGGTCCGGTCCGTCTCGCCGCTAGGATTTCATTTGGCTAGTTCGCGACCTCCCCTTCCTTTCCTCGCCGACGCCATCATTTTTCCCTGATCTGGCACTATTCATGTCTATTGAAATTCTATATTTCATGTGACTTTGAACCTTCCGAAAATTCGTTCTCACTCATACGAACTCCGATTCCATCGATTCCAATTCCTATATTCATATAAAGTCTATATCTTACTTCCAGTATTTATCTTATAATTTTTGGATTTTACTTGTATTTTATTTGAATGTTATTTGAATTTGGATCGTTTACGCGTATAGATTTCGACGACTTCGGACAACCGGATTTCGACGCCGTTTGAGAACATCGATTAACCAAGCAAGACAAGTTATACCTTTGATCATATTTGATCCCATTATTTAAAATTTATTTAAATTCTTGTTTAAACTATTATTGCATGCTTATTTCTATTCAAGTAATTTAATTACATGTTTTTCAATTATAGTTATTCCCATTACCATTGTATAGCCCACTTTGTTATTGAATCAAACATACCTTGACACCTTAGACAAAAATCTGGTTTATGCAATAGTATAAACTAGAACATTTTGGAAAAAAAATATATGCTTAGACATGCTTAGAGAAAAAATGTTTAGTTTCAGGAATTTGGCCAAATAATCAATTATTACTTAAAACCCTATAGCATTGGTTTGTCATGGAAGAATTTGCAAATGACTTTGAAAAGCAAAAATGAAAAGTTGGTTTGTACTTGGGCGAAATGGATGCTTGGTGGGTGCAGTTTATGCACGTGTTCAATCCGGTAGGATTGAGACCTGTGGGTTATTTTGGAAGTCGCCCAAGTCAGTTAAGGGCCGGTCTTCGAGCCGCATCTTGCTAAGCCACATCGTACTACCACATGTCCTGTATGGGCAGGACCTGGCTAAATAATTTGTAACATTCCACCGTAATTGTGCCATGTTGATGTGTGGGTGTCAGGATGACCTATACTTTTATATATTCCCACATGGCGCAAGAGGGGGCTTGAATCCGGCAGGTGGTTAGCCCAATGGAAGCGAAACCTTAGCGAGTCAGGGCTATGGTGGGATGGTGCATTGTAAAAGCCTTGACACGTGCTCTAGACTGCTTACCTAAGGTAGTGAGTAGTGGTATCGACGGATGCCAAACAAACTAGAGAATTCATGTCTTGTGGGTAAAGTTGTACAACCTCTGCAGAGTGTAAACTATTCAATATCCGTGTCCACGGCCGGGATATGCCGAGCAAAGCCACTCAAGGTTAGACTTTGATTTTATTTTAAAAATGATTTTTGCAAATGATTTGAGGATGGTTAATCCTTGTGGTAAAATTGGTCGGTTAGCCATGTGATAGGAGGGTATCCAACACTATGTTTCATATGGAGGTTATACTACTATAAAACTTGAGAATTTATCAAATGAATTTTAGTTATAGAATAACTGCTTTGGAACTTAGTACAAATATTAAAAGAAAATATTACTTTATGCAAAATCAACCAATAAGCCTTCCTTTGATATATCCATGCATGCATTAACTCTGTTACTGGGTGTAACTTGCGAGCACGGTAGTTTTGCTAACCCTTGCTTCATGCAAATAAATTTCAGAGAACGACTTCGGATCTCGATGACTAGGCCGCTACCCCAGTCGATTGCCTGTGGCAGATCAGTTGGACTCCACTACTTCTTCGTCTTCCGCTGTGTTTGTTTATTGTTGGCTTGTAAGCCTCTTTTGTAATAAATTCTGTTGATAATTAATAAAGTTATGTGAATTATGGATGTTACCATATTTTTTTGTTGTGTGAACTAGCTACCGATCATGGAACTAGTTCGTAAATACAGAGAATTTCGGGTGTTACTCTGTCCGACACAGATCACGTAACACCCCAATTTTCTGAGGTTTAAAAATCCTTTTGAGTAGTTTAGTCCCTTAGAAAATTCACCAATTTTATTTGAATTTAATCAAGCTTAAATGGACTTTCAAATGTCAAAACAATTTAATGTGACTAATTTGAACATCAATTAATTACAAAACTATTTTATTTGAGTTCTTTGTGCTTAAAAATATTTTCTAGATTTTTCTGGAATTTTTCCAAGTTCATTTGCTAATTTTTATTTTCTATTTGGCTTTACTGGTATTTCTAAAATAGAAAAGCTAATGAAACTCTCAGAATTGCCTGTGGGCCGAAACCCTTTTCCTTGGCCCATTCTCTAGTCTTTTCGGCCCAAACCGCAGCCAACCCATCTCCTTTCTCTCTCCCCATGCGAGCGCCTGACCCCACCAGTCAGGCTCACTAGCACCTTTTGGCTATGCATTTCCCCCAAACCTGTGTCGCTGACTAGTGGGTCCCACCGAAACACTATTCTTCATCTCCATCGCGAACTCCATCTCTAAGTTTCTCGCGTGCACACCTCGTCGTCGGCATCGACTCAGATATGCCCTCCCTGACCCTATTTAAGGGCCCGCACCGCATAAAATTCTTTGCACCTACCCCGTTCAAAACCTAAAGTCGTTCCTGAGTGTGTCGCCTTTTCGTTGAATCGAGCCCTAGAAGCTAAGCACCGCC
The DNA here is from genome assembly GCA_036346395.1 of Hsuehochloa calcarea. NCBI lineage: Eukaryota > Viridiplantae > Streptophyta > Magnoliopsida > Poales > Poaceae > Hsuehochloa > Hsuehochloa calcarea. The sequence goes on along the minus strand of CM070609.1, from coordinate 56,910,022 downwards.
GAACTCTTCCTCACCAGTTTTTATCACCATCGGTGAGCCTTCGTCCACTTCGTCAACAAAAATGAGATCCCGGCTTCACATTCTATACGAGGCGCACTTCCTCGTCATCGGGAACACGCCACTTCGTCGGTGCCACCGTGAGCCACACTACTTCGCCGCCTTGAGCCTCGCCACCGCCTCAGTGGTCATATCTAATGGAATCCAATCGCGTCACTGTGTTGCTCGTGTTGTGTTTACCCAGATCCTGACCTTGGTTGTCACTAGCGAGCCACCATTTGTCGAAATCCATAGGGACCCAAGCCGCCGCCACTGTGAGCTAGCGTGTCGCCACATGTCCATGGCATCACCTGCCACCTCAACACATGTGCTTGCATGTCGACCGAGTTACCGCCAGCGTGTCCCCTGCAAACCCTAAAAACCAGATCCAATCTCAGTAGATCTAGTCCACTGTGAGCCAAATCTCTGTCGTTTGGGTCCCACTTGTCAGTTTCACTATGCTATAGTCCCATGGGCCATAGACCCATAGACCATATCCATGAACCAGGTCCATAGGCCCCTAGTCCCGCATGTCGGCCACTGTGTCGGGCTTTTCGAATTATCTTTAATTCAAAAATTTGTTGCAGGCGTCATGTTGATATAGTAATTCAGGATTTCCAGTGGAAAGATAATTCAGGAAATTCAAAATAGAAACTCCTTTTTCTTTTTCTTAGGTTTAGATCTTCCAAAAGCCTGTTCTTCCTTATACGAATTCCATTTGAGCCCATTCAAATTTCTAAATTCAAGTGCTACCTTTCTGAGATTTTTATTTAATTTTTGGAGTTTTTTATCTCTCTATTTTGTATTTCTTTTGTTTATTTTCTTTTGTTTGCAAGTAGACATTGATACTTCAGGAGTTTTCAAAGGAGAAGTTGATCAAGCTCAAGACTAGTACCAAGACTTATTCCAAGGTAAGTTGTACCTTTGACCATGTTGAACACAATTTTCCAAAATTGCCTTGATTCAAATTATTGTATTTTATTTTAGGTATTTATTTAAATATTTTGGGATTAGTTATATATCAATTTGTTTATATCCACCTTGTTTATTATACTATCCTGATATTTTCTCACTTTATTTAGTCAAGTAATAGTTGTTATTAACATAGCACCAACATGCGTTGGTTAGATACGAATAGTCTGCTTAGCCATGCAACGAGTCATCAATATCATTTGAGTTGCAAATATAAACTTGACTAAGTGATTATGAAACTTGTGTAAAAATGTGTGTAGTATGCTATTGTTGGACCGTAAAGGCGACTAGAGGGGGGGGGGGGGTGAATAGGAGCACGCTCACTTTTTCACAAATTATGAACTCAATACAATTTCACTCCAGTAGCTATTAGAAAGCTATGAAGATCAATATACCAGTACAGCGGAAGACTAGTATTGAATTCAATTAAACCCCCTAAGCAAAATAACAAAATCAACTAAGATTGCAAACTCACAAAGACGGGCGGTCCGATCACTGATCTAACCGGTCGGACCGATTGTCGCGGTTCGACCGGCGTTAGTCATGGCGGTCGGACCGTCCAAAATCGGTCCGACCGGTGATGACGGCGGTCCGACCGCCGACTCGAACCGATCCGCAACAAGAAAATCAGCCGATGACGGTTGCAATTAGGTGAAACTTTTGATTCTCAACTCCAATCTTTATGAAACTTTGCACACACCTTCTATATGCTATTGAGGACCTATTCCAATCGAATATTATGATAATTCTTGAACGATCTTGAGCAATTGCCAATTGATTAATGTAAGGTCTAAAACCGGCAAGAACGAAAACTTGATCCTAAAGCTTGTTCGTGAGTGATTGATGATCAAGATGATGCTAGATAGATTCACACATATCACAGCAAGCTAATTCACGTGAAAGAATCAATCACAAACTTGCGGATCAAAGAAAGCCCTAAAAACACGAATTTGAAAGCAAGAACGAAAAGAGACTTATCTCAAGCAAACCTTGCATAGATTGATTTCGTGATTGAAGCTGGATTACATCCACACCATCATGGATCAGTGGACAATCAAAGATCATGAAATTCTCCTCAAACCATGAAAAGCCCTAGCCTTCACCTCAACTCCCCTAAAGATAATTAGGATTTTGAAACATAAAAAGGAGAGAGAGGGAGAGGTGCAGCCACCATCTCCTCCTATTTATAGTGGAGGCCTAAAACTCTTAGGGTTTGACTCTCTTGGGCTCCCGTTAAGGCCCACTAACAAACGGGTCACACACGCACGCTTCGCGAAGCGCCGTTTTTAACTTTTGACCTAAACCGCTTCACCATGCGTCATGGATTTGCCAATAGGTCACCCTTGTCCATCTTGTGTCACGCTTGAGTCGTCGACCACCCGCATCGCCGATCGCTCGACCTCAACTCTCCAAGTCTAGTCCCGATTCTCCTCGCCGCTGACCGTCGTTGACCACCAAGCTACCGCACAACCATAGACAAGCAAACACGATTCGGGAACAAGTTCTTCACAACTTGACCCATGTTAGTCAAAACATGCATCATGCAAATCATATGCCATGAAACCAATGACTTTGACCTAACAAAACAACATCGCCACGGTTGGCCGACGCTCAGTAGAAACCGGTCCCGACCGCCCAGTGAGTTGGCCGGACCGCCCCATGGCGGTCGGATCGCTCCTCAGGCGCCGGTCGGACCGCCACTGTGACTTAGCCGAATTTCATACCTCAAAACCAAACCTTCCGAAACTTAAATCCAATAGAACTTCATCGAGACTCCAAAATTATGAGACCAAGTGCATTGGGATCCCTCACTTGCCTACAATACCTATTTTTGGCCCAACCCATTCTCGAGAACTTTTAGGTCATTGCCGGTCCGATCGCCCCACATGGCCTGGCCCGACCGATTTGGGACCGATCGGATCGCGTGTAAGGACCGGTCGGACCGCCCCGCCGTAATACCGTAGCTTTGTCGAAAACACGTGAAACTACAAACCGTAAACGCCATTGCCAATTGTCACATCACCCTAAGATCCGAGCATATCCCCATGAAATCCACAATCTCCCCTTGATGAACACATTGGCAATTATCCGTAAAATGTAAGTAAGAGGTTTGAAAACGAAGTTTACTCGCAGCAGACAAAGGCACAACTTGGTCCATAAGCAAGAAAAAGCAATGAAAATGACCAAGCGGCATCGAATAGTATAGGCATGTGAGACAAGGCAAAAGAAAGCATAAAACTTTGATTTCGAAAAGGGTCAAAATTCTCACATGAGGTCCATATGAAAGAACAATTGTTCAATTGACCTATGATCATTGTGAGGATAAAAGAATGCAGTTCAAGTTCATAATATACAATAAGACAATAAGAATGCAACTCAAGAACTCCCCCTCACTATGATCCTCAAATTTTCAAATTTTCTCCCCTTTGTACAAACTTCTCCCCCAACAAAGAAATATATTCTCATTAACACATCTTCTCTTCTCATTTAACACATCTTCTCCCCCTTTGACAATGGATTCATCAAGGAATCACACCTTCCTCTCATCCAGAGATAACAAATAGAAAAAAGGAAGAAGCGGAAACAAAAGAAGCATAAAGAGGAGTATGCATGAAGTGCAATGGAGTGGCTTTTTTTTTGTATTTTTCAATTTTTGATTACAAGAAGCTTTGGAGATTACCCAAAAGAACAATCTAGTATCTCTAATATTGCACAAACAACATATCAAGTCTGACAGTGCTAGCAAGATCATGGTAAGACATATATATCAAAGCTAAGCACAAAGGCTCAAAAGTAAAGCAGTAGATTTGATCAATTTAAGCAACGCTCAAATTCAAAGAAGTTCATCAACAGGATCCTAAAGTGAAATTGGTCATGTCAAAATGTCAAAGTGAGATCAAAAATCTAACAAAGACCACATTAAGAGTCAATCAAGTCCCGTATTGAATCATTTTGCTCAATATTTTGTAAACGCCCATTTGTCAACATTTTTCTCATCTGCATTGAATATTGAAGTTGACTAATGATCTAACTTAGTGACAAGATCCTGGACTAGGAGCCATCCACAAACTCATCCTAAGCTTCACCAAAAGTTGATTAAAGGTATATCTTAGTAAAGAAGATCCCGACTAGGAGCCATCCACAAACTCTTTCTAAGCTTCTACCGGGCGACAAATCTTGAGGTTCATGTCATTTCGACAAGCAAATTCCCCATGAGATCGTCTAGTTCATCAAACTATCTCCAAGTTCATGTCATTTGACAAGGCCTCGTAAGAATAGTTTGGCACAATTTAAGCATAAGACAATCTTGATTTTCATTTTTCACATGAGCAGCTTTTAGAATCTCAAGAACACAAAAGCTCAAGTAATGGTCAATTTTAGATCAAAGAGCTAACAAAGCAATTCTAACAGGGCCAATGTCACAAGAGGAGCACTAATTGCGTAACTCGCTAAAACATCCACAAATTGTAATTTCTTAGTTTGAGTTGTTTAAAAGATTCTAGCTCATATAGCAAAGACTTAGCTACACATGTAAAAGCATGATAATTCTAGCAAGTCAAAGAACTAGACATGACATTGAGCAAGAATTGAAATACAAAAGCTCTAAAGGGTAATAGGCAAAGCTTCATCAATTTTTTTTTTTAAAAAAATAAGCAAAAAATCTTATATTACAATGCATCTTTTTGGATTTTTCATACCATTTGTTGTAACTACTTGTTGGAGTTTTCATATGAATGCAATATGACACAATGAGATGCAATTAAAAACCTAAAACCTAAAAAGTTCAAAAGATCACTAAGTTCGTAAAAAGAACAATAAAAGATCAAAAGAACAAGGAAAGATAAGAAAAGATCAAACTCCCCTCAAACTAACCCATAAGGATAAATTACCCCTAACTCGCTTCTTAAGGATGAAAATCTGGTTTGATCTAAAGGTTTGGTAAGAATATATGCCAATTGAGCTTTGGACTCTACGAAGTGCATCACAATATCACCTTTTTCAACGTGATCTTTAAGGAAGTGAAAGCGAATGTCTATGTGCTTAGTCCTAGAATGTTGCAATCGGGTTTTTAGCAATATTAATAGCGAAGTGTTATCACGTAAAAGAGGAACACTAGCAAAGTTTAACCCATAATCTTTCAAAGTGGACGCCATCCACAAAATCAGCACAAGAATTCTAGCAAAGCAGACTACATACTCCGCCTCAAGAAGTGGATTGTGCAATGTAAGACCGCTTCCTAGAAGACCAAGATACAAGAGAAGTGCCTAGGAAGTGACAAAGCTCGAGGTACTCTTCCTATCTAACCGATGACCCAAAATCGAATCAAAACCTCTAATGGACAAAGTCAAGAGCGGGAATACCAAATGCCATATAAGAGGGTAGAGTGTAAATACCGAATATGCGCTTAACGGCTTGGCGATGGAAGTTCTCTGAGACGCTCAAATCTTGCACAAAGGCATACCGTGAAGTGAATGTCCGGTCTCGAGGCCGTCAAATATGTATGGAGCCGATCATGTCATGCAGATTGCTGATCCACGACTTCTCCTTCCTCATCCGGATCCAAAATAAATGGTTGCCATGGAGTGGAAATTGGCTTGCAATACCCATGTTGAAGCGCTTGAGTAGATCTTTAGTGTACTTCGTCGATGGATGAAAGTTCCTTCCTTGCATTGCTTGATTTGAAGTCCCAAAAAGTAATTAAGCTCTCCCATCATACTCATCTCGAATTCCCGGACATAGTGTCGTAAAAGTCGAAACAAGAGCATTAGAGGAACCACCAAAAATAATATCATCCACGTAAATTTGAGCAAGGTGAAGCCATTGTCATGTCTAAGAATAAATAGAGTTTTATCCACTTTACCCATCTCAAAATTATTTTTAAGCAAGAAGGTCTTAAGTCTATCATACTGTGCTCTAGGGCTTGTTTAAGACCATATAATGCTTTAGATAGCTTGAAAACACGATTTGGATATTTAGGATCCTCAAAACCAGGGGTTGCTTAACATACACTTCCTCATCTATGAAACCATTTAAAAGGCACTTTTAACATCCATCCGATATAATTTAAAACCTTTTGATGCAGCAAATGCAAGGTAATGCGAATGGCTTCTAGTCTAGCAACAGAGCAAATGTCTCATCAAAATCTAACCCTCAACTTGGTCAAACCCCGAGCTACCAATCTGCTTTATTTCTAACCACGTAACCATCCTCACCTTGTTTATTCTTAAACACCCAACGGGTTCCTATAACATTATGACCACTAGGAGGTTCTACTAGGTTCCAAACTTTGTTTCTTTCAAAATTCTCTAACTCCTCATGCATGGCATTTACCCATTTCGAATCGATAAAGCATGTGATATATCGCGGGTTCAAAAGAAGCAACAAAAGCCGAATGAGAGTAGAGATTTGGATCATTATACCGAGCGAGTGACTCGCCATGTAGATTACCTATTATCTGCTCGGAGGATGCCGTCTTTGAATGCGAAGTGGAGCGCCGGGTGAGATACCGCTTTCTTCGACCTCCGCAGTATCTGCGATGATGAAGATGCAACAGAGCCTCAATCAAGGTGAAGTAGACGAAAGGTGTTCTTGTATCAAGATGGGCGCCAAGAGCAGCAGATGAAGGAATGATATTAGCTTCGCCCTCATCTTCCTCCACAAAAATGCTCTCTGTCACTGTAAATCATCTCAGAGCAATAGATCTAGCTCTGTGGCTAGTCTCATCAAAAGTGACATTACAAGTCTCTGAATAATGTTAGTCTCAAGATTAAAACCCGAAACCCTCGAATGAGCAGGATAACCCATAAATATCCCATCAAAAGTTCTTGATTCAAATTTATCTAAATTGCTCTGTCTTAAGAATAAAACATTTTGATCCAAAACTCAAAATGCGAAGCAGAGGGTTTTCTACCAAAACGAAGCTCAAGGAGTCTTGCCTAAAGAAGGTCTCAAAAGACACGATTTGCAATATGGCAAGCAAGAGCAATAGCTTCGCCCAAAATCTCCTCGGTGTGCTATACTCATCTAGCATCGTTTCTAGCCATTTCGACTAAGGTCCTATTCTTCCTTTCCACCACGCCATTTTGTTGAGGTACGTGTGGAGAGGAGAACTGATGCTCAATACTACGCCAAAGACAAAAAGAAGCAAAAGAAGCATTTTGAACTCCGTGCCATTATCACTGCGAATCGCTCTCAAAGCACCGTGAAGCTCGAAGCCAAACGAAGAACAAGGTCATGAAAATAACCAAAAGCTTCATCTTTTGAAGTAAGAAAGAACACCCAAGTATATCTAGAAAGATCATCGACTATGACAAGAATATACCATTTTCCACCGATCGATCGGACTCTGGCAGACCAACAAGATCCATATGAAGCAACCGCCCCGGTCCGTACCATAACCATAGTCATGAGAAGGGTGTGAGGCGGCAACTTGTTTGCCATGCCTACTGTGGCGCACATACAAAGATCCTTGATGACTTTGAGTTTGGGCAAACCTCTCATGAGATCAAGGTTGCTAACTCGTGTCGATGATCAAAACCAATGTGCCCCAAACGTCGATGCCAAAGCCGTAAATCAAGAAGATGTAAGCAAACATTTAAGAGATCCAAGAAGAGATTCGAAAATCAGCCCAAAAATTCTACCAACTCTAGAGATTCCAAATACAAGCTCACCAAGAGAATCAAGCACACGACAAGCATTTTTCTTAAAAATACCTCATAGCCATCATCAAGAAGTCGAGAAACAGAAGGAGATTATACCTAAGCTTGTCCACAAGAGCGACATCCTTTAGAATGAATTTGTTGTTCACCCTAATTGATCCTGTTCCTTCAATTCGCCCTTGTGTATCATCTCCAAAGGTGATGAAGTCATCACTGTTCTCGCGTGAAAGAGGTGAACCATTTTGAGTTCTTGGTCATGTGGCGTGAACATCCGGAGTCAACGAACCACGTGTTCTTCCCTTTCCGCGATAATCCTCAAAATCAAGGAACAAAAGAACGATGTGTCTCAACATTGGGTTAGATAAACATGATTTAGGAATCCAAGATCGAGACACACGCCCGCAAGGAGTATACAAACCGTAAGTACTATCCTTGATTTCATCTAACATTCTGTTATGAGCAATGTTTAAATTAAGATGAGACTTGAACTGTCCATGGGCGGTCCGACGGCGAAGGTCAAGCGGTCGATCGGCGACCAAAACGGTCGACCGGTGATCACTCAAATGTCGACCTTGAATTGATAAACATTAGCATTAGGATATTTAGGAACATAATGATTTGCATGAGAGAAAATCCTAATCCGTGTTTGTTCTTTTCAATGTTACCATGTCTCATAGAAGCTCTAGGTTGCATGAATGAAATTCTATCAAAATTTTTCCTATCATTTTTCAACCTACGCCACATGTATTCAATCAAATGCCCACCTTTCTTGCAATAAGTGCAATGGTACTTGGTACCACTAGAAGAAGCACCATTTGAATTAATACAAGGTTGGGCAAAGCCCGCAGATTTAAAAGATGTTTTTGCAGTTGGGTTTTGAATTCAATTAAACCTTTTCCAAGACTTGAATGGCTTTTGGGTTTGAATTGTCTTGAAAAGAATTGAATCCTAAACCTTGCTTCTTATAAGGAGTTTTAGACTTGTCAAGAATCATGTTTAATTGTTTCTTACCTTTAGAAAATTCTCTAATGTATCATGAAGGTAAGCATTTTCTTTTCTCAAGTTAACACAAGCATCACAAGTTTTATCCATAGATTTCTCCTTATAAAAGCAATTTCAAGCTTAAGAGCGAACAAGAAGCACAAGTAGTATTTTCAATATTGTCCTTAAGCTTAGCATATTTGACTCTAGCGACTTCTAAGATATCTTTGATTTCACGTTCCTTTTCTAAACATGAAGTGCAAGGGCTAGAATCAAACACATCAAAAGCAATCAATTTACTAGATTCTAAACATTTTTCACAAGGAGCACTTTTAATTTCATTTAGTTCAGATCTAGCATTCTCAAGTTGTTGTACGTAAATATTATGAGCAGCTTTGTAACTTAGTAATTTCGAGTGCATAGCATGACAAGATAAACATTCATCAGTTCAAGAGTCTTAGCATTTTAAGCTCTACTTTCAGCTTGTTAATCTTTGACTCTAATTTCTTATTTTTGTCATAACAAATTCTAGCGCTTCATCTTGACTAAGCAATTGCTCAACTATAGACTCATATTTAGCGTAAAGCTCATCATAAGAAAAAGATACCTCATCATCATCAATGTCGCTTGTGTCACCATGAAGCACATGCGGTGAAGTCTTTGGCCTTCCCTTTCTTTTTGCCTTGAGGGATCTCCTCCTCCTTGTCCTCCTCACTCCAAAGATCCACATCGCTCAAGGATTGATTCTCAAAGCGGCAAGGACCCGTGAGCAGCCTTCACAAGCTTATTAGCCTCATACCTTGATTTGTTGAAAGGAGGCTTCTTCCAAGTCGGCTTTCCTTCCTTATGATTGCTCTTACCTTTCAAACTTGGGGCAATTTGTCTTGATATGATTGAGCTCACCACATTCATAGCATGTCACCGACCACCTCTCTTTTGTTTCTCACATTATTGTAGGCCCGTGAATTTTTTAGCAAGAAGAGCTAACTCTGCTTCAGAATACTTTCAAGCTCCTCTTCATGAATAGCAGATAAACAAGTAAATGAAAATCCGTAAGAAGATTCAAAAGAGTCATCAAAAGCCTTTTGAGAGGATCTGCTACCAAAGCTAAATTATCTTTCTTGGGATGATCAACTCTTTTAATTTCACGAGTCTTGAGTTTACTATAAAGCAATTCTAAAGTAAGACTTGAAAGATCAACATTTTCTTCTATAGCAAGAGCCTTCATCTCCCACTCCTTGGTGTTGATTGCACCAAGAGATGGGTGGCATTTTCAGATTGAGAATATTCAATATCAACAAATTTTCATTTGATTAATTACTTTATTAAAGCGATCGAAAATGTCATCGATGCTCTCTCCAGACGATCTCGAATTTATTGTATTCACGCTTGTAAACTGCTTAACGCACCTTTTTGATTTGGGACGAACCTCATGATATGTTTCGAGAGTGTTCCAAATTTCATGCGCAGCTTGAAAGATTGCAAATTCTATCATATTCTTGTCTACCGAGTGCACCATATAAAATATTCTTAGCCTTATTGTTGTTAGCCAAAAGAATTGCGTATGTGTAGCAATTTCGTGAATAACCAATGGGCTCTAACAACATCCCAAATAGCTTGTCCTCGCTCTCAAGAAAGACGCGCATACGATTCTTCCAATAGGCATAGTCGTGCCCATCGAAGATATGCGGTTTAGTAGAAAACTTATCCATCGCTAAAGTTCAAAGTGACCTGTTAAGATCAAGATTGAACTAACCGGCTCGATACCACTTGTTGGACCGTAAAGGCGACTAGAGGGGGTGAATAGAGCACGCCACTTTTTCACAAATTATGAACTCAATACAATTTCACTCCAAGAGCTATTAGAAAGCTATGAAGATCAATATACCAAGACAAATGGAAGACTAGTATTGAATTCAATTAAACCCCTAAGCAAAATAACAAAATCAACTAAGATTGCAAACTCACAAAGACGGCGGTTCGACTGCTGACCCAACCGGTCGGACCGATTGTCGGGCCGTCGACCGGCGTTAGTCGGGCGGTCGGACGGTCCAAAATCGGTCCGACCGCCGACTCGTAACCGATCCGCAACAAGAAAATCAGCCCGATGACGGTTGCAATTAGGTGAAACTTTTGATTCTCAACTCCAATCTTTATGAAACTTTGCACACACCTTCTATATGCTATTGAGGACCTATTCCAATCGAATATTATGATAATTCTTGGAACGATCTTGAGCAATTGCCAATTGATTAATGAAGGTCTAAAACCGGGCAAGAACGAAAACTTGATCCTAAAGCTTGTTCGTGAGTGATTGATGATCAAGATGATGCTAGATAGATTCACACATATCACAGCAAGCTAATTCACATGAAAGAATCAATCACAAACTTGCGGATCAAAGAAAGCCCTAAAAACACGAATTTGAAAGCAAGAACGAAAAGAGACTTATCTCAAGCAAACCTTGCATAGATTGATTTCGTGATTGAAGCTGGATTACATCCACACCATCATGGATCAGTGGACAATCAAAGATCACGAAATTCTCCTCAAACCATGAAAAGCCCTAGCCTCCACCTCAACTCCCCTAAAGACAATTAGGATTTTGAAACATAAAAAGGAGAGAGAGGGAGAGGTGCAGCCACCATCTCCTCCTATTTATAGTGGAGGCCTAAAACTCTTAGGGTTTGACTCTCTTGGGCTCCCGTTAAGGCCCACTAACAAATGGGTCACACACGCACGCTTCGCGAAGCGCTGTTTTTAACTTTTGACCTAAACCGCTTCACCATGCGTCATGGATTTGCCAATAGGTCACCCTTGTCCATCTTGTGTCACGCTTGAGTCGTCGACCACCCGCATCGCCGATCGCTCGACCTCAACTCTCCAAGTCTAGTCCCGATTCTCCTCGCCGCTGACCGTCGCTGACCACCAAGCTACCCGCACAACCATAGACAAGCAAACACGATTCGGAATAAGTTCTTCACAACTTGACCCATGTTAGTCAAAACATGCATCATGCAAATCATATGCCATGAAACCAATGACTTTGACCTAACAAAACAACATCGCCACGGTTGGCCGACGCTCATAGAATCGGTCGACCGCTCCAGTGAGTTGGTCGGACCGCCCATGGCGGCCGGATCGCTCCTCGTGAGCGGTCGGACCGCCACCTGTGGACTTAGCCGAATTTCATACCCTCAAAACCAAACCTTCTCGAAACTTAAACCAATAGAACTTATCGAGACTCCAAAAATTATGAGACCAAGTGCATTGGGATCGCCTCACTTGCCTACAATACCTATTTTTGGCCCAGCCCATTCTGAGAACTTTTAGGTCATTGCCGGTCCGACCGCCCCACATGGCCGGTCCGACCGATTTGGGACCGGTCGGACCGCCGTGTAAGGACCGGTCGGACCGCCCCTGTCCAGAATACCTGTAGCTTTGTCGAAAACACGTGAAACTACAAACCGTAAACGCCATTGCCAATTGTCACATCACCCTAAGATCTGGAGCATATCCCCATGAAATCCACAGCTATTACTCATTGATGGCATGTGTTGCACTTAACCAATAGGGTGGGAAAAGATTTAGAATGAGACGAGTGAATGGAACTGTGTGATTGGGAAAATGTTAATGTGATTAATTAGTTAGAATTTTGGCTGTTCGCCTTGGTAAATTAAGGACTTAACTTTGTACACCGTTGAACCGAGCCAAACTGTACAACCACATGCCTGATGGGACGGGCCTAACTTAGTAAGCTATGGAATCTTGACATTAACTACTCAGGCATGTAGGATAGATCAGGTGCTAGGGTGGAGTGTGTACTACTATAGTAGGGTCAAATCGATGGACATTCGCCACTTCTCGGTCTAACGGTGTGCGTCGATCAAAGCGCTAACGTCGAGGTTGGTACGACGGGAAAATACATCGGGAGGGTCAATTGTCAAGGTGAAGTTTCAGAATGGTTTTGTTATGATTGGTTCTAGCTACACTAGTTATATGGTGTGGGTAAAGTGTACTACCTCTGTAGAGTGTAAATCAATCTATTCTAATGGCTGCGTCCGTGATCGTGGACATACTCGGGGATTTCACACGAGGGGTACATTTTCATAAAACAAATGGGAAGGGATAACGGTGTGGGATAACTTATGTAGCTGTGTGAAAGAAATTGTTTAGGTTATGGAAGCTTTGTGAAAACACTTGTTAAATTATTATTATTTATTTGTTTTGAATTACACTTTCAATCTATTATTTATATTCAATTGCAAATGTTGCTTTATTGCAAAATAACCATAGAAGTACTCGTAGTACTCATTCTTGCTGCAATCATCAGCTGAAGTGGAGGAATTGTCGCCTGCTTACGAGGAGTTCTATAAGGATGGTGATCATTAGGTCTTGATCCCAATTGGTTGCCTGTGGCCAGTCGATGGGTATCCACTGAAGTTACTTTTGTTCCGTTATTGTTTGTTTGATTAGTGTCAGCCCTGCGTGGCTTAATAATTGTAAACTCGACCATAAGGTTAAAACCATTATTTATTTAATCAAATTAGTCGTTTATTCTTATATTCGTCTTTTGTGGAATGATATTCATCTATGTTGACACTATGTGTACTAGCTTGATCCTGGACTAGTGCAGTATACACAAAGGGTCCAGATTTGCATATTTTGGTCCCAACATCACGCTAGTGCACACAGTATCAACAAAGACTAATATCATTCCACACAAGACGAATATAAGAATAAATGACTAATTTGATTAATAAATAATAGTTGTGACCTTATGGTCGAGTTTACACTTATTAAGACACGCAGGACTGACACTAAATAAAGAGACAACAGTAGAACGAAAACAACTACAGCGGAAACCCATCGACTAATTGCCACAGGCAACCAACTGAGATCAAGACCTAGCGATCACCATCCTCGTAAAACTCCTCAAAAGCAGATGAAGACTCATCCACTTCAGCTGCATGATTGCAGTAAGAATGAGTACTCCAAGTACGCAACAAGTTGTACCACATAATGCAATTATAGATGATGGCCTATTCCAAAGAAAAAATATTTATATGGTTATTTTGCAATAAGCAATATTTTCAATTGAATACCAATAATAGATTGAAGGTGAAATTTAAAATGAATAAATAGTAATAGTTTAATAATTATTTTCACAAAGGACACGAAGTCTAAGCAATTTCTTTCACACAACCATATGAGTTTAAATCACACAGCTACCCCTTCCCAAATGTTTTATGAAAATCTACACCTCATGTGAAATCCCCGAGCATGTCCATGACCGCGGACACGATTATTTGAATAGATTGATTAACACTATGTGCAGGTTTGTACACTTTACCCACAAGATATAACCAGTGTAGCTAGCACCAATCACAACAAAACATTTCTGAAACTTCACCTTGACAATTGACCCTCCCGATGTGTTTTACCGTCGTACCAACCATAACAAAGTGCTTTGGTCCGACGCAGATCGTTGGACCCAGAGACGGTGACCGCTCAGAAGTGTGACCCGACATAGTAGTACACACCTCCACCCTGGCACACAGTCTAACCTACATGCCAGAGTAATCAATGCCAAGATTTTGTAGCTTACTAAGTTAAACATTTCCCATACCAGGCATGTGGACGTGTAGTTATGGCTCAGTTCAATGGCAAACAAAATTAAGTCCTTAATTGACCAAGGCGGGACTGTCCAATTTCTAACCAAATTACCAGATTCATATTTTCCCAATCACATAGTTCCACCATATCACAATTCTTTCAACTCGCCACAGTCTAAATCTTTCCCCGCCCTGTTGGTTAAATGCATCACAAGCCATCAACGAGTGACAACACACGTCACATAGTTTTTACACAAAGTTTCATAATCACTTAGTCAAATTTATATTTGCAACTCAAAATGATATCAATAACACGTTACATGGCTAAGCAGACTATTCGTGTCTAACCAACCCACATTTGTACTACAATAATACCAACTAATAATTAACCAAGATAGAATGACAACAGATCATGGTAATACAAAGAGCAAAATGGATATAATCAAATAGGTGTATAGCTAGTCACAAAACATTTGAAGAATTAAATACTTGAAATAACATGTAATAGTTCGAATCAAAGTAGTTTTGAAAAACTGGGTTCAACATGTTCAAAGGTACAACTTGCCTTGGAACAAGTCTTGTCACTAGTCTTGATCTTGATAAACTCCTCCTTCCTCAAAATCTCCTGAGGTATCAACGTCTACTAGCAAACGAAAGAGAAAACCAAATAAATACAAAATAGAGCAACAAATAAACTCCATATATATATATATATATATATATATATATATCAGGAAGGTAGACCTTGAATTTAGAAACTTGAATGGTTCAATCGGAGTTCGTATAAGGAAGAACGGGCTCTCGGAATATTTAAATCTAAGAAAAAGAGAAAGAAAACACTATTTAAAATTTTTAGATTTTTTTTGAAAGGAAATTCTAAAATATTGCATCAGCATGACATCACGGATAAATTTCAGAATTAAAAGAAAATATGAAAAATAGGGAATAGAGACTGATAGGTGGGACCCACGGCCTCTCAATTTGTTCCATGGCTATAGTCTATGGGTCTATGACTCATGGGCCTTTGAATAGTGGATCGACATATGTTGTCCACATGTCACAGTGGGTCTATCATGGATGTAGTCCATGATAACCTAAGTTTAGGGTTTGGGTGCGAGTTTGCCACGTGGGATGCCACGGGATGCTTACGGGGCGACACGAGGGCGACGGTGCTAATGTGGAGATGAGGTGGATAACCACATTGGCGACACCTAGGTGACGGGTGGCGCCCCGGATTGAGGGTTACGGCTGCTTGAGTCCACTAGCGGTGGACACAGAGGGGTGGCGGGTAGCTAACGCGGCGATCACAACGGGGTACTTGTGGCAGCCAAAGGTGGCCGAAGGTGATGACCGGCGAGCGCAAAGCGATAGCACAAATCCAGTCCTCGGTGCGGTGGTCCTACAGTGGCACTCCGACGACGACGAGGGTGACAATGAAATGTGGGCATCGATACGACACCGATGGTGGCGACAAACGATGGCGAGGCTCACCAGAACGGCGGCGGCGAGGATGAAAAGCTTCGACCGGTGCCAAGGAAGATGACGGCGACGAAGGCGCTAGGCGGCCGCTTAACAGTGGCGGCAAGGGTTTTCAAGCGCGCCGCAGTTCGGGGTGCTCCTCCCTAGGGTCCACGAGGCCTTAAATAGCCCCGGAAGGCATGCCCGACCCGGACTCGAGTCCGGGTCGACGGTAGAAAAATAGTCTTGGGCAGCGATGGCAATGAGTTGCTGACCGGTACGGCCGGGGAGAACGGGAGAGAGAAAATGAGTGGGCTGCGGTGGGAATAGGCCGACGGTAATTCGCATGGACCGCAGAGAGAATGGCCGGGGAATAGGGTTTGAGCCAAAGAATTTCCTAAAATTTTAAATAGGTTTTCTATTTTAGAAATACCAGAAAATAGACATGGCAAATTAAACATTGCAAATGACTCAGAAAAATCTCAAACAAAATTGGAAAATATTTCCAAGAACAAATAACTCAAATAAAATAATTTTGGAATTAATTGAGGTTTATATTAGTGACATTAAATTGTTTTTACATTTAAAAGTCTCAATTAAGCTTTATTAAATTCAAAAAAAAATTGGCAAATTTTCCCAAAGGACTAAACTAAAAAAGGATTTTGAAACTCACAAAATTAGGATGTTACAACTCGCATCACCAAGGTAGACCGTGGCCGTCATGTAATGTCCCAAATTTTGGGTTTTCAAAATTATTTTGTGTAGTTTAGGTCCCAAATAATTTCACCAATTTTGCTTGGTTTAATAAAGCTTAAATGGGAATTTCTAAAATTAAAACTATATAATTTGATTAATGTAAACTTAAATTAAATCAAAACAGTAGTAGTTGAGTTCCTTGTGTTCTAAGGAATTATTATTATTATTCTTGAATTTTTCCAAGTTCGTTTGGTATTTATTTGAGCTCATTTGAATTACCAGCTTTTCGTATTGTCGAACCCGGGAACGAAGGATCCCAAATTCTTTGTGTTCATACACTAGTCCAGGATTTCCAAAGGTACATAAATACAAAAATGTTATCACAAACATATCCAAAGGTATATTTAATAATCATAGAGTTTATTACAACCGGGCCGAGGCCAAATAAAACATTGCTTAAGCAAATAATAATGGTAAGCCACACGATACGCCACAGCAATCGCCCTGGAGGTCGTCGCCTAATCGCCCCGCTCCTCACCTACGGATAGCGCCTTCTCCGAATAATAATATTCAAGCAAGAGTGAGCACTACAATTGTGCTCGCAAATTACACCCAATACAAAATTTAGAATGCATGCATAAGTTATTCAAAGGAAGGTTGTAGGGTTTATTTGCATAAATCAGCCCTTTTGATTTAAATAGTTATACTAAGTTTCAAGGCATATTTTCATTATATAACTAAAATCGATTTAAAATTGATCATTTTATAGTGGATAACCTCCATATGAAACATGGTGAAGGATACCTCCTATCACAAGGCTACCCGCCTAAATTTACCACAAGGATTAACCATCCTCAAATCATGTCCAAAGTTATTTTAAAACCAAAACAAATCTAACTTAGAGTGGCTTTGCTCAAGATGTCCATGACCGTGGACACGGCTATTCGAATAGATTTACACTGCAGAGGTGGTACAACTTTACCCACACGAGATAATTTGCCCATTATGTCGGCCAATACACGCTTCCTTAGGCGTGTGACTAGGCAATTATCACAAGACGCTTCCAATGCATTACCTCAATACCAATATGCCCGCTAAGGTTTCACTTCCATTAGGCTAACCACCGCCGAAACCCCGTCTTGCGCCAAGTGGGAATAAAGTCTAACCGACACCCACACAACAAAAATGGCATAAACAATACGAGGTAATACAAATTATTAAGCCCGGTTCGCCCATACTGAACATGTGGTAGCTGGTGGAGCTTTTGCAAGATGCGGCTCAAAGGCCGATCCTTAATCTACTTGGGCAACTTTCAATAATAACCACCTGGTCTCACCCTAACTGCATGTGCCCGTGCATAAACTTGCACCCACTAACGGTCCATGTTTGCCCAAGTACAAACCATTTTCTTTTATTTTAAATTTTCAAAGACATTTACAAAAGTCCACCATGACAAGGCAATGTCATAGGCTTTTTATCAATTTATGAAATTTTGGCTAAATTCTCCCAAAGTCAAATATTTCATGGTCTAAGCATTTGCTATGCATATATTTATTTTTAAATTCATTTGACTAAGGTTACAAGGAATTGATAATACAACAATCAAATTTGGCTATACAAAGGAATTGGAATAATTAAATATTTAAAAACAGGAATTTTAAATAATTAAATACAATTATGCATGCAATAATAATTTAAAACAGAAATTAAATAATTTTAAATATTGGGGGCAAAATGGTCAATGGTGTAACTTGCCTTGCTCAAATTCCTGGTATTCTACTTCTTCAATAGGGTCAAGCTCTCCGGAGTCGCCAAAATCTATCTGTGAAAATATTCCAAATTCAAACAGAATTCAAATGAACACAAATAAATTCAAATGAAAATTCAAATTAACTCCAAATTAAATAATTTTGGTTTAGTTAGCTAGATCTTGATTTTATACAAATTTAGAAATTTGAATCACCTAAATCGGAGTTTGTATGAAGAAATACGAGCTCCTGGAAGTTTAAATCTAAATTTAATTCCAAAATCAGATTTTCCAAATTTCCCAATTAAATTTCTAAAGGAAATTCTATTTATTGCGCTCGCTTGACGCCGCAGATGCAGTAATCGAGATCGACATGTGGGCTCAAGACAAGATGGATCGAGTCCACAATGAGGCGCAAGTCCACGGTGGGCTCGGTGCATGCAACAAGACAAAGGGTAGTCATTTGCGCAGGCTGGCCGCTACCGGCGACCACGCCTGCGCCGACTTGCACGCCACGCATGCGAAGCGATGAGGTGGCGCCGAGGTGGCGAGCCACGCGTAAGACGGAGAGGGAGGCGCCGGGAACTAAGGTACAGCGCGAGCGCGCGCGGCGAGCTCCGGGCGAGGTGCGCAAAACATTCAGAGACGACATCGAGTGCGAGGCGCTACTGGCGGCGAGCGAGGGCGTGGCGGAAGATGGTCGGCGACGGCAGAGGCGGCCGGTGGTTGGTCGTTGGCGGCGAAGGAGCTCCGCGACGCCCGAGGGTGCGGAGGTGCGCACCAGTTCGTGGTGCCGAGGCGGCTGTGGAAAGTGCGCCGAGGCGGCCGGAGGTTCACCGTGGCGGCGCTAGAGGCAATGGAGCACTGCCGGGCGAGAGAAGAGCCAATTGCGAGCGATCGGGAGCGAGGGAGGTGTGGAGAGTTGGGGCAAAAGCTTGAGGAGTAGAGGCGCACTGGTGCTCCCTTTATAGGGCGAGGGCGAGGCCGGGTGATGGAGATCGTGGCGAGGTGGCAACTACCGCTTATGGAGATGAGGCGGCGCACGCCGAAGTTAAGGAGGGGGTAATGCCGGGAACGAACGCGGTGGAACGGCCGCTTTCATTGCGCTGTGATGGCGAGTGAAGAGAGGGAGGGAATCGCGGGAGTGACGAGCCCGAGGCGGCAATGGCGCGTAGAGGCGCGGCGCGTGGGGAAGAAAGGAGGAGGAGACGACCTTGTGTAGGTGGGCCCACTTGTCGGCGAGACAGGAGAGAGGGCGCGGGGTGATGGAAATCAGCCGTTGGATGCTGATCTCAAGGCGCTAGGCAATAGTGAGCGGCGACGGCTGCGATGGAGTCGCGCTTGCACGGATGTGTGACGCGTGGCAAGGGGCGCAGTGCGAGAGAGGCGGGCGGTCGCGGAATCTTTGGTCGGGCATGCCCAAGATCGCTGTAAAAGATTTTAAACCTTTTTCAATTAATTTAATTCCTATTTGTGCCCAAAGATCAAGGTAAAAGATTTTTAAACCTTTTCAATTAATTTAATTCGTAAATTCAAATAGGCTTTAGAAAATAGTAAATGAAGTCCAAAAATTTTGAGAAAATTCACATAAATTCTATGAGGCATTCTGGACTTAAATAAAATAATTCCAACTTTTAGTTGGTAATAGATTTTGCACATAAATTCTTTTAGCCTTAATATACTTTAGTGAAAAACTTTTAAAAATTCCAGAAAATCCACAAAAATTATTAATGTTTTATTTTCAACTGAAATTGAAATTTTGTGCTGTTACACGTATATTCCAAAATCAATTTGTTTTCCCTTTTTCTTCGTGGACCGAATTGGATCGACCCACTCTCCTTCTCTCTCCTTCCGCTGAACAACCACCCAGCCCGTCCCGGCCTCCATCCCCGCGTGCCCCAGCCCACGCTCTCGCCTGGACCCCACCTAGCGGCCGCCTCCGCCAACGTGCATGTACACGTCGTGGACACGCCTCCGCCGCCAACTTGGTGTCCGTGTCGCGCACGTTCCCCAGCAGCATAAATAGCCCACCCTCATGCGCATCTCATTCCCCTCATCCTGCCGCCATCCGTGTCCTAGCCGTTGTCATTGGAAAAGCCTCCATGGTCCACCGCACCGATCATCTTCTCCATCGCCAGTGCCTCGCATCGCGCTCTGCTGTCATCGCCCCTCAGTCCATCGTGTTCACATCATCAACTATGCCTCGACATCCTCCTTTGCGTGCTACCACCATCTTGAGCTCCCGAGCCTCCGCTCGCCTCCTTCTTCCTCGACTCGGCCACACCGCAAGACTCGAAAATGCCTCCTTCGCATTTTCGTCACTCCGGTGAGTCTCTTACGAATTGGCCATGTCACCCTGTGTTCTAGCCCCTAATCTACCATTCCTATCTTTTTGATTTCTTGATTTGATAACCATGAGCCGAGTTCATCTCCTTCTCTCCCCTCTTCGATCGCCACCCTTCGCCATCTGATCACACCGCCACCGGAAAGCCCTCGCCTTCATCTTCCCCACCATCGAGGTAGTCGTCCTGCATTCTTCCTTATGCGTGTACCCCCTTCCCGAGCATCGCTTGCACCACATCACACCGAGACGAGTCCACACCATCGCCTTTCTCCTCACCACCCTGATTGCACCGCTCCTCGCCTCTCGCATCTCGTAAGCGCACTCACCATCTCCATTCCACCGCTGAGCACATGTCGCCATGGCCGCTAGCACCGGTGAGCCCTAGGGACCCAAGACCCACCGTCCATGCCATGACGTGTCCTCGCCTCGTCAGCCACCACCTCAATGTGTTCACCACGTCACATCCACGTGGCAGCCACCTTGCCAGCCAGCTTTGCCACCTTGTCCTTGCCTCGTCAGAGAACCACTTCACCATGTGCCACCATGTCACCCGCCACTTCAGTGCCACCTCAACTCATCCTACCTCGTCATCCCCCACCGGCCCCACTCGTTAGCGAGACGTGACTCAATGACAACCAGGTCTCACGTGTCATCCACACCATCCAAAACCTAAACCCTAATCGGCGTGGATTTGGTCCATCATGAACCAAGTCTCCGACCCATAGACCCCACCTTGTCAGTACACTATTCTGTAAACTCGATCCACCGTGGACTAGCATCTCCCTGTGGATTTGGTCCATAGACCAATGACCCGCATGTCAATCTCTTTTCCTTTTTTGGAATTCTTTTAATTCTAGAAAATCCTTTTTCTAGTGGGTCTCACATGTCATACACTCAGCCTTTTTTCAAAATACCCAAAATAACATATTTTGGGATATTCCGTGGACCCCACATGTCAGATTATCTCTCTTTTCCTTTTTTGGTATTTTCTTTCCCGGTCAAACTTCTGAGAGCTCGTTATTCCTCATGTAAACTACAATTGAACCCATTCAACTTTCTAAATTCATATAAAATCAAGTCCTACCTTCCAGTACCATTCAATTTCAATTTAGAGTTTGTTTTATTTTTTAAGTTTATTTCTCATTACACGTTGTCGTTTTGGAATCGTTCGAAGGAGCTAAAGGTCAAGGTGAAGGGTTACGGGTAGGCTACAATAGTATAAAATAAAATTTTACCGCACAACCAAGGAACCTCCGCTAGTAATAGATCATGAGAATACCATTAGACGCGCCGACTCGTAGCGGAAGTAGAGTCGATGTAGAGAATTGATGCAGTCGTAGTAGTACTCGTCGCATGTCTTCTTCTCCGAGTCTTGTGATCGTCACGAGTTGCGGATCGTCCTAGTGCTAATGCTTCGCAACTTCTTCTCCGAGTATTGTGATCGTCACGAGTTGTGGATCGTCCTAGTGCTGATGCTTCGCAACTTCTTCTCCGAGTCTTGTGATCGTCATTAGTTGCCGATCGTCCTAGTGTTGATGCTTCGCAACTTCTTCTCTGAGTCATGTGATCGTCACGAGCAGCGTATCGTCCTAGTGCCGATGCTTAGCAACAACACCTCCAAAGTATCCACACGTACGGGGCAGGGATACCACGTGCTGGAGTGCTAGCACCAGTAGTGTGGTATGAGGAAGGCGTGGCTGTTAGGGTTTTGGGAGTTCTTCAAAAGATCATCATCACCCCATGCCACCACCCCTCTTGTAACATCTCAAAAATGGATTTGTGTTTCAAATGTAAGAAAATACAAAGAAATTAAAACTTTTCTTGCATCTTGAAGTCATTGATCATTTCTGTAATTCTTGATTAAGGGATTATGAAAATCACAATCAGAATCCTCATTTGACTCTAATCAAAAACCTCCTTGGTATAGATCTCATGCCAAACCCTTGGAGATATTTCTCCTGAGTTCTAGGGAGGCTTGGCAACAACTCTGAATTATCTCATGATTTTTAGAAATTATTTGATAATTTTGGAGGCGAGTCAAAGCTTGGTCAAACCATAGCTTTCACCTTCTGGAATTTCTGGAGGAAAATTCAGTACATTAAAATCTCTGGAAATTCTACGTGAGGTTCCTCCGGTTGTTAGCAAACTCCAGTTAAAATTTCATAATTTTTGGAGCTTGCTTGCTACCTTAAATAATTCCTCAAAGATCAGTTATTCAAATTCAAACCCTAACTGGTTTTCACTGTTCCTCGGGTTCGAACCGGACTCGGGCTCGAACCACTGGACTCGGTCCAGTCAACTAATCGCACCGGCGCGGTCGATCGGGCGCACTGGTCGTGAGCCGTTGGATCGGCATCGAACGGTCTTCGACCAGCCGAACGATGGAATCGTTGCAATCCACTCGATCTAACTCAGCCGTTCGATTTCAAATCCGACGACCGACGAGTCGTCTCCTTCCTCCGTCCGCGTGCGCGTGAGCCCTGCCATGGCGTGCGCAGAGGAGAAAAGCAGCAGCGTGCAGTCACCTTCATGGTCGCCTTTAAACGGCTAGCTCTGCGCGCATGAAATGCTTGTCGCGCTCCTCCCTCAGAAGGCCATGATTCGACTGCTCCCATCGCTCTCAAGTGCTCTTATGGTAGTGTTGACCCGACTGGAAAGCCCAGCCGTTTCTCTCTGCCATTGCTCTATTTAAACTCCATTGCTTCACCCTTAGTTTCCTTTAGCACCTCCGCAACTCCAGCTAGCACTCACTAGTTTGCTTGAGTCGCAGCCTCATAATCCTCGACCGCTATTGCTGAGTGTGGAGTTTCGGTGGAGGCGGTGCAGCGGGGGTTTTCTTCTTCAAGTCTTTGCCCCCTCTACTCCCCCTTTACTCTCTGGAGCTTAACCCTCACTCGGTTTGGTTCTCTCTTTGCTCAGGTCGCTGTGCCCTAGTGAGGACTTTACCGCCGCCGTTCGGTCACTCGTCGCCGGAGCCACTCCGTGGGTCTCTGGTCGTTTCTTCAGCTCAGGTAGTTTCACCTTACCCTATAGGAGCTTAGATGTGTTTTTGTCGTTCTTTTGGTATTGTCCGTTCGGAGAGTTCTCCCGAGCCATACCTACTCGGCCGCACTCCGTGGTCGTACGATCGTAACAGCCATACTCCAACCAATACTGACCGTCGGTCGGATCGTTAAACTTTAGACACTCATCCCTGCCCTTGGCTGGCGCTGCTGTGGTCGGAGAAGCCGCCGAGCCACTGGCAAGCGTATGGGAGGCGCCTGCGTGGTCGAATTTTGACGAACATCGTAGCTTGGTCGTTTCGACCAGATGCAGTATTATGATGGGTAAATATGACGTCCCGTAGTCCTCAGAAGTACCCCTTATATTTATAAGGGAGAGGCCTACCAAGTGATTGTAAGTCCTCCTACAATCACCCCCATAGTCGTAAGTCTTACTACGACTATGGCGTGGTCACAAGTCCTTCTACGACCATTACCCATCCGTAAGTTCTGTCACGGCCTGTACCTAGTCGTAAGTCCGTCTACGACTAGTACCCAGTCGTAAGTTCTACTACGACTTGTACCTAGTCGTAAGTCTTTCTACGACTATGTCATGATCATTAGTTCTTCTATGACCACTACCTGGTCGTAAATCCTTCTACGACTATTGTTCAGTCGTAGGTTCTGCTACGACCACTACCTGGTCGTAAGACCGTCTTTTGGTCGTATCTTTGGCATTAAGAATCCAAATTAATTGGTTCTTGTTGCTAAATTCCTTATAAAGTATGCTCTTGCTACTGTAAAATTTTCAGAATTTTTGGAGAAAGTTTACTGTTGGGTCTTTGCGTTTTATCCGTTCTTATCGGTTGTTTCTCGCTTTCTCGTTAGGATCCGAAGAGCACATTGACAACCTAATTGATCCTCAGCGACATCTTGACTCACAGCAAGCAGGCAAGCAGTTTGATCATAAATGTCCTATTACTTTCAAGTCTAATACTTTGTTTACAAACTTTATGTATGCATGCTTTTGTGTCAAAGTATTTTTCCCGATTAGAGGTAGCTATTCCTATTGCATTGTTGCCTTTAAATTATTGTCCCCTGCCACAAACATAAGTTATTAATATCGCTAGTGAATTAGAGCCCGGTGATTTAATTATGCTCTTTTATTGTCTTTTCGATGTCATGCTTAGCAATGCTTAGCTGGTGGTAGTATTGGGTAGTCATCGACTTAGTCGATGACCTTGATCACACAAATCTTATTATTACTCCATTATGTCCAGCACCCTGTGCTTTGTTACTTTGTAAAGTCAAAAACTGAAAATAAAATTGTTTTCGACTTGGGCACAATGGTATGTTGGTGTGATCTGTTGGTGTGAATGGAATGGTGCCTAGGTCATCAAGGACCGAGTTACTCGTGTCACTAAGCCAAGCGCTTATGCGTGCTAACCACGCGAGAGGGATATGGGACCTCTCTTGACTAAGTACTTTGGCGTGGGTTATCTCCGAGTCGCAGGAGGGGGTTGTGCGTGTTGTGTGAAACATGATATGTGTTCTTGTGTTGGGTGTGCGGTGGTGGAGATTCCGGGTAGGCTCTCCACCTCGAGGAGCATTGTAGTTGTCCAAGGCTTTACCTGAGACGGGTAGTTGACCGAGGCTTTACAATGACTCCGACACAACGTATGGGTTTCTATCCATACGGGCGGCTCGTGAGTAATTCACAATATTGGAAATGTCTCGTAGGACTTAGCCATGCCGGCATACCTAAGGAAGTGTGCTTAATAGCTTGGCAAAAAGGCGGTCTGGCGTGTGGGTAGATTGGTACACCCCTGCAGGGATAAAACTATTCGAATAGCCTCGTCCTAGGTTATGGACATGCTTGGTAAGGTCGTGCAAGAACTAGACTACAACCTTTTAAATTAAAATTTTGACATGGTTGGCATGAATGGGTAATTCATGCTATTGTTGTGGTGACTAATGGGTTAGTCACTTCCAGGATTGTCGTCATCTATCTACTGTTATATTGTTGTCATTTACGATTATTTGAACATTAAAAACAGATTTGTTGACCCGCTTTTAAATGTACTACAATATTGCAAATGAAAACTTGCTTTATGCTAAAGGTAAAACATACAGCCTCCACTCAAAAAGCTTGCATATAGTTATGTACAGGTCTGTTACTCTACACGTAAGTCTTGCGAGTACATTCCAAGTACTCATCCGACTTTGCTGGGCTCTTTGTTGCAGGGATAGAAGGTGAGCCCCAAGGGCCTCACTTTTGCGAAATGTGCTATGGATTCGACGACTAGCTTGGCGGTCCGGTCGGTTGCCTTGTGGGTTAAAGGCACACTGATTGGCTCTTTTGTTTATGACCATCTTTTGGCACTTTTGCTTCCGCTGTTCAGTTTCTTTATGTATATGTCATTTGGCCGGTCGGCCTCTCTTTTGTAATAACTATCCTTTATTTATGTCATTCTCTGGTTTGTTGCTTTGCTTCGGTTCTATGTGAATGAATGGAATTGATGCATGAATTTTGTGAAGAGGTGTGTATACTGCATTTCTGGGAAGTATACATGTCTCGAGTCTCGGTTTATTCGATTTGTGATGCTCGGACCAAATGGATGGTTAAGCATTACAAGCCCAATAAACCGGGGTCTCACACCTCTATATATAGGCATCCATGATGGGTATCGTACTTGAGGCCCATTAGGAACTCGTGGACTACAAGAATTCGGATCACCATCCAAATCAAATCATAGCCCTTTAAGTGTGCGACCCTATAGGTTCATGTGTAATCGGTTGTGACTCCGAAATTCTTTTCCGACCACTAGTCGTTAGCGATACCTAGCAGCACATAACGATTCCCAAACACACATAGAATATATCGGACGAACCTTAATGCAACATGATCTACGACCAAGTCCATATCACTAATGACCAGCTCGTATCTCTATACGACCAGTTCATATTTGGTATCGACTAATTCGTAACTCCTTACGACCAGGTTTCGACCACTTAGTGACCATATTCGACTAGCCTATGACCAGCTTGTATCTCCATACGACTAGTTCGTATCTGATCGAACTGAAAGACCTTCTTGTGTATTCTCTCTTTGCCTCACGATGTCTGATTGAACTCCAGTTGAGATGTCGTATCATTCATGGACTGTTCAATACTTTCTCGATCAAGTGTCGAATAACTTCGTGTGCTCGACACTTCGACCACTTGTGGTATGGCCATGTACTTTCTTTATCCAACCACAACGAGGGGCTCATAGACATCCCTCCTGTTATGTTAGGAGAGGCAAATCTCATATCCGACCAGTCACATCCCTTCGCATATTTCATAGCATACCCGAAAGTTACCTTTATAACTACCTAATTACGAGTAGCGTTTGGCAACCCATAAGAGTGCTACTACACATGTAAGAAACCATGCTGATCTTAGGTCTAAGGATTATACATCATCATTGCTTGAGACCAACTAATGATACATAGAATCATAACAATCTCAATAGTGTCTCAAGGTGGTCTTTTCCAACACCATGTTCTCTAACATGTGTCCATATTCTTGGTTTGATATCTCCATATCCATGACCTGTGAAACATAGTCATCAACCAATACATATGCTAGTCTATACATATGTGTTCTCATATGTTTCCGACCAGGGAACGTTTAAGAATAATCATCACAGAAATATAAATTTTCACAATCAAGTCGCATACTTGATAATAAATATTATTGATATTATTCTAGGAATAAGATAACATATTATCCAATGTTATGAATATAATGAAATATAATCATCTTTATGATTGCCTCTCCTTGATCAATTAAGAATTTAACTTTGTGCGCTATTGAACATAGCCTTATTGTACAACCACATGCCTAGCATGGAACAGACCTAGCTCATTAAGTTATGGAGTCTCAATATTGGCTACCTCTTGCAGTAGGTTAGCTCTGTGACAGGGTGGAGGTGCGAAGTACTTGGTAGGGTCACAATTATGAGTGATTTGTCGTCTTTAGATCCAACGGTGTAGGCGTCAGAAAAGAATATTCTCGAGAATATTTCATTGACCGAAAAGAAAAAAGACACTCACAAGGGACCCACTCATAAGTGAAATAGATCAAAGGCTGGCTGACATGTGGGACCAAGGTGACAGTGAGAGAAAGAGAGAGATAGAGAGATTGGCAAAGGGGTCCCACATGGAAGAGAAGAGAGAGGGAGGGAGGGAGGAAGCTACAGAGAAGAAAAAATGGGGAAAGGGGCGGCGGTCTTTGGTGCACGGCGGCGCAAATGGTGGGGCAAGGCGGGAGGATGGCCGACGATGGGGAAAACAGGCTCCCGGCGGCTCGCGGATTTTTTGGGCCGCGGTGGCGTGGCGAGAGAGGCATCAAAGCGGCAGGGACGACGGTGACGGCGGAATGGAGGTGCGGGCTAACGGAGGAAATAGCGACTCGGTGGCGCCCTGAGGAAACAGAGGTGAGCATCAGCACAACAACAGAAAGGGGATCACACCGAGACGGATAGGGCCACGGGAGTAGTGGTGCGCCGACGGCCGAAGGCAGAGAAGAAGGTTCGGCGGTGGCGACACGCTATTGCGGTGGAGAGACCGAAAGGAGGGTGGGATCGGGAGAGGAGACTCGGAATGTGACATGATGCACTTGGGACGGCAGAGAGACTCATCGGCGATGAGATCGGGTTGAGGCAGCATGACCGGTTTTGGGAAGAAAGAGCAACGTTGGTCTGACGAGATTCCGAGGACAACGAAGTGAGCACCACGTAGAACGTGATGAGGTGAATCTAACGGTGAGGTCAATGGTGGCGGAGGCTCTCAGGTGGTGGCGGAATCCAACGAGGATGAGCTTCGGCGGCGGCTTCTTCGACAAAATCTGGCACGACGGGAATCGAATCGAGGCAATATATACTCGACTGAACCAATATAGATGTACTCTGGTTCCTTCTTTGGTTTGCTTGCTTCTGGTGCAATCCGATCACAACTCCTGCGTTCCCATGCATGTCCCTGACTTTCCACACGCTCCATGCACTCTTGTCGTTGCGCGTACTCGACGTTCCACATGAGCTTGCGCCGCACGTTCTGATCCACTCGCTGGAGCCACAGTATGCGTCGTCCTTTTCCCCTGTACGACATGCACATCCTCACGGCCGGCATATTCTTTTGTTTGATGCGCCGTCGGACACAGTACACCAGTATCCCCTAAATTGTCATTTTTACTTCACTCTTGGCACTAACAAATAGTTTTCTAACTAGAAAATAATTAACAACAATAGAAACGTTTGCGGTTTTTAGGACCGTGTAAATACGCGGTAAGTGGATGCAATACATATAGTAAAGTCCAAAGCACATGCAGTAAATTTGATAAACTAAATATTCATCAAGACGAGAATGCACATGCAGTAAATGAATACTCTCTACTCAATAAAAATCCCCGTTTTTAAACCCGAAGGTTAAACTGGAACATTACAGAACAACAGACTTAACAATTTTATATCTATTTTTTTTTACCACATGAAAACATATTGAGTCCTACTACTCCTTAAAACTATGTATAATTATCTAACTAAACCTAGTTATGACCATAATTTAATTCGACCATCTACAACACGAATTAAAGCAATCTACAATACTACTGCTAACGGCGTTAGAATTCTAGATAGTAGTGCTACAAAAGCCATAACTTTTACAACACTTAACCAAATCTAATGATCTTGCACTATATGAAAAACTTAAACAATAATCGATAACTTTTCTAACATGAAAAAGTTATGAAACAGGACGTAGATACCCCAAAACTCCCTCGTAAGGTTCAATAGCACAACTAACCGAAACATGGTATCAACAAAACCAATTCCCGCGATCAATTTACCCTAACCTTCGATTAAACATCACTCTAATAGCATGACAAGGATTTCCATATCGTCACCCCTCGAAATCGGACGGCGACTGGGGTTGCATCTCGAAACTCTTAACTTGTCCCTCTTCCTCTTCTCCTTCTTCCTGCCCTTCTCCTTGCTTTTCCCTTTGCTTGCCATCCCTTGTCTCCTCTGCGGCAATGAATGACACCAAAGATCGGCAAAGAGCACGGCAACAAGGAGCTCTTGCTTCACAAGGAGGAGGCGGCAGGGTAGCTAGCGGAAGGCTGGAAGGCTCAAGCAATGACATGCGGCGAGAAAGAGGCGGGGCTAGGGTTGGATTTGCCCCACCCCCGGCGGGTTCAAGGTGGACTCGGTTTGGGCCTTCGGCTTTCAGCCCACCTCCTCCCTTTCCCCCCCCCCTCTCTCTCTCTCTCTCTCTCCTCTAATTCCTTTTCTAAATAATGATTCTTTTTTTATTTTTTTAATTAAGCAGGGTATTACAGTGTATCTCTTATTTTTCTCGAGTACGGTATTGATGTATGTACGTATTTGACTATGAATTTTCAAACTCTTTGAAATAGTGAGGGTGCATATCAGGTGTAACTTCACGCTTTTCCACAGGTTCACCTCTTATGTGTGCATTGAGAGCATTAACACATGATAGTTATGTTGTTGGCGCATGATGAATTGGCTAGCTGTTCATTTGTCGTGTGCATCCATGTTTCAGAAAAATTGTCATGAACATGCAGTGTATCAACTCACAAAACACTGATAGTGCCACCCGGTCGAGAAAGTTCACTACTACAAAATAGATCATAGAAAACACCTCATCACAGACGGTTTCAAAGAATCGTCTGTGATAAAATAATCACAGACGGTTCTATTTTATCACAGACGGTTCTAGAGAACCGTCTCTAATATGTAGATATCACAGACGGTTCGTGGTTGCTTCACAGACGGTTCCAACCACGAACCGTCTATGATACCGAGAATATCACAGACGGTTCTAACCACGAACCGCTAGAACCGTCTATGATTTTAGGGTTCAAATTTACCATGGTTTAGGGTTTTCCTTACTCTGATTTTACCATGGCAACCAATGCTCTGCCGCGGTAGGGTTTGGGCAGCCAATGCTCTGCCGCGGCAGAGGATTGTGTGCCAATTGTGTGCCGCGGCAGAGAATTATGTGTCAATTATGTGCCGCGGCAGTGGATTGGGCTGCCGTGGTAGGGTTTGGGCAGGCAATGCTTTACCGTGGTAGGATTTGGGCAGCCAATCCGCTGCCGCGGTAGGGTTTGGGTAGCCAATCCTCTGCCGCGGCACATAATCCCCTGCTGCGGTAGGGTTTGGGTAGGCAATGCTCTGCCGTGGTAGGGTTTGGGCGGGCAATGCTCTGCCTTGGCAGTGGATTGGGCTGCCGTGATAGGGTTTGGGTAGCCAATCCACTGCCGCGGCAGAGCATTGCCTACCCAAACCCTACCGCGCAGCGATCAATCCACCGTCGCAGAGCATTGTACGCCCAAACCCTAACACAAAGCAGAGCATTGCTCGCCCAAACCCTACCACGGCAGCTTCAATCCACCGCCGCAAAGACATAATTGGCACACAATCCTCTGCCGCGGCACACAATTGGCACACAATCCTCTGCTGCGGCAGTGGATTGGCTGCCCAAACCCTACCGCGGCAGAGCATTGGTTGTCATGGTAAAATCAGAGAGTTTGTGATGAGATACACAAACCGTCTATGATGAGATACTCATCACAGACGGTTCGTGGTTAGAACCGTCTGTGATGAGAAGCTTATCACAGACGGTTCGTGATACGAACCGTCTGTGATATGTCATCACAGACGGTTTTTGTATAAAACCGTATGTGATACTTTTGTTTCGTTAGGCGGGAAAACGAAAATTTACACTTAATGGCGGGCTCCCGAAAATCTCTCTATATTAACAGAGTCATTCATCTCCCCCTTTGCCATCTCCATCTCCTCCTTTGCCATCTCCATCTCCTCCTCTGTCATTTCTCCTCCTCTGCCATTTCTCCGCTGTCCTCCCCCGAGCTCGTCGCCCGCGGCCTCCTCCACCTCGCCCCAGCCTCGTCGTCGCCGGCCTCCCACGACCTCGTTGTCCCCAGCCTCCTCTACTTCATCGCCCCGTCCTCCCCTAAGTTCGTCGCCTGCGGCCTCCTCTACCTTGCCCCAGCCTCATCGTCGCCGGCCTCCCATGGCCTCGTCACCCCAACCTCCCACGACCTCACTCTCTCTACTCCCCCCTTTTGCTCTGTGATGTGGATTACTACTGTGAGGTGTTAGTGCTATGTGAATGGATTGAGTTGATGCTACTGTGATGTGGGTGATGCATACTGTGTTGTTTTTAGTGCTCTGTGAATGGATTGAGTTGATGCTACTATGATGCTATGGCTATTGTGGGAAAGTTAGCGAAATCCGAAAATCAATATCAGATTCATTCGCGAGGCTCGGGAGGCTCCAGATTACTATCACAGACGGTTCTTGTTTAGAACCGTCTGTGAAAACAGACTATTACAGACGGTTTTATTCACGAACCGTCTGTGATAGTCGCTATCACAGACGGTTCGTGAATAGAACCGTCTGTGATAGCCTTTTTCACAGACGGTTAAAAAACCGTCTGTGATGACATCGTGTCATCACAGACACAAAAATTCAAACGGTTCAAAAACCGTCTGTGATGACATCGTGTCATCACAGACACAAAAATTCAGACGATTCAACCGTCTGTGATGAAGGTTTAGAACCGTCTGTGATGAGCTTTTCTGTAGTAGTGGTTCTTCATCGTGCTAGCAAATCAATATACTCAACAAGAATTCCGTTGAGAATCTTTGCTTGATCTATGCGTGATACCGCAGGTAGTCCGGAACCTAGTGAGATCGGCACATGGCAGCATCACGCGTGAGCACAAAAGGAAAGACCACACACGTAGGAATTTACCAAGTTTCAGGCAGGGCCTTAATCCTCTCTCTGTCTTTGCATGAGCACAGTGTAAACCGAGAGATCGGTAAGGCAGAGTACCGTAGCAAACATTGGACAATCAACGTAGCAATGTAGTGTTCCGAAAACACTGCAGCAAATACCATTTCTACCGTAGCATGTCTTTGCATGGCTGGGCTTTCGCGGGGAGACAAATGTATGACAACTTTTACCGTTAGCACGTCAGTGATTCGGTAACTCGATTTTCAGGGACTGTCTAATGTTCATGTGAGATGTGCTGAATTTTTTATATATGTTTCAGTCACCTTTTTTACCATTAGATTTTATCCGATAGCCTCAGTTCAGTTGTGCTACTTTCTGTTGCCGATTTGTGTCTGTTACTTTAACGGGCCTGCCCTGGTTCAATTTTGGACCCGTTAGGCATAGTTGGCAAACTGGCCCATTGTTTCGTGGGTTGTTGGGCTATTTCTGTTCGGCTGGTTCAGAGAGCTTTCGATCGCGCAAATCACGCAAACATTTCTTCTCCAGGACACGACGCACACAAATCTCGCGCCACTCGTTATAGCAAACATCTTCGATCCACATTGGAGACTCCATAAAAAATTCTTAATTGTGCACAAGAGGGGATCAAAAAATTATGCATAGAAGAGAGAGGTCAAACAAAAAAAAGGGGAAAAAAAAGAGGGAAAGGAAACAAGACTACTGCTAAAAGTTCATATTTGCTAGGTTACTTCTTTCTTGTGTTGGGTAGTTAATAACGGGTCCAGTTTGAAAACTCAACCCGTTGGGTGAGTTGGGCGGTCCACTCCTACCAACTCAGGCTGGACTAAAAACTTCGGAGTACAAGCAAATGCCAGGTCAGTCTACAAATACAGAAGCATTTTTGTTATGGTCAGTGCTGGCCCCACTGATTGTATCGTGTGGGTAAAAACTTCGGAGTACAAGCAAATGCCAGGTCAGTCTACAAATACAGAAGCAAATGCCAGGTGTCGGGACCCAAATATGCAAATCTGGACCCTCTGTGTATTCTGCACTAGTCCAGAATCACGCTAGTGCACACAGTATCAACATTGATGAAATATCACATCCATACAATGAATATAAGAATAAACGAGTACTTTAAATAACAAATAACTGTTGGGACCTTATGGTCGAGTGTTACATTTATTAAGCCATGCAAGGTGACAAAAAGAAATAAAGCTGCAATGAAACGAAATAAACTCGGTGGCTTCCATCAATTTACCACAGAACAACCGGCGGGATCAAGACCCTAACGCTCAACCTTCGTAGAATTCCTCTTCAAAAGCAAAGTGACGACTCCTCCACTTCATTGATTTGTTTAGCAAGAGTGAGTACACACCGTACTCTGCAAGTCATACCACGAATGCATTTATACATGATGGCTTATTCCAAAGAAATGGCTTCTGTGGTTATTTTGCAGAAATGCAACATTTGCAATTGAATACAAATAATAGATTGAAAGCATAATTCAAAACAAATAGACAATAATAAGTTAACAATTGATTTCACAAAGGACACACAGTCTAATCAAGTTCTTTCACACAGCTGAACAAGTTATCTCACACAGCTGACCCTTCCCAATTGTTTTATGAAAATCTACCCCTCGTGTGAAATTCCCGAGCATGTCCATAACCGAGGACGCGGCTATTCGAATAGATTGATTTAAACACTCTGCAGAGTTTGTACACTTTACCCACATGATACAATCAGTGTAGCGATCACTGACCATAACAAAACCTTTCAGAAACTTCATCTCAAACAATGACACTCCTGGCGTGCTTTACTACCGTCCAATTTGTACACACAGCCCTTGGAACGACACACACCATTGGACAGGGATGCAGCGAACCGTCCCGCGATGTGACTCAAACACAGCGGTACACACCTCCACCCATCACATAGCTTAAATACAACTGAGTTGTCAATGTCAAGACTCCATAACCTACTAAGTCGAGGCCCAAACCCATACTAGGCATGTGGTCGACAAAGAAGAGCCAGTTCAATGGCGCACAAAGTTAAGTCCTTAATTGACCAAGGCAAGACTTCCAGTTTTAACCCAAATCACAAAGTTTAATAAGCACACAGCTCCACCATTCACACAGATACACCACTTGCCTCAGTCTAAATCTTTTCCCACCCTGTTGATTAAGTGCAACACATGCCATCAACGAGTAATAGCACACAGCACACACAGTTTCATCACACAGTTCCATAATCACTTAGTCAAGTTTATAATTGCAACTCTCACATGAAATGATGACTCGTGGCATGGCTAAGCAGTCTAATCGTATCTAACCAACCCACGTTGGTGCTACGATAATACCAACTAATAATTAACCAACCTAGGGTGACAAAAGATCATAGCATACAATAGACAAGGTGGCATAACAATTTGGATTGATAACTACACCCAAAAGCATTTAAATAAATACTTGAAATAGAATGCAATATATTGAAACAAAGTATTTTGAAAGCTGGGTTCAAAATAATCAAAGGTATAACTTTCCTTGGAATAGATCTAGATATTGGTCTTGGTCTTGAGGTGCTCCTTCTTCTGCAAAATTCCCCGAAGTATCGACGTCTACTCGCAAACGAGACAAAAGAAACAAAACAAATAAATAACAGAGGCAAAACAAACTCCAAAAATTAAATAAAATTCACCATTAAATAGATCTTAATTTTATATGAATTTACAAATTTGAATAGGCTCAATTGGACTTCGGATGCAAAAGATATGGGCTTTGGAAGATTTGAAAATCAATTAAACCCTAATTTGGATTTTCTCGAATTTCCCGAATTATTTTTATAAAGGAAAATCGGATTATTGCGCAATGCTTGCGTCAGCCGAGAATTTCCGGAAAAAGAAATATATTTAAAAAGAAATCTGACATGTGGGACCCACTGTTAGTGGCACGGCTCACGGTGGACCAAATCCACCGAGCCTTTGGATCTGGGTCGGGGCTGAGGTGGTGCACCCGCGTGCGGGTGGCACTGACGCGGCGCCAACGAGGCTGACACGCACGCACTTGAAATTTGAGGTGGGCCGACGCTGGTGCCACATCGGATCAACGGCGCGGTGGCTCGGGAACCAATGGCAGCAGCGAACGGCGGCGACTTCGCGGCGGTGAGTGGTGCCAACGTGTAGAGGGATTAATGCGCATATGGGCCTTTGGTTTGAGCACACAGGGTTGACGGAGGTGGCCGGCGGCGAGGAAGAAGCGGCGGTGAAGACTCGGGTTTGTCGGACGGAAGCTCCGGCGATGCTCCGGCGACGAGGAGGTGCGCACGGGGTAGCCTGGGACTTGCTGATCACGATGGTGTAGTCGGTGGAGCAAGGCGCGACGACGGCGGCGCAATCCACGGAGAAGAAGCTCGGCGAAAACCCTAAAACTCGAAATCTTGCGCGGCGCTTAGAGCGTCGGGCGATAAAGTGGCGGCTTTGGGTTGCGGAGGCCCGGGCGATCCTAAGGGAGGTATTTATAGGCTCGGGGGACGCCGGATTTGGAAATCCCCAAATCGGGTCCGAAACGGTCGCGATTTGAAAATCCGAGATTCGGGGAGATTGAAACTGATTCGGGATTTGATTTGGTTTAGAGCGGATAAGAAATAACCAAGACACGATTTGGTGGGGTCAGACGAAGAATCGGCAACGAATACGCGTTTGTCGGACGAGGCTTCGAGCTCCAGCAATGGCGGGCGAAGGCGCGGGCGCGAGGAAGAAGAAGGCTCCGCGGAGACGACGACTCGGTCGCGGGCCCACCGGTCGGTGAGAGCGAGAAAGCGCAATACTGGGCGGCGGCAACCGTGCGATGGCGATCCAACGGTGGGAGCGCGGCTTGGCGGGATTGGGATGGTGGCGATGGAATAGTGTTGGGCTTCGCCCAACATCTTTCGAGGAATTTCTTTTGATTTTTCTTTTAAATAAATCCGAAAATACAAATAGCCAATAGAAAATAGCAAAAGACTTTGGAAAAATTCGAGAAAATTCTATAAAATATATCTAAGCATATAGAATCCAAATAAAATAATTTTGGCAATTGTTGATGTTGGGATTAAGCACATTAAATCAATTTGTTCTAAAAGTCCATATTAAACTTTTTAATTTAATATTCAAATAAATCCAAATGATGAATTTTCTCACTACCACTATTTAAGAGATTTTTGAAACTACGAAAATTGGGATGTTACAAACCTCCCCCTTAAGCGAATCTCGCCCCGAGATTAGGCTAGCTAGAGAAAAGGCTAGGGAACTCGGTTTCAACTCTTCTTCACGTTCCCACGTTGCTTCTCCTTCCGAGTGGTTACTCCCTTTGGACTTTGCGTAAACGAACGGTCTTGCTTTCAGTGCGCGCTCTGCGACATCCAAAATCTGACAGTGCTCTTTGTACGTGAGATCTTCCTTGATTCAATTGACTCCAACGGGTCTCGCTCTTCTCGCACACGAAGACACTTCTTGGTGAGAGACATGAAAGACATCATGCACTCCACCGCTAACGATCGGTAGGTCCAAGCTGTACGCAACTTCTCCCGGCGTTCCAAAACCTTGAATGGACCCACATACCTTGGAGCAAGCTTCCCTTTGGTGTGGAATCTCTTAACACCTCGGCGGAGTAACTCGAAGATACACAAAATCTTACGGTTCAAAGCTAAGGTCACGGCGACGATTATCGGCATAACTCTTTTGCTCGGGTGGGCTATCTTTAACCTCTCTCGATCATAGCAACTTGTTCTTGGCTTCTGAATAATATCGGCCCGAACACTACACGTTCAGATCTCGACCAATTGAGCGGAGTTCTGCGAGCACGACCATCTGAGCTTCAAATGGTGACATCTCGCAAGCGGCTTGATAAGCTGTTGTTGTACGAGAATTCGGCATACGGTAAACTCTTATCCCAAGCGGTAGCATTTGCTAAGGCACGGGCTCTCAACATATCTTCTAATATCGGTTGACTCTTTCATCTGTCCATCCATGCATGGATGATAAGCGATGCGGAAATTCAGATGAGTTCCTGGGCTTCATGTAGACTCGCCAAAAGCGAGAGGTGAATTGAGATCCTCGATCGACACTATCTTCTTAGGCACACCGTGCGGTGACGATTTTGTCATATACAATTCCATAGCGGTCTCACGAGTAAGTGGTTTTGGTGGCAAGAAATGGGCAACCTTAGTCAAGCGATCCACTATTACCCAAATCGAATCATAACTTGATTGAGTCTTAGGTAAACCGTAATGAAATCCATACCGATCTCTTCCCACTTCCATTACGGTATCTTGGTGGTTGTAGCAATCCTGCGGCCTCGATGTTCGGCCTTTACTTTCGACACCGTCGCATAAGGCAACGAACTGCGGCGTCTCGCTTTAGGTTTGGCCACCAAAACTTATTCTTAACATCCCGATACATCTTAGTGCTTCGAGGTGAATTGAATACTTTGAGTCATGGGCTTCCTTGAATCATTTGTCTTAATCCATCAATATCCGGTACCGAATCGTCCATTGATCCACAATATATCCTGATCATCTATGGTGAAGTCTTTAAATTTTCCTTCTGACATCTTCTTCTTGAGATCAACAAACTCAGAATCCTTGGGTTGCGCTTCACGAATCTGTTTCTCCAGAGTAGACTGCACTTCTATCTTGGCCACAAATCCTTGAGGACAACTTCTTGTAGCTTCGAATTCCTCACGAAGTTCGGGCAAATCTCTTTTACTTCGAGCATTGCGGTAGCTTTTACGACTCAAGACACACTGCAACTACATTGGCCTTACCGGGATGGTAATGGATTCCAAGATTATAATCCTTTATTAATTCCAACCATCTTCTCGTCTCATGTTCAAATCGGGTCGAGTGAATATGTACTTGTGCTCTTATGATCTGTGTAGACTTCACAGCGATTACCGATGAGATAATGACGCCAAATCTTCAAAGCATGCACTACTGCAGCTAATTCCAAATCATGGGTAGGATAGTTCTCTTCATGAGGCCTTAATTGCCTTGGCGCATAGCGGCGACTCTTCCTTCTTGCATAAGGACACATCCTAATCCTTGACGCGAAGCATCACGGTGAATATCAAAATCCTTGCGATATCAAGGCAAAACTAGCTTTGGGTGAAGTCAGACGTTTCTTCAATTCTTGAAAACTCTCTTCACAAGCTGGGGTCCAAATGTACTTCTTCTCTTTCTTCAATAATTGCGTAAGAGGCTTAGCAATCGTTGAGAATCCTTCAATGAAACGACGATAGTATCCTGCCATTCCCAAGAAACTACGAATTTGAGTAACCGTCTTGGACTGCTCCCAATTCATTACGGCTTTAACCTTTCCGGGGTCAACTGCTACTCCTTCGGCTGTCATCACATGACCGAGGAAGTCAACTTTCTTCTTCCAAAAGTCACACTTGCTGAACTTGGCATACAACTGATGTCTCCTGAGCTTTTCTAGGATTAATCTTAGGTGTTCAGCATGCTCTTCTTCTGACTTTGAGTATACCAAAATATCATCAATGAATACTACCATGAAATAGGCAGGGGCATTAGTCAATCCAAAAGACATGACTAAAAACTCATAATGTCCATACCGGGTTGAGAAAGCGGTCTTTGGTACATCCTTAGGACAAATCTTCAACTGATGGTAACCTGATCTGTGGATATCGTGAGGATATGTACATGATCTCAGGATGATGAGTCAATTGGCAATGGCGTTGTTGGTTTGCAAAATCTCGCGTTTTCGGGTTTGCTCCAAGTCTGTCAGGCCACAGGCGGTCTGACCGGTTGTGCCGGGCGGTCAGACCGCCCGTGGAGCAGTCCGACCGGCCATGGTGGCCGGTCCGACCGCCGCATTGAAAGTTGGGTTTTTGGAGCTGGGCCAAAAATAGGTTGTGTAGGCAAGTGAGGGGAGTCTCCTGGATGTGGTCCCATAATTTTTGGAGCTCCCAGTCAAAAGTTCTATTCGATTGAAATTTCCAGAAGGTTTCGGAATTTCTCGCTTGAATTTTGGCTAAGTCCTTTGGACCGTCCGACCGCCGTTGTGGGAGCGGTCCGATCAAGCATGAATCGGTCGGACCGTACGCCAGGCTGGGGTCGGGCCGGCGATCACTGGAGGTGAGCCAAGTGTTGCATTGAGTTTGTTACGAGTGTGTTATTCTATGAACTTCAATGCTTTATTGATGTATATCGCATTGCGGAGGCGGCGTGGGTCAAGTTGTGAAGAACTTGTTCCGGAAGCGGTTTGTTTGTCTATTCTTTGTGCGGTGGCTTGCAGTCAGCGGCGTCAGCGGTGAGTGGATCGGGACTACGCTTGGAAAGGCGAGGTCGTAACGATCGGGGATGCGGGTGAGGTTGTGTGACTCAAGCATGGTGCGCGAATGGACAAGATGGATCGAGCAGGTGGTTGAAGCATTTGGTTGGATCAAAGCGGTGCGGATATCGATGACGCAGTCTCTCGGGAGGTTCCGATGGGATTCGGACAAGAGAGGTTTGGCGTCGATGAGAACCGCGATCAACCTACACGTGGTGAAGCAGGCGATTGCTTCAAGAGTTATTTGTGTGTGGGTCCCATGTGTAAGAGACCCAAAAAGGGAAACCCTAGCTCTCTAGTATAAATAGGAAGGGGAGAGGTGGAAAACCCAAGCAAGCATTCATTTAGCCCCCTTCTTCCATTTTCTAGGGTTTGGAGGAGAGGAGAGGAGAACTAGGGTTTGGAGTGTGCTCCTTGTTGAGCTCTTGCCCTCCTTGGTGGAGAGGCTCTGTAAGCATCTATTGTGAATGAACAATCTTGTGATGCTTAATTGAAAGATCATTTGCTCCCTTTGTGTTCTTCTCCCTTTTGGATGTTTTTGGTGCTTCCTTGATTCAAAGGTTCATACTTGGTCTCTTGGCCTACTCTATCTTGCTTTGATGTGTGGGATTTCTCCTAGAGTCATCTAGTTCATCAAACCCCCACAAGCAAGTCTTGAATTAAGATTTTCTCATTTCTAGGGTTTGTGCACCTCTTTGGTAAAATCTCAAGAGATCGATTCTACGAAGTGGATCTGACGAATCGTCGCTAGAAATAGGTCTCTAATATCATTAGGGAGGTGTGCTAGAAATTTGGTCAAGTTTTATTGGTCGATTCAAAAGTTGGATCAAATTTCGTTTTGGATTTGGGTGGAGTTTTTGATCTTGGACTCTACCGGTCCCGCCAAACCCTTCAACGGCGGTTCGACCGCAGTGTATTCGAGCGCATTGGTTTCTTGGGTCGAACCACCATCCACCGGTCCGCCATTGGTTAGTTGCGGTCGGACGGTGATTGACCGTCGGTCCGGCCGCCCGTGGTAGCGGTCGGACCGCCGTGCTGATGAAGAACATTGAGTTCTTTTCTCTTTTTGTGTCGTGTGCTTGAGGGGTTTATCAAATCCAACACAAGGCTTCCGTTGTGTGCTCGCTGAACTTCTTAGCTTTCATAGCTAAAGGAGTAAAGTTCGTGTTGGTTTTGATTTAGGCGAGAAAGTTTTGAAAGCGCCTATTCACCCCCCCTAGTCGCCTTTTCGGTCCTACATGATCGTAGATCGATCTTGGAGAATACTCCGGCCCCTTTCATCTGGTCGAACAAATCATCTATTCTGGGCAATGGGTACTTGTTCTTGATGGTGACTTCGTTGAGAGAACAATAATCGATACACATTCTCATACTTCCATCTTTCTTCTTGACGAACAAAACTGGTGCTCCCCATGGCGAAGAACTAGGTCTTACAAAACCTTTCTCCGAGAGTTCTTCTATACGCTTCTTCATTTCCACAAGTTCATCATTGGCATCCGATAGGGTCTCTTGAAATTGGTGCATTCTGGCACTAGATCGATGACAAACTCAAAGTCACGGTCGGTGGCATTCTGGTAACTCTTACGGAAATACATCGGGTAATCTCGACTACAGTACGTCTTCCAAAGCTGTCTTCAAGCTGTTGACTACCAAATGTCCATCACGTCTTGAGGTGGCTAGAAATTCTACTTTCTTTCTGTGGTATCCTCAATTGTCACGGCTCTTGACCACAATCTAGCATCGCTTTATGTTTGGATAACCAATCCATACCAAGGATGACATCTATGGTGCGAGTGTCTAGAACTATTAGGTTGGCTAGAAACTCAACTCCGACTATGAGTAGCCTAGCTCCTAAACATCCAACTTTAGAACTTAGCTCTGCTCAGGTATTGGACTAACAGAGTATCTTGAAGATGCATAACTTCCAATTTGTTCTTAGTTGCAAAAATTCCGAAACAAGCGAATCGAAGCTCGAATCAAGCAGGCGATGCGGTCTTGAATTTACTAGGAACTTACCCGATTACAACGTCGGTGCTTCTTGGGCTCCTTCTAGAGTGGCGTGGTTGACACGGCCTCGACTCATCGATGGCGGTGCTCCTCCGGATTGACCGGTAGCTTGAGAAGTTCCTTGATGGTTGCCTTGTGTTGGTGTCTTGGTGATGTATTCCCAAGGTTGAAGCGTCTTTGGGTGATAGTCCCATTCTGCGGACATCGGTTGGCGAAATGCCTGGCGACGGCGAGTAAAGCAAACTCTGGTTGTATTACGTGGGTTGCTTACTAGATTGGGGTTGGTAGTGCGGGGTTGCGGAAGTTACGAGCAAGCTGGCGAGAGTCTTGAAGTTGGTGCGGTGGTGCAGCGAGTGCGTGGTGGAAAGCGGCTAAGCTGCG
This sequence comes from Hsuehochloa calcarea, assembly GCA_036346395.1. NCBI lineage: Eukaryota > Viridiplantae > Streptophyta > Magnoliopsida > Poales > Poaceae > Hsuehochloa > Hsuehochloa calcarea. The sequence continues at coordinate 56,867,994 of CM070609.1, read as the reverse complement.
GTGGAATCAATCTTGCCCTCAGCTGGGGTTGGTGACTTCCTTGCTGAGCCATTCTGCGCTTACGATGATCTTCCAATTCCTTGCGCTTATCCTCTAGAATCAAAGCCTTGTTGATCAACTCTTGAAAATCAGGAAAGGTGTGGGCGATCAAGTTGACTTGAAGTCCGATGTTCAATCCGAAAGAAAATGACTCTGGCGAGCCTTGTCGATGGCGACATCTTCTCGCGACATATCGAGCAAGTTGAGAGAATTTGTTGAGGTAGTCGATCACTGACATTCCTCCTTGCTTGAGAGCACGGAATTCATCCTTCTTTAGATCCATGATTCCTTCTGGTACATGATACTGGCGAAAAGTAGTTGTGAACTCTTCCCAAGTAATGTCTTGCGGCGTTCCATGCGCTGCACAAAAGTTTTCCCACCATTCGGCGGCAATGCCTTCCATCTGATGAGAGGCGTCTGAGAACTTTTCATGATCGCGCATTGAGTGATCGCGGTTTTCTCTCAATAACACGAAGCCAATCATCGCCTTCTTGGTGAGACATGTCGTAAAAGGTTGGTGGGCGGGTCCTCATAAACTCGCCAACTTGGATGATCCATTGTGACCATGAGCGATCGGGGTTCCATTGTGATCTTGATTATTGTTGTTACGATTATTCATAGCTCGCATCCGATTCATCATGGTGTACATCACCGGTGCAGGTGTCATGAATGCCCCAAAATTCGAGATCAATGAAGGTGCTTGTGGTGGAATTGCTTCTCCGGGATTTGTTCTGTCCTTCGACACGGAGTATCGGAACCATCGGCGGCGACTTTGACGCGAACCATCGGTGAATCTCCGAGGGTTAGATAAGGTAGCAAGCACGAGATAAGGTGTAGAACTAATCGGGGTAGGTAAAACCCAACAACTTATTTTAAGAAAGCTCAATGAAACTCTTATATTGATTAAGATAATAGTATGGCTTGCAACAAATGCCTAAGGGCCTTTGCGGCTCATACTTGCACACAAAAATAAGGGCGAACTTAAGCACACAAACTACGCCTAAAGGGCGACTCAAGACTTAAAGCGGCTAAGCTCGAAACAACGCGAGCAGACTACTCAATCAAATAGCCTCGCAGCCTTGGCGGTGCTCCCGCTCTTGTAGACACAGAAGTGGTGGCATCCTCGCAAACCGATCACGATGTCCCGGGATGGTGCAACAGAGCAGTGTCTCAGTGCAGTCTTCTTGGTTCCTCGGCTCTGCGCCTCTGCTGGCTCTTACGGTTCACCGGTCCATCGACTTCTTACAGGTCTTCCTCTTGATGATCTTCTTCGTGATCGTGTCGTCCATAAAGAGTTTCTTCCAATATGGCGATCCTTTCTTGACTCTCTGAAGAGTCTCGTAGGTACACTCCGGCTCTGTCGCGGCTAACTCCAACGATTCTTCTGGCGTGGCGCGGCGGGCAAGATGCACCACGGTGGCGTTGTCTTCTCCTCCAGAGCGGAAAAGCGTGCGGCAAGATCCACGTCGGAAGTGCGGGGATGATAACGGAAAAGCGTGTCCGAAGCTCGAGAGTAGATGTTGCGAGATCCTCGGGATGGCAAGGCGCGAAGACTCTGGATTGCTTCAATCCAAATACTCCTTCGAGTGAGATGTTCGATGGTTTGCTCGCCTTGGTGTTCTGCACTGGCGTGAAGCGGTCAAATGGCGATCACTCCACGATCTCGGCGTTCACAATCCAAGCAACGCCACGGTACAATGGACGATCGAACCCTCCAAGTACTTGTAGCAACTTCCAAAGCTCGCGGCAAGTCCTCCCTTGCGCTCTCCATAACTCTGAAGGCGAGGCATCTGTCAAGATGGACAAGGATATGAAAACAACTTTAAAAGCAGCGGGGAGAGAAAGAATTTGACAATAGTTGAGTCAAGAGAGACATGAGATGAGTTAAGGAGTTCAATTAATCTTGTAAGTTAATTTTGCTTTAGAAAATAGTTTGGACACACTACAACGGCCAATCTAGCTAAGGTCAAGACCTCTGATCAACTGGCTCGATACCACCTCTGTCGGGACCCAAATATGCAAATCTGGACCCTCTGTGTATTCTGCACTAGTCCAGGATCACGCTAGTGCACACAGTATCAACATTGATGAAATATCACATCCATACAACGAATATAAGAATAAACGAGTACTTTAAATAACAAATAACTGTTGGGACCTTATGGTCGAGTGTTACATTTATTAAGCCATGCAAGGCTGACAAAAAGAAATAAAGCTATGAAACGAAATAAACTCGGTGGCTCCCATCAATTTACCACGAACCGATGGGATCAAGACCCTAACGCTCAACCTTAGTAGAATTCCTCTTCAAAAGCGGTGACGACTCCTCCATACATTGATTTGTTTAGCAAGAGTGAGTACACCGTACTATCGCAAGTCATACCACAGAATGCATTTATACATGATGGCTTATTCCAAAGAAATGGCTTCTGTGGTTATTTTGCAGAAATGCAACATTTGCAATTGAATACAAATAATAGATTGAAAGCATAATTCAAAACAAATAGACAATAATAAGTTAACAATTGATTTCACAAAAGACACACAGTCTAATCAAGTTCTTTCACACAGCTGAACAAGTTATCTCACACAGCTGACCCTTCCCAATTGTTTTATGAAAATCTACCCCTCGTGTGAAATTCAGAGCATGTCCATAGCGAGGACGCGGCTATTCGAATAGATTGATTTAAACACTCTGCAGAGTTTGTACACTTTACCCACATGATACAATCAGTGTAGCGATCACTGACCATAACAAAACCTTTCAGAAACTTCATCTCAAACAATGACACTCCTGGCGTGCTTTACTGCCGTCCAATTTGTACACTGACCCTTGGGCGACACACACCATTGGGCGGGGATGCGTGAACCGTCCGCGATGTGACCCAAACACACGGTACACACCTCGACCCATCACATAGCTTAAATACAACTGAGTTGTCAATGTCAAGACTCCATAACCTACTAAGTCGGGCCCGGCCCATACTAGGCATGTGGTCGATGCAAGAAGGCCAGTTCAATGGCGCACAAAGTTAAGTCCTTAATTGACCAAGGCAAGACTTCCAGTTTTAACCCAAATCACAAAGTTTAATAAGCACACAGCTCCACCATTCACACAGATCCACCACTTGCCTCAGTCTAAATCTTTTCCCACCCTGTTGATTAAGTGCAACACATGCCATCAACGAGTAATAGCACACAAAGACACACAGTTTCATCACACGTTCCATAATCACTTAGTCAAGTTTATAATTGCAACTCTCACATGAAATGATGACTCGTGGCATGGCTAAGCGATCTAATCGTATCTAACCAACCCACGTTGGTGCTACGATAATACCAACTAATAATTAACCAACCTAGGGTGACAAAAGATCATAGCATACAATAGACAAGGTGGCATAACAATTTGGATTGATAACTACACCCAAAAGCATTTAAATAAATACTTGAAATAGAATGCAATATATTGAAACAAAGTATTTTGAAAACTGGGTTCAAAATGATCAAAGGTATAACTTGCCTTGGAATAGATCTAGATATTGGTCTTGGTCTTGAGGTGCTCCTTCTTACGCAAAATTCCCAAGTATCGGCGTCTACTGCAAAGCGAGACAAAAGAAACAAAACAAATAAATAACAGAGGCAAAACAAACTCCAAAAATTAAATAAAATTCACCATTAAATAGATCTTAATTTTATATGAATTTACAAATTTGAATGGGCTCAATTGGACTTCGGATGCAAAAGATATGGGCTTTGGAAGATTTGAAAATCAATTAAACCCTAATTTGGATTTTCTCGATTTTCCCGAATTATTTTTATAAAGGAAAATCGGATTATTGCGCAATGCTTGCGTCGTAGAAATTTCGGAAAAGAAATATATTTAAAAGAAATCGACATGTGGGATCCTTTGTCGTGGCACAACTCACGGTGGACCAAATCCACCGAGCCTTTGGATCTGGTTTGGTCGAGGTGGTGCACCCGCGCGGTGGCACCGACGCGGCGCCAACGAGGCCGACACGCACGCACTTGGCCGAGGTGGGGCCGACGCGGGCTACCACATCAGATCGACGGCGGCGGTGGCTCGGGATCCAATGGCAACGGAGAACGGCGGCGACTCGCCGGCGGTGAGTGGTGCCAACGTGTAGAGGGGATTAATGCGCACATATGGGCACTTGGTTTGAGCACACAGGGAGGTGGTGGTGGCGGCGAGGAAGAAGCGGCGTGAAGACTCGGGTTTGTCGGACGGAAGCTCGGCGATGCTCGGCGACGAGGAGTTGCGCACGGGTAGCACGGGACTTCGCGATCACGATGGTGCGATCGGTGGAGCAAGAGCGGCGGCGACGGCGCAATCCACCGGAGAAGAAGCTCGGCGAAAACCCTAAAACTTCAAATGCGGTGGCGCTAGAGGCGTCAGGCGATAAGAGTGGCGGCTTTGGGTTGCGGAGGCGGCGATCCTAAGGGAGGTATTTATAGGCTCTGGGACGCTGATTTGAAATCCCAAATCGGGTCCAAAGCGGTCGCGATTTGAAAATCCGAGATTCGGGAGATTAAAACCGATTCGGATTTGATTTGGTTTAGAACGGATAAGAAATAACAGAAGACACGATTTGGTGGGGTCGACGAAGAATCGAGAACGAATACGCATTTGTCGGACGAGGCTTGAGCTCCGGCAATGATTTGGCGGCGCGGCGCGAGGAAGAAGAAGGCTCGCGGAGACGACGACTTCGATCGCGGCCCACCGGTCCAGCCGAGCGAGGAAAGCGCAATACGGCGAGCGGCAACCGTGCGATGGCGATCCAACTACCGAGGAGCGGCCTTGGCGGGGATTAATTTGCGCACGATGGAATAGTGTTGGGCTTCGCCCAATATCGCTTCGAGGAATTTCTTTTGATTTTTCTTTTAAATAAATCCAGAAAATACAAATAGCCAATAGAAAATAGCAAAAGACTTTGGAAAAATTCCAGAAAATTCTATAAAATATATCTAAGCATATAGAATCCAAATAAAATAATTTTGGCAATTGTTGATGTTGGGATTAAGCACATTAAATCAATTTGTTCTAAAAGTCCATATTAAGCTTTTTAATTTAATATTCAAATAAATCCAAATGATGAATTTTCTCACTACCACTATTTAAGAGATTTTTGAAACTCTGAAAATTGGGATGTTACACCAGGAAAGTACATCGGGAGTGTCATTGCTTGAGATGAAGTCTCTGAAAGGTTTTGTTATGGTTAGTGCTGGCCCCACTGATTGTATCGTGTAGGTAAAGTGTACATCCTCTGCAGAGTGTTAAATCAATCTATTCGAATAGCCGCGTCCTCGGTTATGGACATGCTCGGGAATTTCACACGAGGGGTAGATTTTTATAAAACAAATGGGAAGGGTCAGCTGTGTGAGATAACTTGTACAGCTGTGTGAATAACTTGTTTAGACTATGTGTCCTTTGTGAAACCAATTGTTAAATTAATATTCTTTAATTGTTTTCAATTATGTTTTCAATCTATTATTTCTATTCAATTGCAAATGTTGTATTTCCGCAAAATAACCACAGAAGCCATTCCTTTGGAATAAACCATCATGTATAAATGCATTCTGTGGTATGACTTGCGAGTACGGTGTGTACTCACTCTTGCTAAACAAATCAACAGAAGTGGAAGAGTCGTCGCCTGCTTTTGAAGAAGAGTTCTATGAAGGTTGATCGTTAGGGTCTTGATCGATCGGTTTTACTGTGGTAAATTGATGGGAGTCCACCGAGTTTATTTCGTTTTATTGCGATTTATTCTTTATTATCAGCCTTGCATGGCTTAATAAATATAAAACTCGACCGTAAGGTCCCAACAGTTATTTGTTATTCAAAGTACTCGTTTATTCTTATATTCGTTGTATGGATGTGATATTTCATCGATGTTGACGCTGTGTGCACTAGCGTGATCCTGGACTAGTGCGGAATACACAGAGGGTCCAGATTTGCATATTTGGGTCCTGACAGAGGTGGTATCAGAGCCATACTGACTGTAGGTCTTGACCTTAGTTAGATCGACCGTCGTAGTATGTCCAAAATTATTTTCTAAAACAAATATTAACTTGCAAGATTAATTGAACTCTTTAACTCATCTCATGTCTCTCTTGACTCAACTATTGCTGAAATTCTTTCTTTCCCTGCTATTTTAAAGTTATTTTCATCTTCTTGTCCGTCTTGACAGATGCCTCGTCTTCAGAGTTATGGAGAACGCAAGGGAGGACTTGCCGCTGAACTTTGGAAGTTGTTACAAGTACTTGGAGGATTTGACCGTCCAATGTACCGTGGCAGTGCTTGGATCGTGAACGGCCGAGATCGTGGAGTGATCTACCATTTGACCGTTTACGCTAGGAAGAACACCAAGGCGACCAAACACCTGAACATCTCAGCTCGAAGAAGTGTTTGGATTGAAGCAATCCAGGAGTCTTCGCGCCTTGCCATCCTGAGGATCTGCAACATCTACGCTCGAGAGCTTCGGGACACCGTTTTCTGTTACCATCCCCGCTATTCCGACGTGGATCTTGCCGCACGCTACCCGTCTACGGAGGAAGAAGGCAACGCCACCGTTGTGCATCTTGCCCAGTTCGCCGCTGCTCAGGAGGAATCATTGGAGTTAGCCGCCACAGAGCTGCAGTGTGCCTACGAGACTCTTCAGAGAGCCGAGGAGAGGATCGCCATGCTGGAAGAAGCCCTCTATGGACAGCACGATCACGAAGAAGACACTGAAGAAGAAGACCCGGAAGAAGCTGATGAATCGGCTGAACCAGAAGCATCAGCAGAGGCAGCAGAGCCAGAGGATCCAGTAGCACCTGCACCAGAGACACCTGCTCCTGTTGCACCAGCTCCGGGACATCAAGATCAGTTCGCAAGGATGCCAGCTCAATTTCAGGTCTACAGCAGGTGGGAGCACCGTCAAGGCTACGGAGGCTATTTAGTCGAGTAGTCTGTTCGAGTTTGTTTCAGGCTTAGCCAGTATTTAGTCTTGAGTCGCCCTTTAGGCGGTAGTTTGTGTGCTTAGGTTGTTCTTATTTTCTTGTGTGCAAGTATGAGCTGCAAAGGCTCTTAGGCATTTGTTGCAAGCCATACTAGTATCTTAATTGATATAAGACTTTCAGTTGAGTTTTCTTAAAATATGTTGTTGGGTTTTACCTACCCCGCATAGTTCTACAACTTATCTCGTGCTTGCTACCTTATCTAACCACTGGAGATTCACTAGATGGTTCAGACTCGTCAAGCTGCTGCAAGTAGTTCCGATTCTCCAGTGTCAGAAGGACAGGAGCAGACCCCCGTAGAAGCAGTTCCACCACAAGCACCTTCAATTGATATGCAGAATTTTGGAGTATTTATGGCAGCTCAAACCCAGCTGATGTACACCATGATGAATCAGATGCAAGCTATGAATAACCAGAACAACAACAATCAGCATCACAATGGAACCCCAGTTGCTCATGGTCACAATGGATCATCCAAGTTGGCCGAGTTTATGAGAACCTGTCCACCAACTTTCTCTCGACATGTCTCACCAGTAGAAGCTGATGATTGGCTTCGTGTCATTGAGAGGAAACTGCTGATCACTCAATGCAGCGATCATGAGAAAGTTCTGTACGCCACTCACCAGATGGAAGGTATTGCTGCTGAATGGTGGGAAAACTTTTGTGCAGCGCATGGAACACCGCAAGACATTACTTGGGAAGAGTTCACAACTGCTTTTCGCCAGTATCATGTACCAGAAGGAATTATGGATCTGAAGAAGGATGAATTCCGTGCTCTCAAGCAAGGAGGAATGTCAGTGACTGACTACCTCAACAAGTTCTCTCAACTTGCTCGATATGCTGCAGAAGATGTCGCCACCGACAAGGCTCGCCAGAGTCGTTTTCTGAAAGGTTTAAACACTGGACTTCAAGTCAACTTGATCGCCCACACCTTTCCTGATTTTCAAGAGATGATCAACAAGGCTTTGATTCTTGAGGATAAGCGCAAGGAATTGGAGGATCATCGTAAGCGCAGAATGGCTCAACAAGGAAGTCACCAACCCCAGCTGAAGGCAAGAATGATTCCACCGCAGTTTAGCCGTTTTCCACCACAGAATTCTGCCAGACCACCTGCACCAACTTCAGCACTTCGTCCAGTTGCTCAAAACTTTCGCAACCCCGCACAAGTCAACCCCAATCCAGTAAGCAACCCACAGAGTATACCCAGAGTTTGCTTTACCTGTCGTCAGCCAGAGCATTTCGCCAACCGATGTCCGCAGAGTGGGACTATCACTCCAGTACACTTCAACCTTGGGAACACACCAGCCAAGACGGCAGTACAAGGCAACCATCAAGGAACTTCTCAAGCTACCGGTCAATCCGGAGGAGCGCCGCAATCAGTGGTCAGAGGCCGTGTTAACCACGTCACTCTGGAAGGAGCTCAGGAAGCACCCGACGTTGTACTGGGTAAGTTTCTAGTAAATTCAGTACCTGCATCAGTTCTGTTTGATTCTGGAGCTTTACATTCGTTTGTTTCTGGAGTTTTTGCAACTAAGAACAAATTGGAAGTTATGCATCTTAAGCATACTCTGTTAGTCCAGCCGCCTGGAGCAGAGCTAAGCTCTAAAGTGGGATTTTTAGGAGCTAGGTTACTCATAGCTGGAGTTGAGTTTCTAGCCAACCTAACAGTTCTAGACACTCAGACCATAGATGTCATCCTTGGTATGGATTGGTTATCCAAACACAAAGCAGTGCTAGATTGTGGCCGAAGAGCCGTAACAATTGAGGATACCACCAGAAGGAAACTTGAATTCCTAGCCACCTCAGTACGTGATGGACATTTGGTAGTCAACAGTCTGAAGATAGTTTCTTTGGAAGACGTACCTGTAGTCAGAGATTACCCGGACGTATTTCCAGAAGAATTACCAGGAATGCCACCGGACCGTGACATTGAGTTTGTCATCGATCTAGTGCCAGGAACAGCACCAATTTCTAAGAGACCCTATCGGATGCCAGCCGATGAACTTGTGGAGATGAAGAAACAGATAGAAGAACTACTGGAGAAAGGTTTTGTAAGACCTAGTTCGTCGCCATGGGGAGCACCCATTTTGTTTGTCAAGAAGAAAGATGAAAGCATGAGGATGTGCATCGATTATCGCTCTCTCAATGAAGTCACCATCAAGAACAAATACCCTTTGCCCAGAATTGATGATTTGTTCGACCAGATGAAAGGAGCAGGAGTATTCTCCAAGATCGATCTGCGATCAGGTTACCATCAGTTGAAGATTTGTCCTAAGGATGTACCTAAGACCGCTTTCTCAACCCGGTATGGACATTATGAATTTCTAGTCATGTCGTTTGGTCTGACTAATGCCCCTGCCTATTTCGTGAACATGATGAACAAAGTATTCATGGAATATTTGGATAAGTTCGTAGTAGTGTTTATTGATGATATTTTGGTACACTCAAAGTTAGAAGAAGAGCATGCAGACCATTTGAGATTAATCCTAGAGAAGCTCAGAGAGCATCAGTTGTATGCTAAGTTTAGTAAGTGTGATTTCTGGAAAAAGGAAGTGGACTTTCTTGGTCATGTGATGATAGCCGCAGGAGTAGCCGTTGACCCCAGTAAAGTAAAAGCAGTATTGCATTGGGGGTAACCCAAGACTGTTACCCAGATCCGCAGTTTCTTGGGATTGGCAAGATACTATCGTCGTTTCATTGAAGGATTCTCAACAATTGCTAAGCTTCTTACGCAATTGTTGAAGAAAGAGAAGAAGTTTATTTGGACCCCCGCTTGTGAAGAAAGCTTTTAAGAATTGAAGAAGCATTTGACTACAGCCCCAGTGCTAATTTTGCCAGATATCCGCAAGGATTTTGATATCTATTGTGACGCTTCACGTCAAGGATTAGGATGTGTCCTTATGCAAGAAGGAAGAGCTGTCGCTTATGCGTCAAGGCAATTAAGGCCTCATGAAGAGAATTACCCCACTCATGATTTAGAATTAGCTGCCGTAGTGCATGCTTTGAAGATTTGGCGTCATTATCTCATCCAGAATCGTCATTTGTGAAGTCTACACCGATCATAAGAGCCTGAAGTACATATTCACTCAGTCTGATTTGAACATGAGACAGAGAAGATGGCTGGAATTAATAAAGGTTTATAATCTTGGAATCCATTACCATCTTGGTATGGCCAATGTAGTTGCAGATGCACTGAGTCGTAAGAGCTATTGCAATGCTATGGAAGCAAAAGAGTTGTGTTCAGAACTTTAGGAGGAATTTCAGAAGCTACAGCTAGAAGTTGTTTCTGAAGGATTTGTGGCCAGTCTGGAAGTGCAGTCTACTCTGGAGAAACAGATTCGTGAAGCTCAACCCAAGGATTCTGAGTTTGCCGACCTCAAGAAGAAGATGGCAGAAGGAAAATTTAAAGACTTCACCGTGGATGATCGGGATATCTTGTGGATCAATGGGCGTATCTGTACCAGGATATTGATGGATTAAGGCAAAGATTCGAAGGAAGCCCATGACTCAAGTATTCGATTCACCACGGAAGTACTAAGATGTATCGGGATGTTAGAATAAGTTTTGGTGGCCAAACTTAAAGCGAGGCGTCGCGAGTTCGCCGCCTTATGCGGCGTGTGTCGAAAAGTAAAGGCGAGCATCGAGAGACCAGTGCGCTACAATGCTGAAGATACCGAATGGAAGTGGGAAGAGATCGGTATGGATTTTATTGCGGTTTACCCAAGACTCAATCAGGTTATGATTCGATTTGGGTAATAGTGGATCGTTTGACCAAGATTGCCCATTTCTTGCCGGTCAAAACCACTTACTCGGGGATCGCGCCTTGCGAGTTGTATATGTCAATGATTGTCGATGCGCGGTGTGCCTAAGAAGATAGTGTCAGATCGAGGATCTCAGTTCACCTCTCGTTTCTGGCAAAGTCTACATGAAGCCCTGGGAACTCATCTGAATTTCAGTACTGCTTATCATCCACAAACAGATGGACAGACTGAAAGAGTCAACCAGATATTGGAAGATATGTTGGGAGCCTGTGCCTTAGCAAATGCTACCAGTTGGGATAAGAGTTTGCCGTATGCAGAATTCTCGTACAACAACGATTATCAAGCCGTTCTATGATGTCACCATTTGAAGCTTTGTATGGTCGTGCCTGCAGAACTCCATTAAATTGGTCAGAGACCGCTGAACGTGTAGTGTTCGGGCCAGATATTATTCAGGAAACCGAAGAATAAGTTGCTATGATCAGAGAAAGACTAAAGATAGCCCAGTCTAGGCAAAAGAGTTATACCGATAATCGTCGCCGTGACCTCAGCTTTGAACCAGAGGATTTTGTGTATCTTCGAGTTACTCCACTCAGAGGTGTTAAGAGATTCCACACCAAAGGGAAGCTTGCCCCAAGGTATGTGGGTCCGTTCAAGATTTTGGAACGCCGGTGAGAAGTTGCGTACCAATTGGAGCTACCACAGTCGTTGGCAGGAGTGCATGATGTCTTTCATGTCTCTCAGCTGAAGAAGTGTCTTCGTGTGCCAGAAGAGTAGACCCCGTTGGAGTCAATTGAACTGAAGGGAGATCTCACGTACAAAGAACAGCTGACGAGGATCTAATAATCCTCATTTTATCTATTATCTATAATTCTTATTATGGGTAAATATGATGTCACATAGTCTCCAGAAGTACCCCTTATTTTTATAAGGGAGAGGCCTACCAATTGATTGTAAGATATTCTACAATCACCCCCATAGTCGTAAGTCTTACTACGACTACTACCTGGTCGTAAGTCTTTCTACGACCATTACATGGTCGTAAGTTCTTCTACGATCACTTCATAGTCGTAAGACCTTCTACGACTACTACCTGGTCGTAAGTCCTCCTACGACCAGGCAAACCACGACCACCTTATAATCAAACCTACAGGCAAGTGGGTCCAATTGATTAAGGAATCCGAACGGTCTGCACGCACTATTATTCCGCGTAGTAATAGTGCTTAAATACCCCATTATCTCTGAATGATAACTGCCAGACGGCGTGGAGAAGCCAATGCGCTGGTAATTACTGCCATCATGCGCCCATTACTGGCTCAATTAAGATGCCTCTTCCGCAGGATAAAACGGCTACTCCTTCACGACTATATAAGGGCATCAATCAGGGAGACGAGGGGGAAGAGCGAAATAGAGAGAGTCGAGTAGAAACACAAGTGCTATTCTCTGTAATAGTCTTAGCTTTTTGACTTGATCATCAAGAATACCATACACACACAGGATTAGGGTTATTATTCTCTCAGGAGAAGGCTTGAACCTGTCTAAACATCCCGTGTCAACCACTTTGCGTGATTTCACCTCTAGGAGACCCCCCAAATCAAATAATCATTACGTAAGATCGGTTCTAATACACCGACAGTTGGCGCCGTCCGTGGGGTTCTTCCGGTAATCTCTTGTCAACATACTCTCTTTTTCCAAATCTCATGCAATCATGGCAGGAGGATGGAACGAGGAGAACTGGTTTGACTTGGCAGATTACGCAGACGTCGACATGGATGCCGGTTTCGACTACGAGCCGAGTGATGCATCCGCTGATGGTGATGTTGCCTCCGGAGATTATTCTCCAGGAAACCATCCCATCAATAGAGTTGAGGAGGGATCCTTATCCCCCACAACGATACGTCCAACAGAGGGGCCAATTCCCTCAAAGGACAAGGGTCAATCCGTCGAACCGCACCGTGAGGACTCACAACACGACGAGAGTTTTCCTCCAAGTGTTCAAGTCCCCCTAAGACGGTCCGACTTGGTGAGACAAGTTCTGGGAGCCACAATTCCAGGACTCCACCAGCATCTAGTGATCCTCTTTCTCAGGGTAACTCCAGAGAGGTTGGGATCAAGCATGCTTTTACTGCAAATTCGACCGTCTCCCCGCAGATCTCATTTGCGAACGGAGACAGTTATAACTCGGAGTTCCCCTATCTAGAGGGGATTACTCCAAGTCGCCAGATGGTGTCTCTCGAGCACTCCTCAAGCGGGGAGGCCTCGAGCGCAAGTGAGAATCATCAACGGGAGGTCTTCGTCCTTCCCTCAATCGAGTCGACCTCATGGAGGCCGGATAAGAACACTCCCGAAGATCACACACTGCGCCCCCTCGTGGTAATGGCAAGAGCACCACCGGTGACAGAGAGAACCAACACTCTGATGAACGCGAGGAAAATCCTCGACATTCTCGCACTCCACAGAGAAGGCCTCAAAGACCTGATGAGGAGGATTTTGATGTCGTCCGAAGAAAGAAAATTGCAGTCCAGAAGAACCTGCCTGGGCGCATTCAACATCAGTCGGAGGAGGTACAAGAACTCCAGGACATCAACGACTTGCTCGAGAATCCAGTCAAGAGCTTGCTCGAACGCAGTCGATCTCTTTCTTTGAAGAGATTACGCAAAGACTTGAACTGTGATGACAAGGTCGAGGTACCTCGTCGACAACATTCGTGTAGTCATAGTAATGTCGACTTCCTCGGCTACCGATCAATCGAATATTTTCACGTAGGAATCGACACGCCATAAGTCGAATCGATCCCTATTCGAGAAATACTTTTCGATCGGTGATGATCAAGAAGCCCCTCGGAGAGATGATCATTCACCACCGACAAAGAAATTCTAGCGGGTGGAGTACGAGGAGTATTCCCCTCGAGAATCGAGACCTACAGCGAGACAAAGTCACTGTTGTCGGGTATCGTCGTATACGATCACTGGTGACATTAACCTTTCTTTCCTACAAAGAAGGCGTCAAGAAGTGATTACGAATGCCGCATTTTCGCCGACCTTGACGATTCATTAGCCACCTCATTTTCGACAAAGTGAACATGGAGAAATTTGATGGATCTCAAAATCCCATCGAATTTCTTGAGATCTATACAACATTGTCCGAGCAAAGCGGGAGGAGGAGAGCATGTAATGGTGAATTACCTTCCGATCGTGCTCGAAGGATCCGCTCGATCGTGGTTATTAAACCAACCACTCGAGTCGATCTACTCTTGGCAACACCTCTGCGATCTTCTAAAGGCAAATTTCAAGGCACATACAACATACGGAAAGGAAGGCGACTTGCACGGATAAAGCAGAACAACAACGAGACTTTGCGTCAATTCATCAAGCGCTTTAGTCGGGTTCGTAACTCAATTAGGAAATTTCGATTTCTCTGTGATCGGGGCTTTTAAGCAAGGAGTCCGTAGTAGAAGGATAACGGAGGACATTGCTTTGAATCCTCCCAACATCATTCTCGAAGCTCTTGAGATGGCGATCGATATGCAATCGCTTCGAGGCGGTTGAGTGGAACAACACTATCGATCGAAGCATACCTCCTCGAGAGCCGGTGAAGTTGGTAAGGATAAAAAGCAAAAAGTCAAGAAGAAAATAAAAGTCAAAACCACAAACCGGTGGTTCCAAGGAGGTTTTGGTAGTGAAAGATAGAGAGCCCCAAACCACCAAGTCGTACTCGATCAAGGCAAAGGTAAGCACCTCGATCGTAGGAGCGACAAACCAAGGTGGTGTCCTTTTCATAAAAAGGAAGGACATGACCTCAGAATCGGGAGTTTTCCAAAGAAAGCTCGAAGACTACTACAACGGGTAAAGCACCACTCCCTACTCTCGGCGGTGGGACATACAGTGGCCAAAGTCGTCGCCGATGATGAGGAGATGCCGTTTCAAGATCCGTAACATACCGTTGAGCACATCTACGGAGGATCATCAAGATACGACTCCAAGCGACAACTTAAAGCAGCCGGACGAGAGGTAAATTTCATACATACTCCTCTCGTCAATAAATTACCGAAGTGGTCGGAAGTTACCATCTCTTTTGAGAAGGATGACTGCCCAATCACTACGAGTCGATCAGGTCGATATCCGATTGTGGTCGAACCCACCATCAACAACTGTCGGGTCAATCGAGTGTTGGTTGATGGTGGCAGTTCTTTGAACATATTATTTACTAATGCCCTGGATGAGATGCAAGTACGCAGGACAAAGGTAAGGCCGGTACGATACTCCTTTCATGGAATCGTACCGGGGTCTTCGGCCAAACCTATTGGCCAAGTTTCTCTTCCTTTAACATTTGGCTCGCCAAGTAATTTCAGGACAGAGAAAGTCTCCTTTGATGTGGTCGATTTCGATACGGCATATAACGCCATACTCGGACGACCAACTTTGGCAAAATTCTTAATAGCTACTCATTATGGGTATCAATGTCTTAAGATGCCAGGTCCCAAAGGAGTGATCACCATTCAATGTGACAAAAAGATGGCGTATAGTCTGCGGCCGTCGATCCTCGAGATGGTTGGTCAAATACCAACTCGAGATGAAAGTCACCGACTAGCAAGTCGAAGCCTAAAAGCCGCACTAAAAGCGAGCGACCAAGTCAAAGAGGTTCCTCACGGACGCAGAGGAGCCCTCGAAGACTGATTCGCATCGGGAGACTTCCACCCCAAATAGGAAGACGCCTCATTACCTTCCTCCGAGCTACGCAGATGTCTTTGCGTGGCAAGCATCCGACATGCCCGAGTCCCTGTGGAGGTGATCGAGCACGTGCTAGCTTTACGACTGATAAAGTACCGTAAAACAAAAATTACGAGATTTGCCCCGATCGACGAGATGCTATTAAATCGAGTTGGATAAGCTACTTAAAGCGGGCTTTATAAGAGAAGTCAACCACCAGTGGTTGGCTAACCTGTAATGGTCAAAAAGTCAAGCGGCAAATGGCGTATGTGCGTGGACTTTCTTGATCTTAATAAAGCTTGTCCAAAGATGATTTCCCTTTACCTCGTATCGATCGGTGGTTGATTCTCTGCGCAGTTGTGAGATATTAAGTTTTTAGATGCATATTCGGATACCACCGGATCAATATGTGTTTAAGCGATGAAGAAAAGACCGCATTCATTACTCCATTTGGTACCTTTTACTATGTCAAAATACCATTTGGTCTAAAGAATGCGGTGCTTCTTTTCAACGCCTAATGCAATCGACTTTTCATCTCAATTAGGCCGAATTTGGAAGTCTATGTTGATGATCTAGTCGTAAAAAGCATTAAGAGACTTAATCATATCAGCGACCTACAAGAAACATTCGACAACCTCGAAAGCACCGCTTAAAACTTAATCGAGAGAAGTGTGTGTTTGGAATTTCTTCAGAAAATTGCTTGGATTCCTAGTATCCGAGCGAGGAATCGAAGCAAATCTGAAAAAATAAAGGCCATCCTCGGATCGTCCTCCAAACACAAAAAGGAAGTCCGTAAACTCACTGGGTGCATGGCGGCTTTAAGTCGTTTCATCGCATCGACTAGGGAAAAAGGACTACCTTTCTTTAAACTTCTCGGGAGACATGAAGGTTTTGAGTGGTCGAACGAGGCAAAGCGCCTTTGAGGATGTCAAGAGGTATCTTTGAGTGCTCTGCTCGGTTTCTCCAAAGCGGAAGAGCGCTCTTAATTTACCTAGCGCCACGCCACAGCAAAGAAGCGCGATATTAGTCGTAGAGCGTGAAAGCGCACAACGACCGGTTTACTACGTTAGCGGTTTTACGGGCCTAAGGCGTTACCCTCGTGTCCAAAACTTCTATATGCCCTCCTCATGTCTTCGAGAAGCTGCGGCATTATTTTCAGCGCACAAAATAGTCATCTTGCGTCGAGTTTCCTTTGGGAGCAATCCTCCATAATAAGGAAGCAATGGACGCATGGCAAAATGGTCGGTCGAACTTGGGGAGTTCGACCTCCATTTCGTGTCCCGAACGGCCATAAAATCCAGATCTTGGCGGACTTTGTCGCCGAATGGACAAATCTGAACTGTTCAAGATCCCGAGACGATTCCCACGACCCGATGGATGATGTACTTTGACGGTCACTTACTTTAAGTGGCTCGGGTCGGGTGGTCTGGTATCTCCTAGGAGAAACCTTAAAGTATGCCATACAACTAAACTTTCGTGCCACTAACAATGTGGCGAGTACGAAGGTTTGCTAGGCGGCATACGAGTGTGAAAGCACTCTCGATTAAATCGACTACTCGTGAGAGGAGACTCTCAACTAGTCGTGAATCAAGTTGGGAAAGAGTACCAAGTGCTCTAGCTCGACAATGTCTCGGTACTTATCGGAGATGCATAAGCTAGAAAAGCATTTTTAGGTTTCGAGGTACAATTCATCCCTCGAAGGATAATTTCCTCATGAGACCAACTTGCTCGGATGGCTTCTTCGATCTACGGTACCAAGAGGAGTTTTCTTGGAACAACTCCAAAAACCGTCTCAGTCGAAGAACCGAGACACCTCCTATTGAGATGGCCTCATTAGACTACGAGGATACGGATGACTCCCATCTTCGAGTATCTTTACAAGGGTTCTGTACCCGAAGATGATCTTGAGGCAGATCGTTTATCCCGAAAAGCCAAAATGTATACTTTGGTCGAAGGAGTACTCTACAAACGAGGAACCCAAGGGATACTCATGCGATGCATTCCATAAAGCGAAGGAATAACACTCCTTCACGATATACGGTGGCATCTGTGGGACACATGCTTCCTCTGAACATTGGTTGGTAAAGCCTTTCGACAAGGTTTTTCTTGGCTCTGACACTGTGACGATGCTAAGGAGGTGGTTCAAAAGTGTGTCCATGCCAATTCCATGGTAGACAGATACACCAACCAGCTCAAGCATTACAGACAATACCTCTTTCTTGGCCTTTTGCGACCTGGGGTCTCGATATCCTAGGACCGTTTCCCAAAGCTCTAGGAGGTTTCGAATGCCTTTTTGTGGCTATTGACACGTTCACAAAATGGATTGAAGCTGAACTCAGAATCGGGATAACAACGAAGCAAAGAAAAGGTTCATGATGAGATGCGTAATTAGCCGATTTGGAGTTAAGTCGGATAATTACGAACAATGGTAAACAATTACGCAAGTGCAAAATTTGAAATTTTGGCGAGTTGGGTACCAAGTTATGTTATGCTTATTGCACATCCCCAAAGCAGCGGGCGGTCGAGCGTGCAAGCGGCCAAATAATGCGAGGAATTAAAACCCGAGTCTTGACCCGACTTGTTAAGCGCTCGGGGCTTGGGTACAAGAATTACCCTCCGTGTTATGGGCAGTTCGTACGACCACCAGTCGAGCAACAGGAGAAACACCATTTTTTCTAGTGTTCGGAGCCGAAGCCATGTTTCCTCCGGAGCTAAAATTGCGGTCGACACGAGATGAAACTTTCAACAACTCAGACCAGGAACAACTTCGAGCAGATGACATTAACCTACTCGAAGAAAGGAGAAACCTAGCCTTAATCCGTTCGGCGGTCTACCAACAAGCCTGCAAGAGATACTATGATCGTAAGGTCCAACCTCGCAGACTTACTGTAGGTGACTTGGTATTGAGACTCTGCCAATCCAAGTCTAATCGGAATAAACTTTCCCCCAAATGGGAAGGTCCTTACAAAGTGGTCGAAGTAACTCGGCCAGGGTCGGTACGACTAGCGATGGAAGATGGACAGGTTCTCTCAAACTCTTGGAACATCGACCGATTCGCAAATTTATGTGTGACCAATTTCTCAGGCAATAAAAGTCCAGGTTCTTTCTACTTCTCTTGCCTTATTTTTTGAGTAGTGCTTTTTCAATCTTTCGACTATGATACAAAACACCCAGTTTTCTTTACACTGGTCGAAAAGCGAGTAACGTCATCTAGTCGAAACTTCTCCTCTCTGCATGTGGTTCTGCCCACTAGAAGGAACTTCCTAGCATCGACTCGTTACTCATTTTTGCTGCCAATACAAAGAGCTCGGGTTTTATCCAGTCGAAATGTTCTCAAAGCCAACTCTCTCAATCTTAGTTTATTTTTTCAGTGATTTCCAAAAAATATTCTAAGTAGAGTGCACTTGATATATTTATTCGACCACCTTTGATGTACTCGTTTTGTTTTGGTGGTCAAGGAAGAGACACACCTAGTCGAAGTTTTCCTCTCTGCATGTGGTCACGCCCACTAGAAGGAACTTCCTAGCACCGCTCGATCTCCTACTTTTGCTCTTTGGAAAAGACTTATCGAGTCCATCAGAAAAGGGCGAACGAATTATTAAAGTCCTCTAGACGTTTGCTTAACTCAAGTTGCTGTTCTTGGTTTGATTAAACTAGTCGGAGATGGCAACATCACCTAGTCGAAGCCTTTCCTCTCTGCACGTGGTCCTGCCCACTAGAAGGAACTTCCTAGTGTCGAGTCGTTTCTACTCTTTCGACCAAGTGCTTGACAACCATAACAAAAACTATAAGTTAAACAAACCTCTATTTGTTTTCAGAAACGCCATTTCAAACACTATTTGCTTAGATTGTCTAAACAATCTAAGCAAATAGTCGGGGGTTAGGATAAAGTTATTAATTTGACTTCAATTCTTAGTCTTTCATTCGTTTATTATCTTTTGAGTTACTAACTACTCGACAAGATAATTTTCAGGAAACAAGATGGATCATATATTACTCATCAACAGAAATTGTCTGCCTTACAAAGTAGTTACAAGATTACTCAAGGGGAGAGCCTATTGCATTTCCTCCGCCACCTTTTGCCAACCAACCGCATTTCCTCAATCAAACGATTTGCTTCTGATTCAGAGCAATCGAACTCGGCTTCAATTGGTTGCACATTAAGGTGGGGGTCTTGAGCTTTAAGTTTCGCCAAAGCGTAACTTACTCCGGCTTCGACTGCCTCCCTTATTGATTCAGCTTGATTAGCCTTCAGAGTGGTCACCATTTCTTGCAATTTTCCGACTTGTTCCCCAATGGTACTTGTGTGAGCAGCTATAGTATCTTCTCGAGGAGTTTTTCCCTCAGAATGTAGCTCACTAAGAACATTGTTCAGGAGAGTGATGTTGCCTTGAAGACTAGTCTTAATCGACTCCATCTCCTGTTGGGTACAAGTCGAAGCCTCGCGAAGTTTTTTGTTTTCGACCACTTGTTCTGAAAAGAATAATACCGGTCAAACAAAAATAAACTTCTAGAGGAAGATAACACAAAGATAATTGTAGGTAAAAGCATCTCTTACCTACTAGTTGAGAATCCAGTTTCTTGACCTCTTCTCGATGCGAAGCAACGGTTTCAGCATGCTTTTTCTCCCATGCTCTGATGTCCTCTGCATTCATCTTAGCAATGCGGACGGACTCATTGCAGATCAAGGTCTTCTCTTGGATTTCAGCCTCGAGGCTTCTCAATTGGGCAGCAATTTCTGAACAAGAAATTGGCATTAGAAAAGGGAAAATACTCAAAAAGGATAACAGGTAAAGAATTACTTACCTGTTACTTGAGTTCTAAGACCCTCGAGTTCTTGATCCTTATTCGTGGTAATACGGAAAACTCTGAATGACCAAAGATTTGTCTCCAACTTCGGTCCGGAGCTTCCTCATCTCATCTTCTTTTTCTGAAAAAGAAATGAGAGATGGGTAAAGGGTAAATTCAAAAGCAGTCTTAAGTTCAGCACTTACTGTTTATTTTTTCCTGCAATCTTTTAGATGCAGAGACAGTCTCTCGAAGTCTATCCGAGAGGACTAATACTTCGTTCCTTAGCCTCCTCGACTCTTCTTTTTCATAGTCGAGTGAGTCAACCTAAGGTCTTCGTATCCTTTTTTTAACCTTCAAAGAACAGAAACGAAGATAAACATCAGCCGAATGGTTGTAAGTACTTCTAGAACCACTGACCTAGTCATAAGTTTTTCTACGACTACGATATGGTTGTAAGTCTTTCTACGACCACTACCTGGTCGTAAGTAGTCGTAAGTTTTTCTACGACTCTTTCTTGATCGTAAGATATTCTACGATCACCATTAGTCGTAAGTATCTTCTACGACTATAAAGTCCTAAAGAAAGAATCAACTTTTTGATTACCTTTAGGCGCTCTATCCTTTCATCTGCGGACAAAGCCGCAATGATTTGAGGAACCGCCACTCGAAGTGGCGGAGACTTCTCACAGATGAGTCTGACTCTAGAGTCAACCTCAGCCTGTGAAAGATCTGTGTAAACAGATAAGAATGTTAGACAGTGTTGAAGAGGACCAAACCGAGAGCTAAGTCGACAGTTACTTACCCTCGTCGTAGTCTCTGGTTGGGTCTCCTCTCCCCGAGTATCTCCACATAGGAGATGCTCGCTTCTTCAAGTGACTAATTCGGCGTGTGATGAAATCCTTCACCACATGCCATCCGGTCAGCCCTTCTTCCTTCAAGTCCTTAATGGCTTGAATATAAGGGCTAATCCGGCTGATATCTTCAGGAGTTGAATCCCATGAAGATTTCTTTTCGGCAGCCTTCCCCGCGAAAGAAAGGCTGTCTTCAGAGGTGACCTTCCAGTAAAACCACCTCTTCCTCCAGCCCGGCCACGAAGACCGGGTGAAACTCTGAATATACTCCTTCGACTTCGAGTCGTGGAGCTTGCATCCATGACTTCCGGCGATTCCGGTTTGTCGAGCCATCCCATAATAATATTGGAACAGCTCGAGATCCGCCGGAATCCCCAGGTACGCCTCGCACAGATACACGAACACACTCAACATGGTAATGGAATTGGGACCTAAGTTCACGGCCCGCCCCAAAGTGTTCGAGTACTATCAGAGAAAGGGGTGGGCAGGCAATCAAGGCCGTGACTCACAATATGCTTGGAATACGGGGATTTGCCCATTTTCCCTCGATGGCCAGTGCTGCCCGATAGCCGGAATCCACTTTACCAGAGCCTTCTCTGGAATCTTACCGGCATCGACCAAGATCTTGATCTTAGCCGCATCCATCTCCGATTCTTCCCATTCAGAAACTCTCTTGGCCATTTCGCTCAGAAGCAAGAAGTTTTTTTGATTGGGTTGGCGGCGGAGAAGATGAAACCTAGTCGAGGACGGAGAAAGCAAGAGCTCGAAGAACAGCGGAGTGATTGGAGGAAAAGGTAAAACCCAAGTCTACCTCCCGTAAGTTTTTATAATCAAGACGATCTCCGCCGCTTCGGAAACCGTCTCGGCTATAGGTCTATGGGAGTTGGTTGTACCGCTTCGGGAACCGCTTCATCGGACAAGTCTGTGAGAGCCGGTTGCAATTCCCCAGATGGTCCGTTCGAGAAAAATTAGGTGCGTATTGTCACCCCCAAGCGAAATTACTTTTTTGACCAAAGTCTTTCTGGTCGAAGGAAGTATCAATCGGAAGGGTTTTCTCTCCGATTCCCCTACTACGACCACCAGACGGTCGTAGGGTTTTTACGACTTTTTGATAGTCGTAAGCAATCTTCACAATTGCAATAGCTTTGGAAACCGTTTTATCAACAGATCTGTGGAATTCGTTTGCAATTCCCTAGACGGTCTGTTCAGGAAAGTTAAGTTAGTTTTGTCACCTCCAAGCAAAATTACTTTCTTGACCAAGTCTTTCTGGTCGAAGGAAGTATCGATCGGAAGGGTTTTTTTTCTCCGATCGCCTTACTACGACCACTACACAGTTGTAGGGGCTTTTATGACTTTTTGATAGTCGTAAGCAACCTTTCTGACCAAGCAAACTCCTGGTCAAAGTAACACTCAAATATCGAAGAGTTTTTTCTTCGACCATGGTTCTACGATATTTTTCATAGTCGTAAGTCCATTTGCGAATCCTTCACCAAGTAAGTTACTTACACTTGAAGCTGGGGGGCTAGATGACGAGGATCTAATAATCCTCATTTTATCTATTATCTATAATTCTTATTATGGGTAAATATGATGTCACATAGTCTCCAGAAGTACCCCTTATTTTTATAAGGGAGAGGCCTACCAAGTGATTGTAAGATATTCTACAATCACCCCCATAGTCGTAAGTCTTACTACGACTACTACACGTCGTAAATAAGTCTTTCTACGACCATTACATGGTCGTAAGTCCTTCTCACGATCACTTCATAGTCGTAAGACCTTCTCACGACTACTACCGGTCGTAAGTCCTCCTACGACCAGGCAAACCACGACCACCTTATAATCAAACCTACAGGCAAGTGGGTCCAATTGATTAAGGAATCCGAACGGTCTGCACGCACTATTATTCCGCGTAGTAATAGTGCTTAAATACCCCATTATCTCTGAATGATAACTGCCAGACGGCGTGGAGAAGCCAATGCGCCGGTAATTACTGCCATCATGCGCCCATTACTGGCTCAATTAAGACGCCTCTTCCGCAGGATAAAACGGCTACTCCTTCACGACTATATAAGGGCATCAATCAGGGAGACGAGGGGGGAGAGCGAAATAGAGAGAGTCGAGTAGAAACACAAGTGCTATTCTCTGTAATAGTCTTAGCTTTTTGACTTGATCATCAAGAATACCATACACACACATGATTAGGGTTATTATTCTCTCAGGAGAAGACCTGAACCTGTCTAAACATCCCGTGTCAACCACTCTGCATGATTTCACCTCTAGGAGACCCCCCAAATCAAATAATCATTACGTAAGATCGGCTCTAATACACCGACAACAGCCTATCAGGATTTTGGATGTCGCAGAGCGCCGCACCAGAAGCAAGACCGTTCGTTTCTGCAAAGTCCAGTGGAGTAACCACTCAGAAGGAGAAGCAACGTGGGAACGTGAAGAAGAGTTGAAAGCTGAGTTTCCCAGCCTTTTCTCCAGCTAGCCGGAATCTCAGGGTCGAGATTCGTTTAAGGGGGGGGGGGAGGTTTGTAACATCCCAATTTTCAGAGCTTTAAAAATCCTTTAAATAGTAGTAGTGAGAAAATTCTCCATTTGGATTTATTTGAATACTAATTTAAAAGCTTAATATGGACTCTAATGACAAACTGATTTAATGTGCTTAATCCCAACATTAACAATTGTCAAAACTATTTTATTTAGATTCTATTTGCTTGGACATATTTTATAGCATTTTTCCCAGATCATTTGCTATTTTCTAATTGCTATTTGCATTTTTTGCATTTATTAAAAAGAAATATCTATTTAAATTCCTCAGAACAGTATTGGGCCGAAGCCCAACACTATTCCAGGCGCGCAAGCCCATTCCGCCGCTCGTTCGCGCCCTCGTCCGTTGGATGTGCGACGCATGCCCCTCGTTTTCGATCGGATGCACGCGCTCAACCCCGCCTTCCTTCGTTGGATTCTTGCCGCCGCGGCTCGCCCGATCTCGCCTTCGCCGCTCGCCTCCTCGCTGCCGCTGCCATGTGGGACCGCCACAGGGTCGTCGTCTCCGCGGAGTCTTCTTCCTCACGCCCGCGCCTTCACCCGCCATTGCTGGAGCTTGAAGCTTCGTCCGACAAAATCGCAACGGTCGCTGATTCTTCGCACCGACCCCACCAATTTGTAGCCGTATCTGTCCCGTACTCATTCCTAACCAAATCGGCTACCGAATCCCTCCCAATCTCTCCGAATCTCAGAAATTCCGATCGCGGCCGTTTCGGACTCGATTTGGGGGTTTCCAATTCCAGCGTCCCCCGGGCCTATAAATACCCCCCTTAGGATCACCTAGTCCGCCGCAACCCAGAGCCACCACCCTCGTCTCCCCGATCACCCTAGCGCCGCCGCAATCTAGGTTTTAGGGTTTTTGGCCAAGCTTCTTCTCCGGTGAATTGCGCCGTCGTCATTGTCGCCCTTGCTCCACCGGCTGCACCACCGTGATCAGCAAGTCCAAGGCTAGCTCGTGCGCCCCTCCTCGTCGCTGAAGCATTGCCGGAGCATCCTTCCGACAAAACCCGAAGCTCCACCGCCGCTTCTTCCTCGCCGCCAGTCGCCATCGTCGTTATCAGCCTCTGGTATGGGCACCCCTGAGTGCGCAATAGCACGGGAACAACCGTACCCTTCGCCGATTGACTCGCCGCCTGTTCACGGTGACTATCGGTCCCGAGCGCTACCGCCGCCGTTGTTGTCGGCTCAGCGCCAGTGTCGGCTTCTGGTCTTTGGTGTGGCGGCCGCGTGGCGCCAGATCGGCCAAGACACGCTGCGTGCGTGGCTCGATCCACCGCGCCAGATCTCCGCGGGTTCGATACACTCGGTCCGCGTGAACCGAGACCGACATGTAGGGCCCACATGTCGATTTATTTTTAAATCTATTTTCTTTTCCGAAATTTCTACCGACGCAAGCATTGCGCAATAATCCGATTTTCCTTTATAAAAATAATTCAGGAAATTCAATAAAATCCAAATTAGGGTTTTATTTAATTTTTAAACTTCCAAAGCCCATATCTTTTGCATCCGAACTCCGATTGAGCCCATTCAAATTTGTAAATTCATATAAAATCAAGATCTATTTAATGGTGAATTTTATTTGATTTTTGGAGTTGGTTTTTCCTCTGTTATTTATTTATTCTTGTTTGCGATTAGACGTCGATACTTCGGGAAATTTTGCTGAAGAAGGAGCACCACCTCAAGACCAAGACCAATATCTAGATCTATTCCAAGACAAGTTATACCTTTGATCATATTGAACCCAGTTTTCAAAATACTTTGTTTTAATGTATTGCATTCTATTTCAAGTATTTATTTAAATGCTTTTGGGTTTAGTTATTAATCCAAATTGTTATATCCACCTTGTCTATTGTTATATCATGATCTTTTGTCACCCTAGGTTGGTTCATTATTAGTTGGTATTATCGTAGTACCAACGTGGGTTGGTTAGATACGAGTAGGTTGCTTAGCCATGCCACGAGTCATCATTTCATGTGAGTTGCAATTATAAACTTGACTAAGTGATTATGGAACTATGTGATGAAACTGTGTGTGTTGTGTGCTATTACTCGTTGATGGCATGTGTCACACTTAATCAACCGGGTGGGAAAAGATTTAGACTGAGGCAAGTGGTGGATCTGTGTGAATGGTGGAACTGTGTGCCTTAAGCTTTGTGATTTGGGTTAAAACTGGAAGCCTTGCCTTGGTCAATTAAGGACTTAACTTTGTGCGCCATGGAACTGGGCCTTACTGTACGACCACATGCCTAGTATGGGCTGTGCCTAACTTAGTCAGTTATGGAGTCTTGACATTGAGAACTCAGGTTGTATTTAAACTATGTCATGGGTTGGAGGTGTGATATGTCACATCGCGGGACGGTTCGCTGCATCCCTGTCCAACGATGTGTGTCGTAACCAAACGTTGTGTGTATCGGTTGGCCGTCAGGAAAGCACATCGGGAGTGTCATTGCTTGAGATGAAGTCTCTGAAAGGTTTTGTTATGGTCAGTGCTGGCCCCACTGATTGTATCGTGTGGGTAAAGTGTACTATCTCTGCAGAGTGTTAAATCAATCTATTCGAATAGCCGCGTCCTCGGTTATGGACATGCTCAGAAATTTCACATGAGGGGTATATTTTTATAAAACAAATGGGAAGCGTCAGCTGTGTGAGATAACTTGTACAGCTGTGTGAATAACTTGTTTAGACTGTGTGTCCTTTGTGAAACCAATTGTTAAATTAATA
This sequence comes from Hsuehochloa calcarea, assembly GCA_036346395.1. Lineage (NCBI taxonomy): Eukaryota > Viridiplantae > Streptophyta > Magnoliopsida > Poales > Poaceae > Hsuehochloa > Hsuehochloa calcarea. The sequence goes on along the minus strand of CM070609.1, from coordinate 56,841,554 downwards.
TTCTTTAATTGTTTTCAATTATGTTTTCAATCTATTATTTGTATTCAATTGCAAATATTGCATTTCCGCAAAATAACCACAGAAGCCATTCCTTTGGAATAAGCCATCATGTATAAATGCATTCTGTGGTATGACTTGCGAGTACGGTGTCTACTCACTCTTGCTAAACAAATCAACAGAAGTGGATGAGTCGTCGTCTGCTTTTGAAGAAGAGTTCTACGAAGGTTGATCGTTAGGGTCTTGATCCCAGTCGGTTGCCTGTGGTAAATTGATGGGAGTCCACTGGAGTTTGTTTCGTTTCCGCTGCAGTTTATTCTTTATTATCAGCCTTGCATGGCTTAATAAATGTAAAACTCGACCGTAAGGTCCCAACAGTTATTTGTTATTCAAAGTACTCGTTTATTCTTATATTCGTTGTATGGATGTGATATTTCATCGATGTTGACGATGTGTGCACTAGCGTGATCCTGGACTAGTGCGGAATACACAGAGGGTCCAGATTTGCATATTTGGGTCCCGACAGTTGTCCACTTTAACCATACGATGCAATCAACTGGATCAGAGCTGATCACAATAAAACCTTTCAAAAACTTTATCTCAAGCATTTCCACTCCCGATGTGTTTTACCGTCATCCAATCGATACACACAGCGCTTGGTACAACACACACCATTGGATAGAGAAGCGGCGAACCGTCCCGCGATATGAGTCTCACACCTCTGGCTCGGCACACAGCCTAACCTACTAGTCTAAGTAATAAATGTCAAGACTCCAAAACCTACTAAGTTAGGCCCGTCCCATATCAGGCTTGTGGTTTTACAGTAAGACCTAGTTCAATAACACACAAAGTTAAGTCCTTAATTGACCAAGGCAAGACTTCTAATTTCTAACTAAATGTCACGCATACCAATATTCCCATGCACATAGCTTCCACCATATCGCACAGTATCCACCACTTGCCTTAGTCTAAACCTTTTCCCACCCTATTGGTTAAGTGCAACACATGCCATCGACGTGTAATAGCACACATCGCGTATAGTTTTATCACACAGTTCCATAATCACTTAGCCAAATTTATATCTGCAACTCATATGAGATGATGACACGTAGCATGGCTAAGCAATCTACTTGGATCTAACCAACCCACGTTGGTCTTACGATAATACTAACTAATAATGAACTAACCTAGGGTGACAAAATATCATAGCATAACAATAGACAAGGTGGATGTAACAATTTGGATTAATAACTAAACCCAAAAGTATTTAAATAAATACTTAAAGTATAATGCAATAATTTGAATCAAAATATTTTAAAAACTAGGTGCAATATGATCAAAGGTATAACTTGCCTTGTTATAGCAATGATGTTCTTATTTTATCTTTAATTTTCAAATTCCTTGACCTGCAGCTCCTTCAGACGATTCCGGGATTTCGACGTCTAACGAGAAAGAAAGCGTAAAACAAACAGAATTCAAAAAGGCAAATAAAATAAACTCTAAATTGAAATTGAATGGTACTGGAAGATAGATATTGAATTTAGATGAATTTAGAAACTTGAATGGGTTCAATCGGAGTTCGGACGGAGGAGAATGAGCTCTCGGAAGATTGAAATTCACATGTAATGATGAAAAAGGAAAACGGAGAGAGAACTCATAATTAGGGTCTACGGAATATTCTTAGAATATTCAATTTTGAAAATATTAGAAACTGATTGAGTGAATGACATATGGGACCTACTGATATTTATGGATTTCTAGAATTAAAAATAATTCCAGAAAAAGGATTAGGGGTTGATATGTGGGCCACTGGTCTATGGACCAGATCCACATAGAGCTAGTCCACAGTGGACCAAGCTCATGAACTAGGGTTTGACCAAAGTTTGACTGACATACGGGACCACATGTAAGTAAGAGAAATAATCTGGGGTTTTTATTTTGGAAGGATGACATGTGGGGTCAACATGTAAATGAGAGGATTGGATGTATTGATTGACTTGGATTGATTGGCTGACAAGAAGGGGCCACCCATAAGAGAAAAGAAAGACAGAGAAAGCCGAAACCTGCATTGGAAAATTCTTCATGTGCTGAACCATAGAAGATAACATAGGACAGAAGCTTCAGGGCCGGCTCATGGCGCATGGAGGCGACAAGCACAGAATAGAGAGAAAAATTTAAGAGAAGGATTAACAGAGACGAAGTGCATTGCTGGATTGGTTGGATGACGAGTGTTGTGTGAGGAGGATCAACGTAGCAAGCAACAGAGAAACGCTATAGACTCGAACATGAGCTGTTGGGCTAACTCGTGCGCATGGTGTCGGCGGCGGACGAAGGCGACGCAGTGGCGACAAAGGAGCAAAATGGAACGATGACGACGAGGCGGAGAAGATGACACAGTCAAAACAACGAGAAACGACACCATGCGACAGCAGCGAGGTGAAGAACGGCGGTCTGCGATGACCTCACGGGCGCATAACACCTTCGGCGATGCTCTGCAAAAAGGGAGGTGAGCACGACGTAGAACGCGGCGATGCGAACCGAACGGCGGTAGAGCTGAAGGCAGGGGATCAATGGTTGCAAAGTATTTGACCAGAGAAGAAAGATAGGCCTAGAGGAGAGAGAACGCTCGATTCTCAGTATATGGTGGATGAAACTTGAATCTACAATATGGCAACAATAGGTCTTGATGAGAGCTACGAGATGACGCGATCGGATTTTCAAAAAACTTACTGAGGAAGCGAGGAACGCGATGAATATGTTTTGGCTTTATGGCTTGACATGGCCGACGGTGCTCCGGCGATCTTTCGGTGAAGGGAACGGGATGTAGACGTAGGACGCGATGACGCGAACCCAATGCCGCAGACGGTTCGACCGGGGGACGTCCGATGAAGGCGCAACTCGCCGGAGAAGACCTTCGGTTGGAGCTTGGTATTTTGCAGATGGCGACGAAAATAGATTGATTCGGAGGAAACCAAATCAGAGGATTGGAAGAGGAGATCAAGACGGACATTTGGACGTGATCAGTTCGCTTTTATATGCATCGAGGAGGGAGATATGATGTTTGGAAGTATTCGGTTGATACGTATTGGAGAAGAGCTCAGTTGCCGGTCGGCTGGAGATTGCAAATGAACAGTACCATGTGCAGTACTGTAGTAACTAAGAGGAGAGAGAAAATAGAAAGATTTTCAGAATGAAAGAAAATCCATAAAAATCAAGGAGACCAAATAAATAGCAAACAAATCTAGAAAAATCTCAGAAAATACTAGAAAATTTCTTGGAACACAAGGAAGCCAAATAATACAGGTTTTTATTTAATTAAAATTTAGTTTAGTCAAATTAAATATTTTTAATTTAGAAAATTCTCAATTAAGCTTTATTAAATCAAATAAAATTATTAAAATTTTCTAGGGACCTAAACTAATCAAAGATTTTTTTAAAACCAAATTTTGGGACGTTACATTCCTCCTGGTCAGCGCCAGCCAGGGGCGTCTCTGCCACCCCGTGCGCCTCTGCTCCTCCCATGCCGCCTCCTGGCTCCCTCTGCCATTACTCACCTGCTCGCCATGTCAACTGCGTCATCCGCGCCTCCACATCCGTGCCCACAGCGTCACCCTTGACCGCCATGCCACTTGGTCCAAGCTCTGCGCCTGCGTCACCGGTGTCGCAGTTGCGTCAGCAAGCCCATCAAGTCTTCACCCCCTCGTCTTTCTCTCGCTGCGCGCACCTGCAGCCACCTGCTCCTTGACCTGGCGCAAAGTTCCCGCCCCGTCGCGTCTGTGCCAGAGCCCCATGCCATGGCCGCCTCGGGACCAAGCTCCCTCCCAACGGCTCCCAGCTCGTGCGCGCCTATAAGAGAGCCCCAAGCTCCCCTTTGCTTCCCCATTTCTTTCCCCTCTTCTCCTCGTAAGCCTCCCCAAAAATCACCGCACCCGAGCCCCTTTACGGCCGCACCACCTCACCGCCGCGCTGCCACTCTAGTAAGCTCCTCACCCGGCCGACCCCATTACCGGCTGCCCCACGACGCAAGGAAGCCATCCCCCACCACCATTCTTCCTCCCTGCCGCCACCCCTTTCTCCTCCGCCACGGTCGTTGCCGCCCCACCAACCCGGCCGCCTCCAAGCTCTCTCAACCACCCCGCCTGATGAGGACATCCCTCCTTCGGATACACGCACTACACAAGACCCTCCAGATCTAGGTGCTGAACTACACGGTCCTATGACAAGAGCTAGAGCACATCACTTAATCGATCAGGTAAAGTCGTTTCTAGAGTCGAGTGTATTATTTGAGAACTCTATGATCTTGCCTAATGGAGATGATTTACTTGTACTGGGAATCTAGGACTACGACGGTTCAAGAAGGTCTACGACCACTACAAGAAGACCTACGACTAGTTGATTCGATTGGAGCAATCTACGACCAGAAAAGCGAGCATAGTACTCGTTGGACACAATCTACGACCAAAGATAGCATGGACTCCTCAAGACCACCCTAGGACTAGTCCTACGACGGATCTTCGACGTAAATACGCAACACAAGGTGCTGCGTCACCGTTTTGGAAACTAATAAGACTTTGTAAACGTAACGAGGTCGGAGTCCAGGTCGTGTACGCTTCATCCCACGGCCGCACAACCCTAGGTCGACCTCCTCACGTTCCCCTATAAAAATACAGTAGCTGCCATAGTTTAGAGGCGGGTTTTTCTTAGATTATTCTGCCAATTGTAGTTTCACCGATTATCGGTTTGAGGAACCCCACTTGTAAACTTCATCCATATCCGTAATACAATTCAGATTACATCTACCTTTTTCTTGTGAGTTGCTTCGATTGCTTGCAGGAACAATAACCTTCGTGGTAAGGTCGATCGCGTGCAAGCGTGGTCGATAACGACAGGCGTGCGGGTGTAGCGAATTGCGAGGTGACGATCTGTTGGTCGGAATCCTCAAAGCGTCAATGTCCTCACGACGAACCAAATCGAACCTATCGGAAGATCGGGCCACCGTGATTCATCACCGCCGGCTTCCCCATGTCCCCGCACGGCCTGTGCGCGCGCTGCCCTCCCCTCTGCGCTACCCCACCGCCATGCGCGTCCAAGCTGTGGAGCCCGCCGCCGCCATGCTGTGGGCCTTGCCACCGCCGCGCCCGCCCCTCTTCGGCGCTGCCGCCTCCGCCCATGGGGTCCCACCCTCACGAGAACCTGTTTCGTCGGCTTGCCTGCCTCCCCACGCCGCTGCTCGTTGGCACCGCTACCTCAACCAAGCCGCCGCACCTTCCTCTGCTTCCCTTTCTCTGTGGCCAACGGAAATGAAATGGGGATTGGATTGGTTTGCTTTGAGTGGCCCCCACCTGTCATTGGCTCTAAGCCCCTCTCACTCTCTTTGACAAGTGGGCCCAGCCACAGTAGCCCTCCGGTGCACCATGGACCCACGCGCATGGACTTGGTCCATGTACTGTGGGGGTGCACCAATTCTCTCTCCTCTCTTTTCCTTTCGATTTAATTCCATTCCAACTTTGGAAGCTCTATTCTCCTCCGTCATAACTTCAAAAATTATGAAATTTATTTCTAAAATTTTGTAAATTAAAGATCTTGCTAATGGTACTGTCCGATTAGGGTTCGAAGAAGTGTGAGATCTCCAACTTGATCAAGCACAAGATTATCAAAACTCTCTTACCTTTAATCCAGGCGAGTCGACACTTTGATCATTTTGAGCCTACATTTTATCTTAATTATATTCATTTGAATTACCAAAATTGCATGCTTTAATTCTTTATTCAAATATATGTTAAAGCTTAAGGTAGTTAAATACCCATTTGATGATTAATTAATTATAATACCATCCCTTGACAATTGAATCCATTATTTCATATCACCCTAGTAACTATGTGGTAATTACTAGTTATATGTTGTACTTAAGCGATATGCTAGTCTTGCTTAAGTATCGGGACATTAAATGTTCTAATCATCATCTTTTAAACATGAAAGTGGTTTTGGGCAGTCATTGTGGGTAAATGACTGAGATGGTTGAGTTAATGTATTTTTACTCCTCAAAAACCCTAATAACTTGTTATTACTATCTGGGCGGATGATATGATGGCAGGTGCTAGTGTAGCCCAAGGAATATTGGTTTGTGGGTGGTATATGAAATGAACCGCCCAGATAGCCATAATGACTTAATCTTATTAAGGCCTCCCGTGTAAAACAAGTACAACCACAAGTTTACAAATTACAATTTGGCTTAGTAAATTTATTGAACCTTGGAAATCATCTCATTGGTGGCCGAGCAAGGTGATGCAAGTAGTGGATACGATCCAGCTTGACTAAGATACCAAGGAAGAGTGAAGTTGTCAGCTACGCTAGTCGTGGTGGTAAACATCCCGCACAACTTATGGGACCCACCACAAATGGGGGTAGCCCATATGAGTGAGATGACAAAAGAGACGAGATATTTTTGAAAGGTTACTGTGACGATCGCTCAACTACATGACTACGAAATCATGTGGGGTAATGAGTATGATTATCTCTTGTGGATACAGTGTACAAGCTCTGCAGAGTCTAAACTGTTTAAACAGCCGTGCCTACGGTCAAAGGTGGACATGGAAACTTTACTAGAGTTAGTTCTAATTCAAAAACTGTTGTGGTGGGATGAAAAATGCGGTGGCTCACATAGCCTTGAGATTGGATTTTTCCTGGATCGTCGGACTCAGTGGTGTTAATAAGTGGGGATAGCCCCGATCAAAAGAAGCATAAGGTAGAGTTTCTGACGGAGGGAACCTCTACTGATATAAATATTACACAATTACTCTCTTTAATAAAATGCTAAGTTATAGGAATTTGTAATTATGATATTTAAAAATGTTACTTTAGCAAATAAAAGAAACTGGGTCATCCTTGTTAAACCTTGCATATATATTATTTCATCTTGTGTGTTGGCTCGCGAGCACGGAAGTTGTGCGCATCCTCGCTCTCTCCCCCAAAACCCTCAGAAGCAGGAAATCATGGAGATTACGACTACTACAAAGATCCAGAAGTTGGAGACCCAGGACATGATGAGGAGTAGTTTAGTTCTTTTTGTCTAGGTCTCGCACCAGTCCAGCTGACTCTGTTGGTGCTTGCGTGCATCTAATATTATCTAAGTCCTTGGTTAATATCGGGCACACACGGGTTTCCCTAGTCACTTGCCTGTGGAGATATGTGCTCTACCCCTTTTGCTTCCGTTGTCGCTTCCGCTACTTTTGTAATATAATTAGTTTGACATGTTCGGTTTTTATTGTAAAACTTGACCCGATGTGGTCTATATAAACTTTGATGTGTTAAATTAATGAATGATATGGTTTTACGTTAGGTATGAAATGATTCAGTAATATATCTGTGAGTGCTATCTACTGATCCAGAAAATAACACAATATTTTTACAGATAATTCGGGATTACGTAATCCGGGTCCGACATATGCGCAAGCTGCCACAGCATGCTATGACAATCCGATCCCAATCCAACACAATCAATGTGGTGGCTCGTTCGATCGTTTTCTGTCAGCCATATGCTGCACTACATGCGTCTACCCTTCAATGACTAGATGCATGGCTCATGCTGAAATCAGAGGACATACCCTGTGACGGACCACTCAATTGGTGTGTGGCAACAGGAATGATAGCCTCCTAAATACTGTTTGGCTTGCCTAAGTAAAACACACCAATCCATCCATCAGTTTCCGTCACCGAGCTGACAGGGTGCGCGGGCGGCCGTCCTGCGCACCCGACGCGCAGCACTAGAAATTGAAATACTTCGTCACGTTTTTGTGCACTTTTGACGGCGAAAGTGTGGTGGTTGTGGCTGCAAGTTCAGGTTCAGTAGTTAGCCACTGTGAATTTGAACAACGTATTGTTTTAGCAACTGAATTTGGGGTCTATATTTGGAGATTTCGGTTAACATAGCGAAGGTGAAATGATGAAAAGCAGTACTCCAGTTAGGTATGGCACACTGAACGTTTGAGAGTGGCATTTCACTTTCTTTGCCTTTATTTTGCACTTTAGTCTTCAAAAAGGAACCACTATGCATCCATTGCACCTGTCAAAATTCATTCAGAAAATTATTCTCAGTGTCAGGTAAAGGCCCTTTTATATGTTGGTGTTTACACCACTAACGAATGTCGTTAATTTATTTGAAAAGTGTGGCAACCATGCGTTATGGTCCTAATTGAGCAGTTGAACAATTGGCATCAGTATCAAGGTGTTTGGGGAGTAAACCATGGGCTTAGCAATTTGTCGGAATTGTTGTCAGGTGATGGCGGTCCGACTCGCCCTCTGTATGCCTAACAGCCGAGGCCGCAAACCGACCGCATTGTGACCTTTTGAGGATTGCACAGTAAACACTTGTGTGGTAGTGTTTGAGGATGTGTTTGCACAAGGTGCAATTGAAAATGAAGATTGAGCGCGAAATTATATAGAGTTTTGCTGCAAAATTCAGAGAGGGGTGTGTTTGATCTCCTGCTCTTCCGGAGCTTTGGAATCTATGTACGTGAAAAACAACCAAAGTCGAATAAATTCAAATGAATTCAAAATTCCAAATGAAATCCAAAAATATATTTTTTGGTTTTGTTAGGCAGGGTTTGAATTTATATGAATTTAGAAACAAGAATCGCTGAATTTGGATTTGAAATGAGAGAGAACGAGCCCTCCGAAGTTTTAAATCTAGAAAAATCTTAAAAATAAAAGACGAGAGAGGGTGCCTCTCACCGACAACTGGGGCCCACCAGATGTTAATTCTATTTTTGATTTATTTTTCAACTGGAAATCCCCACTCTGACCGACAGGTAGGGCCCATGGTATTTTAATTTCTTTTTCGATTTACTTTTCAATTAGAAATTGCTATAGTCACTAACAGGTGGGGCCACGGTCTGTGAGGACTCGGTCCATTAGAACAGTGCATAGACCAAGGGCCCACTTGTTAATGGCACTGATTTACAGATTAGGTCTACATAGTACTTTTTAAGGGGTGGGGCCCGCATGTCATAAACTCAGAACCGAATTTCGGCTGTAATTATATTTTCCTAATCAACTTGGGCCCACATGCACTAACATTAGCCCTTAATCAACCTATTCCCTAATGACCTCATTAGCTACTAATGATGTAGCTACAATATGCTACTAGGCTCCTCCCCCAAATCGCATCAAAACAGGGGAGGGTGCCTTGGACGCGCTCGGGTCATGCTCAGCACCGGCAAGCCATACCTCGGGAGTGACCTGGGAGGTCCAAAATTGGACCTTGCGTCCTCACTGACCCCAAATATGTTGACGACAAGGGCAGTGGTGGCTGGCAGCGGGGGCGTGGCTGTGCGTGGCGGTGGTGGCGTACTGGCCTATGACAAAACCAGAGAGCTGATGACTAATCCCGCACGGAGGCACACGTTGTTGGTGATATGCCCTAGATGCAATCATAGAGATGATTGTATCACGTATATATTTATGAGTTATTGAATAAGTGTTATTTTGTTCCTTGAATGAATCATCAGTTATAAAGATTAACGAGTATGTCACTCTTTGGTGAAGCTCTTTTAACTTATGATGATGTTGTTCTAAATGTATCCCTAGTCGTTTTTCACTGGTCAGAACACCAATGTTACTATCGACCAGCACATGTATTGATTGATGATCATGTTTCACTGGTCATGGACATAGGGATATCGAATCAATATGTGAACACATGTTAGAGAACATGGTGCTGTATTGACCCACCTTGAGACACTGCTGAGATTGTTATGATGTCATGTCATCAGTTGGTCTCAAGCAATGGTGATGTATAATCTTTAGACTTGAGATTAGCATAATTTTCTACATGCGTAAGAGTACGCTTTTGGGTTACCAAACGCTACTCTGTAACTGGATAGTTATAAAGGTAGCTTTCATGTATGCTAAGAAACATGCAGATGAATGTGACTGGTCGGATATGAGATTTGTCCCTCCTAACATAGCAGGAGAGATATCTTTGGGTCCCTCGATGTGGTCGAATAAAAAAAGTGCATGACTATACCACTAGTGGTCGAATAGTTCGATCACGTGAAGTTATCCGACACTTGATCGAAAAAGTATTGAACAGTGCATGGATGACACAACATCTCGCTTGGAGTTCAACTAGATATCGTGAGGCAAAGGGAGAATACACGAGCTGGTCTTTCAGTTCAATCAGATACGAACCAATCGTATGGAGATACGAGCTGGTCGTAGCCTGGGCGAACATGATCACTAAGTGGTCGAAATCTGGTCATAAGGAGTTATGAACTAGTTGAGATCAAATATGAGCTTGTCGTATAGAGATACGAGCTAGTCATTAGTGATAAGGATATGGTCGTAGATCATATTGCATTAAGGTTCGTCCGATATAATTTGTGTGTATTCGAGAACCATTATGTCCTACTAGGTACCATTAACGACTCGTGGTCGAAAAAGTTTCCCGAGTCACAGCCAAACTACGCATGAACCTACATGGTCACACACTTAACGGGTTTGAACAAACTAGTACGAATACGATTCCTCAAACGTGTTCCGATAGGATCTAACACGGGCACTATATAAGGAGATGCTTGAGGCTATGGGGAGACAGGCATAACAAACAACACGTGACTTGCTCCAAACCCTAGTCGCTATCTTCTTGAGAGAGTCTTCCAGTGCGACTTGGTGCTAGCACACCGACGTATGGTGTTCCTACCCTAGATGTGTGGATACCGTCGAGGCGCTACTATGGTTGCTGTTGCTCGTGAGGGTGATCTATAACTTTGCAAGGAAAGCGATCATTTGCTGGAGGAGACGATGACGCTGGACCATTGACTGCGAGGACGATCGACTCTGCTGGACGATCGACCACGGTGGAATATCAACTACAACCACTACTTCGACACGCTCTTTGTTGGACCAGGCTGCTCCAACTCTTCTTTCGCTGCATTGCATGTCTGGTGGTAACGATCTATGATCTCTTGCTTGCATGGCATCCTGGTTTACCTGGTAGAATTTTTGAATTATCAGCTAGTGTTACTTACCCGTATCCCAACAGTGATATGAGAGACATCCTGTATTTTTTTTATCTAGATCGGTCGCATATACTGGATATGTGGTAGTAGTAGACTGGATCTATTACTGGTTTGGTCTGGTAACCTAGATCGGTTCATGTGGATGGAACGGTCTAGGCATTGGTCAATAAGATCGACCGGGTTTCGGCGGTAGTAGATGGGTTTACGAGGAAGTATGAGCTGAAAGGACCAGATGGTTTATTGCACTTGTTTACGACTGCCTTGCATGATACTCATATCGGTCAGAATTCCTCCATCAGAGTATGCTGTAGTGAGTGGTCATATCAAGACAGTGATTAGATTGGTTCAGAATAGGGTTAATATGATTAATCCGATGAATAAGATTCATGCTCCGGAAAAGGTTTCCGAGTGCAATGCCCCTTCAAAACCCGCCCGCTAACCGACTAGCGGGACCACCATGGTCGTAGCCATGTTATATGGTATTATGTGTTCGTATCACCCGATAGAATTTGATTCAATGCATAACTCGTTTTTGCATGAATTGATGTGAATAGTATGGCTCATTGTGTATGTGATACATGAATGGATTTCTCATGGCCTATGTGTCATGCTGTGAGATAGCCATCGAGCTACATATTATTGTATAACGGACTGTATACCGACATGTGATGCTTGATATTATCGACTGTAATTCATTACTAGCTCTTAGGAGTAATTGCTTAGTAGATAATGCGGTTGGAGATTTCAAGCGTGATTGTCAGAGGACAGTAAGCATGGTGATGAAGATCGTCATGTTAAGAGCCTTACTATTTCACAATTTAATTTGGTATTCTATGAATGTTTATTCATGTCATGCAATTTGATCATGTTTTATTATTAGATGTTTTAACATGGTAGAATATAATCCCTCAAGAAAAATTAAATTAAATTAATTACTTTCCTATTGTTGCGCCCGTCACGATTTTGATCGTTAATTGACAGATCTACTAAAGTAGGGTGTCATTAACTATCTTAATAAGATGGGGTGGGTGTGGAACACCCACATGCCTAGAATTGGTTTAACTTGACAAGGCTATCAAAAGGGTTTTAGTCCTTGGGGCATAGCACTGTTGGTTGCCGGGACATAGAGATGCCACCCAACAGACAAGAGTTATATGTGGTATGATTGACAGGAGGTTGCCTACCTAAAATCACTAGGTTTCTAGCAGTGATGCTAAAGCTCACTAAGACTTAATGATTTTTTTGGATGTTAAACTTGCTATATGTTGTTTGGGGGAAACATAGTTTAGAACATATAGTGGGAGTATCTTTTATGGACTCTTCATGATTAATTTCGACCAGGTATGGATTGGCCGTATGATGATACGACTAGATCCAGTCTAGTCGTATGGTGATACGATCAGATCCAGACTAGTCGTATGGAGATACGAACTGGTCGTAGACTCGTCGAACACGACCACCAACATAAGTGTCTAAAAGAACATCTTACATAAATAGAGTGCTGAATATTTACATATATTTCTATTGTAGATCATGGCACCTACTGCTTTTTCTACACCTACCTTTAATTTGTGATCTGTTCTTGAGAAAGAAAAGCTGAATGGAACCAATTTTGTTGGCTGGTTTCGTAATATGAGAATTGTTCTCAAACAAGAAAAGAATGAATATGTTCTAGAGGGTCCCTATCCCGAGGAACCAAATGCTAATGCTGCTCGAGCTGAAAAGAATGCTTATGAGAAGTATTGCAATGACGCAGTCGATGTGCACTACCTAATACTTGCGACCATGAACTCTGAGCTTCAGAAGCAATACGAAACCACAAAGGCTTATAATATGATTGTAGGTCTGTAGGGTATGTTTCAGAATCAAGCAAGGGTAGAGAGATTTAACACCTCTAAGACATTATTTTCTTGTAGACTATCAGAAGGTAACCCGGTCAGTCCTTATGTGATCAAAATGATTGGTCACATTGAGAGCTTAGAAAAGCTTGGTTTTCCCCTTAACCAAGAGTTGGCTACTGATGTGATTCTCCAATCGCTCCATGCGAGTTTTGAGCCAGTCATATTGAATTTTCATATGAATGGCATGGAGAAGTCAATGACTGAGTTGCATAGCATACTTAAAGGTGCTGAGGAGAGTATCAAGAAAAGTTCCAATCATATTATGATGGTTCAAAATACTACTAGCTTCAAGAAGAAGGGTAAGTCGGGAAAGGGAAAGGGCAAATGAAAGATTCAAGATGAGATCGAGAGTCTCAAGGCTAAGCTTAAGAAGCTCAAGCTGGGTCCTAAGCCTGAATTAGAATGTTACCATTGTCATGAGACTAGGCATTGGAAGAGAAACTGCAAGAAGTACTTAGTAGAGATGAAAAAGAACAAAGGAAGTAAGATTTCTAGTTCAGATTAATCTTGCCACTTCTCTGACCAGTTCTTGGGTATTTAATACCAAATCGGTTGCTCATATTTGCATTCGATGCAGGAACTGATAAGGAGTAGAAGCTTGGCAAGAGGAGATGTTGATCTTCGTATAGGCAATGGAGCAAGAGTTGCTACATTAGCTATTAGCACTTTACCATTAGCTTTACCCTCATGATTAGTTGTGGAACTAAATAATTGTTACTATGTTCTAGGCTTAAGCAAAAACATTATTTCTGCTTCATGTTTAGGAGCAGAAGGCTATGAGTTCAGAATAAAGAACAATTGTTGTTCAATTTATTTTGAAGATATGCTTTATGGCCATGCTCTATTGGTGAATGGATTATATATTTTGAATCTTGAGGATATGCCTATCTTCTAAGAGACTTCAACATAATGATTTGAATCCCACTTTTATTTGGCATTGTCGACTAGGTTATATAAACGAGAAGCACATGATGAAGCTCTATAAAGATGGTCTTCTAAAACTCATTTGATTTGAATCATTTGAAATATGTGAATCTTGTTTACTTGGCAAGATGACGAGAGCATCTTTTATGACTGGAGGTGAGAGGGCAAGTGTGATGCGGGGTGCCCGATCTTCTCGACGTAGAACCTCTCGATAACTTGTGTACCCTGACGAACCACCAGCTAATCCCCTGTGCCAATGCACGGACTCGCAACTCTATGGAAAATTCGTCCAAACACACACTTGATTGGATCCTCGCTGACCACAAGCGAAGATCGTCGAACCCTCAATTCCCAGCGGAAAAAGCAAGAACGACCCCTTGTTCTCAATGCCCAATTCCCTCTGTTTTGGCTATAAGCACAACAGGAGAATCAAGCAAAAGCTTTGAAAATATTATTAAACGTGGTCTGAGGTTACAATGGGGGGTCTACCCCTCTATATATAGTGCCCCTTCTCCTCCTCATGGCTGGCCAGGAGGCCCTACTCCTATTCTAATTCAGATTTGGAGTACTACTCCAATTCCGACACATTCCAAAACAGAAAAGGAAACTCTGATTTTACAACCGTCACATTGATTCGATCCTATCTTTTGATACAGGACGAATTTTGGAGTGAGGGAGGAACCATTGGATCGGGCTTGAAGTTAGCTTTCCAACAAGCCCAAAAACGTCCAAATCGGACTTCGTATGAGAAAGTTATGACCTTTTTACTCCGGACTGTCCTGCTGATTCCGAATCCGAATTTGAGGCTAATTCCGAATCCGAATTGAATTATGAGTTGATTCCGAATTTGAATTTGGTTGGGCTTGTGGAAGTTTTGAATTTGACTTGGATTCTTGGGCTTCTCTTCCCTTGCTTGTCTCCCACGAGCTTCTCCTCCATTGTGATGGTCTTTCTTCAAGAACAACTTCATATGCTTCATCTCCGTTCATTATTGAATCTTCCAATCTGAGCACAAGCAAAATACTAGTTTTATGTAGTATGAAATTCTCAACTAATTTAAAAGTAAATTCAGTGAACAGATTCACCTGTTGGATAAGCTTCTCTTGTTTTTCAAGTCTCTTAGTAAGCTCATGTTGTTCTGAGGTATTTAATGAATTGAAAACATTATATGAAACAACGTAGCTAAGGATGTCCGCATCATCCTCCTTTTCTTCAAAAAAAAGCCGTCCTCGGCTTTTGATAGCCTGAAAATGTGCTACACAAAGAAAACAACGTATATGCGTGGTATATGTATTTATCATCCAAACAAGTTCCGTGTAACGCATGATGATTTGCCGAACATGTATTAAACAAAGAGAACAACGTATATACGTGATATATGTATGAATCAATTGTTCTGTTATTCGCGTTGTTTTGCACAATCGATAGCTCGAAATCACATTTCAAATTGCACAACTGACTCATATGATAAAATTTCACCTTCCCAATATCAAAGTCAAATAAAGTAGGTGAAAACCAATTGATACCATTCCATGCTTCAACTGCACTACTCTGATTAGTTATACATTTAAGAGATAAACAAGTAGGCGTCATATTGTGTTCTAAACAATAGACACTTGTATTTAAACACATCTTAAAGATATCATGACATTGCTCAATAGATGGTTTGCGGAAAACATGTAATTGTAAATCAACAAGATTATCATAGGTAATGCATATATGATAAACTTGAAACATATTGTCTACACCAACATCGCCAATCAAATTGAATTTATATGTGTGTATGTAGCTATTTACTAGTGATCTTAAGTGTGAAATTTCAAGAACCTTTTTAATCACACTAACTACCTCTTTTGGTTTATCGAATATGATACGACACAAAGAATCATTAAGGGATATTCTAGTAAGAACTTCTGTATAAGTAATCAATTTCAAATTATGCAAATTAAGCATATCAAATTTAGAACTTGGAATCATCAAAGGAATAATGGAGTTCTCAGTTTTACGCACCTTGTCTTGATGATCTATCGATTTAGTACCAATAGTGTTACCTTGATCGTCCTCCTCAGTTGATGTTGGTGCCGCGGGTATCGTAATGTCATCATATAACTACGGGGTATCATGTATTCCCTCTCCAACCATGGTTATATCTTCATCTTTCTCTTCCAATGGTGAGGGCTCTTGAATGTCCAACTCCTTATTTGCTTGGTCCACCTGCACAATGTGTGATACAACACTAGAAATAGAGGGTAAGTTGTTAGGTTCAAAAATAATCTTACTTATCCTATCATCTATCTCTCCCTTTTCTTTTGGTGTATCTCACACTCTCAATTGGGATGCTCTCAACCTCGCATATGGTGGACTCACACAGCTCACTCTTTTTATCACTCTCACTCAATTTGGCTATGTGGCTCTCATTCTCACATGGGTTTTGATACATCTCATCCTTGTAAGACCGTGGGCCAGCAAGGGCACAACTACCACCAACCACGACCTCCTCACGTGTTGCGGGTTGTGACGGGGCAGCACTACTCATCACCTCGGTCGAAGAAAAATTCATATGCTCGATCTTCTTGTCAAGTGACACACCAGTGGATGAATTAGAACTAAAGAGCCGGCGCAGATTTAATTGATGTGCTTGCATGTGTTTAAGTCTCTTTTCTGCCTTCATAGCATATTTCACAAGATCTTGCAGACTACGAAAATATTCATCTTGAAGTGCAGCAACGATCTGATAATTCAAGCCTGCTTTGAAGTATGTCTTTTCTTGATATGCACTAGTGATATTGGCACGGCGCATTGCATGATTCAACTCAATATAGTAATCTTTGACAACTTTGCATCCTTGTGTAATGCTCTCCACGTGTCGTAGTAGTTCCCGCTCATAATAGGATGGAACAAATTCTCTTCTCATGATGCTTTTTAAACAGAACCAAGATGTAATGAATCTTTTTCCACCTAGTTGTTGCCACCAACTAGAGGCATGGTCCGTAAAAAACAAAGTGGCTACTCTCACTTCCTTGGCTTCTGATTCGAACTTATGGGATTCAAGCTCGAACTCCATGTCTTGTACCCACTCAAGATACTCCTCTGGATCATTACTACCATAGAAGGGAAGATACGTATACTCGCGATCTGCCATTGTTAGCAGCAAAGCAAAGAATATGTATGTATGTGTATGTATATATGTAGAGGTCACTCAACTCACAATCCTAATAAGGTGAAGTTTCTTTACCGTTCCGAAAGGAATTAAGATCAACAATACTTACACTTCAGGGCAGCAGGAACCACAAGGTGATGTGTGAGCGAATTTCAAGAGCAAGTCAAAGCACGACAACGGGTGTTTTGTGGAGCTTGGTATGGATATCTACTTAATTTGAAAATTCTAGGTATTGTAAGGCTAAGTAAATATCCAAACTAGAATTCAATGCCTAGTTGCCGATCACAAAGATATAAGTGAAAATCAAAACAACTCACACGCAAAGATATTTGAACTAAGTGCAATCAAGGAATGAGCTATGTAAGATATAAGTGAAGAACAAAATAGCTCGTATTGCACAAGTTATAGAAAGACGCTAGCTAGTTGCAAATAATGAAACTAGGGCACAAGATTGCACAAAATATTGATATTCTAACAATTGAATCAAGAATGAGTGGGGATTTTCGCTCAAGTTTATGGTTTGGCTATGCTCTTTCTTTTTCCTTTTCTCTTTTCTCTTTTCTTTTTCTCTTCCTTTTTTTCTTCTCTTTTTTTTCTCTTTTTCCTTCTTTTTTTTGAACTATTGCAAAAATTCTTGTTCTACCAAAAATGAGCAAAAGTTCTTTCCCGCCTTTTGATCTTTGAACAATTGCAAGAACACAAATATTAATATGCAGCCCTAAGCAACGATTTAGCTAGTCTTCAATAGGTTCAAAGTATTCGCAAAAGATTGAAAGGTTCACAAAGGATAAATTGATGTCTCACTTCTTTTTGTTTTTTTATAGACACGACTAAAAAAAATCAAACTAGGCTCAAATAAGAAGCAACGCAAAAAAAATTCAAGATCAGCAAACTAAAATGATTCTAATGGACAAAAACTTAACAAAACTCACTAGAATAACAAATTAAATACTACGGCTGAATTTTTTTTTGTATGCCTTTTTCGTGTATGGGAAAAAAAAGATAACTAGATAAAGATCCTACCGAGTGTACCCTGACGATTAAAAAGATAACAAAACTCACTAGAATAACAAATTAAATACTACGGCTGAATAATGCGGGGTGCCCGATCTTCTCGACGTAGAACCTCTTGATAACTTGTGTACCCTGACGAACCACCAGCTGATCCCCCGTGCTAATGCACGGACTTGCAACTCTATGGAAAATTCCCCAAACACTCAATGTCCACAAGCGAAGATCGTCAAACCCTCAATTCCCAGTGGAAAAAAGCAAGAACGACCCCTTGTTCTCAATGTCCAATTCCCTCTGTTTTGGTTATAAGCACAACAGGAGAATCAAGCAAAAGCTTTGAAAATATTATTAAATATGGTCTGAGGTTACAATGGGGGTCTACCCCTCTATATATAGTGCCCCTTCTCCTCCTCATGGCTGGCCAAGAGGCCCTACTCCTATTCTAATTCGGATTTGGAGTCCTACTCCAATTCCGACACATTCCAAAACAGAAAAGGAAACTCTGATTTTACAACTGTCATATTGATTTGATCATATCTTTTGATACAGGACGAATTTTGTAGTGAGGGAGGATCCGTTGGATCGGGCTTGAAGTTCTCTTTCCAACAAGCCCAAAAACGTCCAAATCGGACTTCGTATGAGAAAGTTATGACCTTTTTACTCCGGACTGTCCTGCTGATTCCGAATTCGAATTTGAGGCTGATTCCGAATCCGAATTGAATTATGAGTTGATTCCGAATTTGAATTTGGTTGGGCTTGTAGAAGTTTCGAATTTTACTTGGATTCTTGGGCTTCTCTTCCCTTACTTGTCTCCCACGAGCTTCTCCTCCATTGTGATGGTCTTTTTTCAAGAACAACCTCATATCCTTCATCTCCGTTCATTATTGAATCTTCCAATCTGAGCACAAGCAAAACACTAGTTTTAGGTTGTATGAAATTCTCAACTAATTTAAAAGTAAATTCAGTGAACAGATTCACCTGTTGGATAAGCTTCTCTTGTTTTTCAAGTCTCTTAGTAAGCTCATGTTGTTCTGAGGTATTTAATGAATTGAAAACATTATATGAAACAACGTAGCTAAGGATGTCCGCATCAAAGTGACTTATCAACCCTTGTACATCCAGACTAGTCGTATGGTGATACAACTATGTCCAGACTAGTCGTATAGTGATATGACCAGATCCGAACTAGTCATATGATGATTTGATCGGGTCTAGATTAGTCATATGGAGATACAAGCTGATCGTAGACTGGTCAAACATAGTATGCGGACCAATGAGCATTTCGATCAGAGGTGGTTTTCAATACTTCATAACATTTACTGATGATTTTAGTAGAATTGGTTATATTTACTTGATGAGACATAAGACAGAATCCTTTAAAAAGTTCAAAGAATTTCAGTATAAAGTGCAGAATCAACTTGGCAAGATAATCAAATATCTACGATCTGATTGTGGTGGTGAATATTTGAGTCATGAGTTGGGTGGTCATCTAAAGAAGTGTGGAATTATTCCACAACATACTCCGTCGGGGATGCCTCAATGGAATGGGGTGTCTGAACAACATAACCGAACATTGTTGGACATGGTTTGGTTAAAGATGAGACAATTTGATCTTCCATTGTAATTATGGGGATACGCTCCAGAATTAAACAACAGATTTCACTTTAAATAGCGTTCCATCAAAAACTGTAGAGAAGACACCATATGAGATATGGACCGGGAAAAGTCATTGTAACACCCTGACTATAAGGAAGTCAAGATGTCACCTACAATCACTACTCTTCAAATGAATAACAACAAATCGCATGATAAGGTGAAGCAAGTATTAAGAATATATGGAAACAAGTATTCATCCTCAAGTCTTAATCAACGAAATGGAAGTAAACAATTCAGAAAGATATGGTAAACAAGGCCATGATGGCTTATTACAATGCAACGCAAATCATAATTAACGACAATAAAAGTCCTCAAATTGTTTGATATATGATAGTGAGTGCAACGTGATGAACTACCCTCCACAAGATCATTCTTCCTTGTCATTTACCTAAATAAGACAATAAAGCAAGAATGAGCCAAAGACTCAGCAAGCAACTGTAAGTAACAATCAAACATACAATGAGCAATATTTCACAAACATAATTTGAACAACTACTGGAAACGAATTTATGAATGGATGAAGTGTAATGGTGCATTGAAGGAAATGGACATATTGCAGCATATACCCGTATAGCGAGTGAATCACCCGTCGGTGTTCACTTAAAATAATCGTATGAAGAACGTTTCATACGACCGTCCAACGTGGCCCACATTGGAATGGTGGACTCACGTAACGTGGCCCACATTGGAATGGTGGACTCACATACCCATCTTGGAATTGATGGGATTTCAAGTGCCCATACTGGAATTGATGGGTCTTACCAAAATAATGTATGCATGTCATGATGATCCCATGTCAATATTGAATAGTACTCATGAATGAAAAGAACACATGGCATTCATCTACAAATACGAACAAATGTAAGCATTCATTCACACATCATACATGACATCAATCATTGAATACAAATTACTTGCCTGCCGCGCTGCAACGGGTTGGGAGGTAATTGAGATACCCCTCCACTCACCGCTTCACCGCCTACAATATAAAATAATCGAAATGAGTACAAGCGAGTATGAAAATGCTACACGTGTCCTCCCTCAATCTCTAACCAAACTAACCAAATAAAAGTTCAATTTGATCAATTTACCCAACCATTTCAATTATCCCTAATCTGGCAGTTTTACTAGAAAATTCACCAATAAAAAACCGTAAGTCCAAAAGACCTGAAACCAGTGCTCAAATTTTCTTAACTTAACTGGCTACAAAACACTAGTTTATGGTAAACTCTAATTCGGAAAATACAGAGGTCTAACCATCCAATGAAAAACTACAACTGCAGTCTGCCCAGAATTCAGAACAGCCCTAAAGAAAATGCTCTAACTTTTAAACCACTGATCCAAATAAAGTGATTTTTATCATCCTGGATACATGGTGAAATTATCTTCAAAAACCTAGTTGGGTGGCCGACCTGATTCTGAATATAACTAGATCAAAACCGAGGTGCAACCGACTATACCCAGCAGTTCTGACAGACAGACCAGCACGTAGTAAAATAGTCATAAATTTTAATCTACTGGGTGAAAATTCGTGATCCAGGTGCCAAAAGAAAGCTAAGGAAATAAGAAACAAAACTCTAGAAGGCGAAAACATCCAATTCTACCTCTAAGGCACCCAAAACCGAGTTGCAACATTCTGTACAGAACCGATCTACTGACAGAGATTACGCGATACTACCAAAAACATTGAATCAACAACTCTAACGCAATCAAACAGCGATGGGGTCTCTCGTTACCCTTGTAGACCCGAAGAACGACGAGGATCAACTTCCCAAAGACTTCCCCTCTCCTTCTTTGGCCGGCCCCAAAACAGCGACCCCGCGGAAGCCCGGCGAAGGAAGAACCGAAGGTGAAGACGTGGAGGATCGGGGGTGCAGCTCCAGGGGAACACCAATGGCGGCCACCACCGGAGGAGGAGGCGCCAAGGAGGAGGTGCTGCGCCGTGTGGGGGAGAGGAGGAAGGAGGTGGCGGCTTGGGGAGGGAGGAGGAGGCAATAGGGTTTGGGGGGGAGGGAAAAGGAGGTGCCCCCCCCCTTTTGGCCTTTTGGCCGGCCCCTACATTGGCCGGCCGGCCCCCTCATGGGCCACTGGTCGCGAATGACTGCGGCCCGGGTTGTCCGCAATAACAAATACCCCCTTAGATTGGAATTTTCCGATTGAAAACAATTTCTTTTACTCTCTCAGACCTCTTTCTTTCTCTAGAACATTTCCAAGAGTTGTAACTCTCGCTTTTGAATAAAATTCTGACAAATACAACGACACAACCTAACTGGATAAATGAGGTATTACATTCTAACCCCCTTAGAAAAGATTTGACCTCGAATCTACGTAACAAACTCGAGAAAGATAGATGAACAACTTAGGTAGTTACCTGAGACAAACAGGTCGGGGTATTGATCTCGCATGCGGGACTCCAACTCCCAAGTGGCTTCTCTCTCAGTCTGATAAGACCAAAGAACTTTGATATACTTTAGGGTCTTATTCCTCAGAACCCGTTCTGATTCTTCTAATATTTTCACTGGTCGGGACTCGAAGGTAAGGTCTTGCTTGACAATCAAAGGCTCCAAAGGAATGACATGATCCGGGTCTCTCGAAACTTTCTCAAAGATCGAAACATGGAACACGTTGTGAACCCCACTCATAGAATCAGGAAGGTCCAAACGGTAAGCTAGCTTCCCAATTCGTGCCACGATTGGGAAGGGTCCAACATACCTTGGACTAAGCTTTCCTTTGGTGCCGAAACGCACTACGCCTTTAGATGGCGATACTCTCATGTAACTTCATTTCCCACCTCGAATTCCAAATCTCGTCTTCTCGACATCAACGTAGCTCTTACTTCGGCTCTGGGCGACCAACAAATTCGCCTAACCTCGCCACTCTAGCCTTTGTCTGCTGAACCCGGTCGGGGCCCAAGGCGCCCGCTCTCCAACCTCATCCCCAAAGACAACGGGACTGCACTTACGCCCATAGAGAACCTCGTATGGTGCAGCTCGAATACTGGAATGATAACTGTTGTTATAAGCAAACTCTGCCAAGGCTAAATGCTCTTCCCAATTACCTTTCCAGGATAAAACACAACACGTGAGCATGTCTTCTAATGTCTGAATGGTGCGCTCAGACTGTCCATCTGTTTGGGGATGAAAGGCTGTGCTAAGACGGAGTTGTGTGCCCAATGCACTCTGCAAACTTTCCCAGAATTTGGAAACGAACTTGGCGTCTCGGTCAGAAATAATGGTCTTTGGCACTCCGTGCAAACGCACAATTTCTCGTACATAAAGAGGAGCCAAATCGCTTGCCGAATTGGTTGTACGAATAGGAATGAAATGTGCAGACTTACTAAACCGGTCCACAATTACCCAAATAGCATCCTTTCCTCGCTGTGTGCGAGGTAAACCAACCACAAAATCCATAGATATATCGTCCCATGGCCAACCGGTACCTCCAAGGGTTGCAATGACCTGCTGGTCGCTTGTGCTCACCTTGACCACCGGGCACACCCCACATGAAGCCACATCTCGTGCGATATCAATTTTCATCCGCTTCCACGTAAACTTTTCTTTAAATCTTTGTACATCTTGGTCTCACCGGGATGTACGGTATAAGGGTACGATGGGCCTCTTTCAAAATCTCAATTTAACTCGAGACTCTGTGGCACACAAAGGCGCCCTTTAAATCGCAAAGAATCAAATTTGTCCACACCGGTGACATTGCTTGCCCTCAAAGACAACGCTTCCTCACTCGTTGGAGCATCGATCTTCTTCATTGTGCTACTCGCACCGATCAGGAAGGGTTGACTCTAAAATCAACTGAGTCTCGGTCTGTGCGGTACCCGCAAAGCAGAAGGAAATATTCATACGCTCAAAGTCAGCAATAAGACAACTGAGGGTAGGAGGTGTCGCCTTGTGACTCAAAGCATCAGCTACCACATTAGCCTTGCCGGGATGGTACTGAATAGTAAGATCATAGTCCTTGATCAACTCTAGCCATCTCCTCATCTCAAGTTCAAGTCCTTCAGGTAAAGATGTATTTCAGGCTCTTGTGGTCAGTGAATACATCACAAGATTCGCCGTACAAATAATGACGCCAGATCTTCAAAGCATGAATCACTGTAGCAAGCTCTAGATCATGGGTGGGATAATTCTGTTCATGATTCTTCAGCTGTCTCGATGCATAGGCAATCACTTTACCATCCTGCATGAGTACACAACCAAGTCCAACTATGGACGCATCTGAATAGATAGTGAATCTCTTCCCAGGCTCAGGAAGAGTAAGAATTGGAGCAGTCACTAGTCTATCTTTCAAAGAGCAAAAACTGCGCTCACAAGCATCAGACCACTGGAACCTAATACCTTTCTGTGTCAACTGGGACATCGGTTTAGCAATGGTTGAAAAACCCTCCACAAACCGCCGGTAATAGCCAGCTAAACCCAGAAAACTCCTTACTTCTTTAACATTGGTTGGTCTCTTCCACTCAACCACTGTCGAAATCTTACTAGGATCAACTGAAATACCCTTCTGATTAATAACGTGAACCAGAAACCCAACTTCAGAAATCCAGAACTCACACTTCTTCAGCTTGGCATAGAATTGATTCTCTCTTAAAGTTTCAAGCACCAACCGCAAATGATGGGTGTGCTCCTCTTTACCATCTTGGAATAAATCAAGATATCATCTATGAACACCACAACAAAATCATCCAGGTATTGATGCAGCATACTGTTCATGGCTTCCATGAAAATTGCAGGAGCATTCGTTAGTCCAAAAGACATAACTTTAAACTCATAATGGCCATACCTCGTAGAGAAAGCCGTTTTCTCAATATCCTGCTCACGAACTCGAATCTGATTATAACCCGACTGGAGGTCAATCTTAGAAAATATTCTGGCTCCTTTCAACTGGTCGAAAAGGTCATCAATGCGAGGCAAAGGATATTTGTTCTTCACGATCCTGATTAAGCGCCGATAATCTATGCACATCGCCACCGCCGTCTTTCTTCTTAATAAAAGAACAGCGCTCCCCATGGCGATCGCTTCTGTTGAATCATACCTTTGGACAGCAGGTCGTCCAATTGTTTCTTCAATTCTTCCTGAAATGGCCGAGCCAAACGGTAAGGAGACTTGGACAAAGGCCGAGTTCCCGGAATAAGATCAATCCGGAACTCAACTTTCCTCACCGGAGGCATTCCGGGAAGTTCTAAAGGAAAGACATCGGAAAACTCCTTCACAACTGGAATCTCCTCAATACGCCGCGAAGAATCAATCTTTTCATTGAGGGAACAAAGTAATCCGATGATAGATGCACGGCGGCTAGGGAATAAGTTAGCGGCACAAATCTTGAATCGACGGTGCGCGCCGGAATACCGCTTCTTCAGGAAGGAGCTAGCAAGGTCACCGTCTTCCAGAAACAACAAATCTTGGCACGGTATTGGAATAACCAGTCCATACCCAGGATAACATCAAATGGTGCCAATTGAATAACCATAAGATTCGCAGTGAAAACCTCATCATCTATCAGTATAGAACAACCGGGACAGACGGTAGAGCTAGAAATAAGTCCTCTGTGGGTGACTACCTTGACTCGAAATAAGTGAAAACTCAAACCCACTTTTCTAACAAACTCCAAAGATACGAACGAGTAAGTAGCCCCCGAATCAAACAGTACAAAAGCATCATGTGAATCCACAAGTAAAGTACCTGTCACCACATCAGGACGTCCCAAGGTCTCAGGGGTGGGCATGGCGTAGACCTCGATGCACGGTCTGAGAAGACGACCGACACTCTGCGACGGAAAGCTGGAAACATTCTTGGAGGAACAAGCGACGGAGGTGCGGATGGTGCGGATTCCAATAGAACCTGCAGGAGGCGCCGGAGTAAAAGCTGCAGGTGGACCCCATGCTGGAGGGTACTGTGGTGCAGGAACTGCTGTCAGAGTCTGAACTGAACCTCTGTGGAAGCTGGAGGAAGAAGCTGCTGGGACGGCTTCCCATTTGATGACACTGGCGGGATTTTGCTTGCACATCGAGGACTTGTGGCCCTCCGAGCCACATCTTTGGCATGTTCCTTGAAGGAACATTACGAGCTCGATGTCCATCACCACACGAAAACACTTCATGCCCCGACTGGAACAGGCGCAAGCGGGGCGAAAGATGAAGAACGTGGCGTCGAAGAAGAAGGCGCCATCTTGAACCGGACGGAGTGTTGGTTCTTTGAAACCTCTTAGCGGCGGGTGAAAAGACCCACCACCTCCACGAAACTCCGCTTCGCCTTTGCCAGATCCACGATAACAGGAACCACTAGCAACATGCCCTTGCGGCGAAGGAGCTCTTTCCAACTCCATCCTCTAGCTTTGCTCAACCACCGAGCTAAAGTCACGTGAACTGTTGCTCCCGAATCTGGCGATACTCTGATTGAGGCCCCGCCGAACCTCTTAGCCTTCTCTTTATCATCACTTGCCACAGGTGGGACAAAGCGCACAGTTGTTAAATCCGGCCTCATACTCGAGATCTGAGCATTTTCCTTGCACAAAGGTCGGGAGTGATTGCTCCATCTTCTCGATGAAGGAGTCGGGATAAAGCGTGTCTGAACCTCTCCACAAAAACCTCCCAAGTAACAAGACCTGCACTGGGTCTGGAAGAGGACCCCTTCCCACGAGATGTCGGCTGGCCCTTGGTGAAAGGCCACAATCGCGCTTCTGCGCGGTTGCGGCTCTAAGGCTCCAAAGCGGCGCTCCATGTACCTCAACCAGTCCGCGGCTGAACCGGTGTACCTACTCGTCAAAAGTGTCGAGACGGCGACATCCACTCACGGAGGCTCATCCTAGCCTCGGGTGGAGCAGAAGAAGAACGAGTTCCGCCACAGTGCAAAGGCGCGGAATGGCCGCTGCAATTGTTGGCGGAGTTGTTGATTCTCCCTTATTAAGTGCGAATGAGATCACGGTTGCGGCGGTGGCTCAAGAACCGAGGCGCGGTGAGGTAATCTCCTCGATCAAAGACCGGCCAACCCTTGAGACGAAGGCGATGTAGGCTGCCGGACGCGGCCACGACCACCACTACGGGTCGGTGGGCGACCACGACCACGACCTCTACCTCTTGCCATCTAAGAACAACACAATGTAAGCGAAAATCAAATACTTAGCTCAACGAACTGATAAACAAAATAATTGGGACATAACCAAGCAATTGCGGAAAATAATGGTTTACCCAACCCTTCCTATTGTGCACAAGTGTGTCATTTTAATATTATTACCACGGACCTGAAGCCCGCTCTGATACCAACTGTAACACCCTGACTATAAGGAAGTCAAGATGTCACCTACAATCACTACTCTTCAAATGAATAACAACAAATCGCATGATAAGGTGAAGCAAGTATTAAGAATATATGGAAACAAGTATTCATCCTCAAGTCTTAATCAACGAAATGGAAGTAAACAATTCAGAAAGATATGGTAAACAAGGCCATGATGGCTTATTACAATGCAACGCAAATCATAATTAACGACAATAAAAGTCCTCAAATTGTTTGATATATGATAGTGAATGCAACGTGATGAACTACCCTCCACAAGATCATTCTTCCTTGTCATTTACCTAAATAAGACAATAAAACAAGAATGAGCCAAAGACTCAGCAAGCAACTGTAAGTAACAATCAAACCTACAATGAGCAATATTTCACAAACATAATTTGAACAACTACTGGAAACGAATTTATGAATGGATGAAGTGTAATGGTGCATTGAAGGAAATGGACATATTGTAGCATATGGGGTATAGCGAGTGAATCACCGTCGGTGTTCACTTAAAATAATCGTATGAAGAGCGTTTCATACGATCAGTCAACGTGGCCCACATTGGAATGGTGGACTCACGTAACGTGGCCCACATTGGAATGGTGGACTCACATACCCATCTTGGAATTGATGGGATTTCAAGTGCCCATACTGGAATTGATGGGTCTTACCAAAATAATGTATGCATGTCATGATGATCCCATGTCAATATTGAATAGTACTCATGAATGAAAAGAACACATAGCATTCATCTACAAATACGAACAAATATAAGCATTCATTCACACATCATACATGACATCAATCATTGAATACAAATTACTTGTTCGCGCATACAGCAACGGGTTGGGAGGTAATTGAGATACCCCTCCACTCACCGCTTCACCGCCTACAATATAAAATAATCGAAATGAGGACAAGCGAGTATGGAAATGCTACACGTGTCCTCCCTCAATCTCTAACCAAACTAACCAAATAAAAGTTCAATTTGATCAATTTACCCAACTATTTCAATTATCCCTAATCTGGCAGTTTTACTAGAAAATTCACCAATAAAAAACCGTAAGTCCAAAAGACCTGAAACCAGTGCTCAAATTTTCTTAACTTAACTGGCTACAAAACTCTAGTTGATGGTAAACTCTAATTCGGCCAATACAGAGGTCTAACCATCCAATGAAAAACTACAACTGCAGTCTGCCCAGAATTCAGAACAGCCCTAAAGAAAATGCTCTAACTTTTAAACCACTGATCCAAATAAAGTGATTTTTATCAGCCTGGAAACATGGTGAAATTATCTTCAAAAACCTAGTTGGGTGGCCGACCTGATTCTGACTCTAACTAGATCAAAACCTAGGTGCAACCGACTATACCCAGCAGTTCTGACAGGCAGACCAGCACGTAGTTAAACAGTCATAACTTTTAATCTACTGGGTGAAAATTCGTGATCCAGGTGCCAAAAGAAAGCTAATGAAATAAGGAACAAAACTCTAGAAGGCGAAAACATCCAATTATACCTCTAAGGCACCCAAAACCGAGTTGCAACATTCTGTACAGAACCGATCTACTGACAGAGATTACGCGATACTACCAAAAACATTGAATCAACAACTCTAACGCAATCAAACAGCGATGGGGTCTCTCGTTACCCTTGTAGACCCGAAGAACGACGAGGATCAACTTCCCGAAGACTTCCCCTCTCCTTCTTTGGCCGGCCCCAAAACAGCGACCCCGGAAGCCAGCGAAGGAAGAACCGAAGGTGAAGCGTGGAGGATCGGGGTGCAGCTCCAGGGGAACACCAATGGCGGCCACCACCGGAGGAGGAGGCGCCAAGGAGGAGGTGCTGCGCCGTGTGGGGGAGAGGAGGAAGGAGGTGGCGGCTTGGGGAGGGAGGAGGAGGCAATAGGGTTTGGGGGGGAGGGAAAAGGAGGTGCCCCCCTTTTGGCCTTTTGGCCGGCCCCTACATTGGCCGGCGGCCCCTCATGGGCCACAGGTGCATGACTCGGCCCAAAGTTGTCTGGCAATAACAAATACCCCCATAGATTGGAATTTTCCGACGAAAATAATTTCTTTTACTCTCTCCGACCTCTTTCTTTCTACCGAACATTTCCGAAGAGTTGTAACTCTCGTTTTTGAATAAAATTCCCAGACAAATACAACGACACAACCTAACTGGATAAATGAGGTATTACAGTCATGGATTGTTTCTTCTCAGGGTATGGGGTTGTGAGGTATATGTCAAATGTTTGACGTCTAATAAACTCACACCCAAGTCCGATAAGTACATCTTTGTGGGTATCCTAAGGAAACTAAAGGATATTCTTTTATGATTGGGTTGATAACAAAGTGTTTGTTGCCCGTAATGGTTTCTTCTTAGAGAAAGAGTTTCTTTCCAAAGGAGTCAGTCGGAGCAAGGTGCAGCTCGAAGAAATTCATAAACCATCTGAAATGTTTCAACTCCCACTGAACCTCTACAGGATGAACAAAGTGTTGTTAAGTCTGTAGATGGGGCATCAGCCCCAAGTAGAACAAAAAGGCCACGTCAGTTACCCATAAGGTATGGGTATGATGTTTTATTATTGAATAATGATGAGCCTAAAACTTATGCGGAAGCTATGGTGGACCCAGACTCTGAGATCTCAGAGTTGAAACATTCGTTTTGATGAAGTAGTCAAAGCGTTTGACTTCATCAAGAACGAAAAAGAACCTTGTGTTTGGGAGCAAGCTTGTGTTTTCTGATCTTGTATGTGGATGACATACTACTAGTCAGAAATAATATTCTATTGCTTGAATATGTTAAAACTTTATTAAGAAATAGTTTCTCAATGAAAGATTTAGGAGATCTAGCATATACTCTTGGTATAAGGATCTATAAAGATGGATCTAAAAGTCTAATTGGATTACGTCATGAAATGTACATAGTCGTATGGTGATACAACTAGATCTAGACTAGTTGTATAGTGATACAACCAGATCTAGACTGGTGCCCATGGCTCATATGGTGATACGACCAAGTCCAGACCAGTCGTATGGAGATACAAGCTGGTTTTAGACTGGTGCTCATGGCGCATGACATTAATCTTATAAAAAGTCAGTGTTCTATGACCACTGATGAGCGAGACAAGATGAATAGAATTTCATATGCTTCGGCTATTGAATCTATCATGTATGCTATGCTATGCACACGACCAGATATGTCGTATGCTCTAAGTGTTACAAGCAGATATCAGTTGTATCCAGGTGAAGGTCACTGGATAGTAGTCAAGAATATCCTAAAGTACATGAGAAGGACTAAGGATGCATTCCTTGTGTATGGTGGTGAGGAAGAGTAGGTCGTAAATGGTTACACCGATACTAGCTTCCAAACCAATAAGGATGATTTTAGAAGGCAATCAGGGAGGTCGAAGTCTTAGACCAGTGTGGTCGAATTGTTATACCAGAAGTCTTAAACCAGGGTGGTCGAAGTCTCTAGAGTGCTCGAAGTATTAGACCAGGGTTTGTGTAAGATATGTAAAGTCCCGCAACCTAAGCATGGGGTGCACACAAGAGTTATGTGAATTCGATATCCATATGATTGACTCTAGTGCAAGTGGAAGACTGTTGGTGATATGCCTTAGAGTCAATCATAGAGATGATCGTATCATGTCTATGTTTATGGGTTATTGAATAAGTATTATTCTGTTCCTAGAATGAATCATCAGTTATAAATATTAACTAGTATGTGACTCGTTAGTGAAGCTCTTTTAACTTATAATAATGTCGTTACCCCTGGTCATATGTCACTGGTCGAAACACCAGTGGTCCTATTGACCAGAACATGTATTGAGTGATGACCATATTTCACTAGTCATGGATATAGGGATATCGAATCAATGTGAACAGATGTTAGAGAACATGGTGTTGGATTAGCCAACCTTGAGACACTGTTGAGATTGTTATAATTTCATGTGTTATCAGTTGGTCTCAAGCAATGATGATGTATAATCCTTGGACCTATTATCAACATGGTTTTTTACATGTGTAAGAGTACACTTTGGGGTTGCCAAACGCTCTCTGTAACTAGGTAGTTATAAAGGTAGCTTTTATGTATGCTAAGAAACAAGTGGTGGAATGTGACTGGTCAGATATAGGATTTGCCCCTCCTAACATAGCAGGAGAGATATTTCTGGCCCCCTCGTTGTGGTCGGATAAAGAAAGTGCATGACCATGCCACTAGTGGTTGAAGATTTCAACCACGTGAAGTTATCTGATACTTGATTGAGAAAGTATTGAACAGTCCATGGATGACACAACATCTCACCTGGAGTTCAACCAGATATTGTGAGGCAAAGGGAGAATACACAAGCTGGTCTTTCAATTTGATTAGACTGGTATTTTAGTTCGAGGACGATAGTGTGGTTGCTATTGCGCTTGAGGACGATCCACAACTTTGCAAGGAAAGCGATCGGTTGGTAGAGGAGATAATCGGCGATGAGGACGCTGGACAATCGACTAAGAGGATGATCGATTGTGAGAATGATCAACTCTGCTGGACGATCGACCACGGTGGAAGTCGACGACGAGGACGATCGATTGTGAGGATGATCGACTCTGCTGGACGATCGACCACGGTGAAAAATTGACTATGACCACTACTTCGATGCGATCTTCATTGGACCAGGCTGCTCCAACTCTTCTTTCGCTGCATTGCGCGTCTAGTGGTAATGATATGTGATCTCTTACTTGTATGATATCTTAGTTTACGTGGTAGAATTTTTGAATTGTTAGCTAGCGTAGCCTACCAGTATCCCAACACGCGCATGTAACACCCTAACCCAAAATCGGCTCAATGCCCAGCCCACCGTGGGGCGTACCCGCCACACATAGCACCTCACTTACACTTTTCGTCCTCGCTTCATGTAAAAGGGTTAACCCGGAGGTGCTATGTTTGGATCCAACAGGCATTATATACTAGTACAACTCACTTGAGACAAGCAATGTGGGACTAATCCCACCACACAACTCCTCATGGGCCACATGGGCCACGCTACGAGCAGGCCGGGGTATTACATTCACCCCCTTAGGGCCGGCGCCCTCAAACATACCGTATCTGTGCAAATGCCAGAACCACCCCTCGGTACACGCCCCGTGCGTCGGTCTTGCACATATGCCATGCCATGTGTCCACTGGGCCCACATGCGCCATGCGCCATATGCCGCGCGCCATCCCTTGACGCGCTTGCGCGTGAGGTTGATGCTCGATACCATCCGTAACACACGACCCAAAATCGGCTCAATGCCCACCACCACGTGGGCGGACCCGCCACACATAGCACCTCACTTACACTTTTCGTC
The DNA here is from genome assembly GCA_036346395.1 of Hsuehochloa calcarea. NCBI lineage: Eukaryota > Viridiplantae > Streptophyta > Magnoliopsida > Poales > Poaceae > Hsuehochloa > Hsuehochloa calcarea. The sequence goes on along the minus strand of CM070609.1, from coordinate 56,809,268 downwards.
CTCGCTTCATGTAAAAGGGTTAACCCGGAGGTGCTATGTTTGGATCCAACAGGCATTATATACTAGTACAACTCACTTGAGACAAGCAATGTGGGACTAATCCCACCACACAACTCCTCATGGGCCACATGGGCCACGCTACGAGCAGGCCGGGGTATTACAGCGCACTAGCACCTACTCCCCGAAGTTGTTCTACACATACCACCTGCACGGCCTAGGGAGCTCCGTGCGCATCTTTCCATGGCAACCGGTGGTATGGATGAAGGGTTGCGGTGCAGAGGCCCCGTGCTACTTTGTGGCCTAAATCTACTGGCGCACCAGCTACGTCTAGCCCTAGGACACAAGGTGATGCGAATGCTTCTAGGTGGTTGGTTGAGATGACGAGGCCAGGTGGTAGAGGAGGGAGGTAGCGCAGCTCGAGGTCGATGGTGCCGAGGAGGAAGATGGCGATGCTCTGGGTTATCTGTGGGAACGAGAGAAGAAGAGAGTGAGAACCTAACGAAGAAGGCCGGGGCAAATTTATAGGATGTGGCGCCAAGGATGGACCTCGCCTGAGGGGCCCGCATGGCGTGGAGAGGTGGGGTGGCACGGTTGACTTGGTTGACAGAGTGGAAGAAGACGGGCAAGCAACATCGGTTCTGCGGAGAAGAAGACAAGCAGAGGTGGGTATGAGGTCGAAGGGGATGTCACAGGTCCGAAATGCCAAGCTAGAATGGCGAGGGCTCACCCAAGTGGTTGAAGTGGCATGGCGGCAGTGACGGCTACCGAATCAGAGCTCGGGGTTCCACTGTTCTCCCTCACTCCCTGGTACACAATGGAGGATAAGAAAACAAGGAGGATGATGCGGGGGCGAAGGCGAGCTCGGTGCACGACTTAAATAGGGGCGGGAGCATGTGGTGGTCAATGGTGTATGGGATTCATGCGACAAATGCGGCAGCAGTAGGCTAGCTATGGCTAATACAGGGGGTAGATGACATTGTGTTAGGGCAGGGTGAGCACTGACATTGGCGAACGAGGGCATGGCAGGGCAACGCGAAGGTTAGCGGGGGTCAGTGGCTCTGCCAGTGTGCATGGCCGAGCATGGGGATGTTAGGCGCGACGTAGAAAAGGTTGAAGGAAGAAGGAGGGGTTGAGCGCAGCCGAGCTAGGAGGGAGTCCACGGGTGGCTGGGCCAGGGGAGGATGAGGAAGTGGGCTGACCCACGACAAAGGAAAATAAGGGAAAATAAAACGTGGAAAGTGGGCTGGGGCGGCTGGATTTCGGCCCAAACCAACTTTAGGGTTTTTAAATCCTCCACTTATGTTTCCTGTGTATTTAAATTTGTATTCCTAATTTGGTGCCTTAGATTCAATTATCCATTTAATTAAATTTTAGATTTGTTGTCTTTAGCCAATTTGCATTTTTAACAACTGCTTTTGAGAAATTAAAAATATGACAAACTCCAAATAACTCTCCAGAAATTCAATTAGGACATCATTGCACAATTTTTTTAAAAAAAATCTCATATTTTTACTATTGGGATTTTTGTCTACAAAATTGGTGATATTACATATGATCTTAAGCAAGCATCCGGAGCTTGGTATGATAGACATAAGACCTTTTTGCTTTCCTTCTTGTTCAAATTTATGTGGCCGACATTATCTTCGATGGCTCCTCTAATGCTCTTGTATCTAGTTTTTCTAATACCATATCTAGGGAATTTAACATGAGCATGATGGGCGAGCTTAATTACTTTCATGGACTCTAAATCAAGCAATGCAAGGAATGCACCTTCATCCATTAGACGAAGTACAACAAGGACTTATTGAGAAGATTCGACGTGGGTGATTGTAAGCAAATTGTCACTCCAATGGACACTTCTACTGCTTTGGTTCTGGATGAGGATGGTAAAACTGTGGATCAACGCGAGTACCACAACATGATTAGTTGTCCCCTATATCTGGTGGCTTCAAGACTAGACATCAACTTCTTAGTGTGCTGATGTGCAAGATTTCAAGCCTCTCTAAGGACTTCACATCATCAAGCAGTCAAGTGCATAAACATCAGGTTTCATTTTATGTCATCTGAGATCTTGTACATGACTATTGAGTGCCAATTAGAATTACTTGGCTCATCTTGAATCCGTCTTGAACTTAAAAGAAAATCTTAGATAGTTCATAACTTTTGCTCAATCTTAGTCCTATAAGGAAAAATCTCTTGTTTTCATGAAAACAACAAATGGTATCTTAGAAAAAAGAAAATAATGGAGTGCTTGCAAAAGTCGTGTTACACGCGTAAAGCACTCTTAGCTCAACAGTGGTATTACACCCCACTAGAGTTTTTTAATGCTAAAAAATGTCATATCTTTGCTCGCAAACAGTCTGCTACACGCTTAGAGCAAAAATTAAAAATCAAATTAAATTGAACAAGTTTTATTCAAGTTGTAGGCTTTGTGAGCCTTTTAGCAGTCAATGATAGTTTAATTATCTTGGATTGCATGCTTGTTGTGGCTTGATTCATACTTTTTTAGAATGTTCAGATTATCCTCTAGTGATTTCAGTTTATTCACTACACTAAATGGCTCTTGGATATATGTCTTGATGTCAATCTGTAGCTTGACTTTCATGATATGCTAACTTTCACACTTGATATGTCTTGTGCATTAGAAGATGCTAGTTTCTTCATCTTGGGTAATCTCCAAAGCTTTTTGTGCTTAAAAACAAAAAATTCAAAAATAAAGCCAGTCCATTGCATTTCATGCATGCTCTTTCTTTTGCTTCTTCCGTGCATCTTTAGAACTAAAAAATTGGATGACAGAAAAACTTGATTCCTTAATGACTACATTGTCAAATAGAGAGAAAATTTGGCAACAATGCTGAAAAAGGGCTTTGCATGAAAACAAGGGGAGAAAATGCAAACAGGGGGATATAATTAAAAAATGGATAGATCTTAATGACGGGGAGATTCTCACATGTATTTTTTTAGCTCTGATGTCTATTTATTGGTTTAAATTCTAAAATTGGCTTCTCACTATGATCTAAGGTCAAATTGAACAATTGTTATTTTATATGGACCTCGTGTAAGTTTTTGAAGCCCTCCTCTGGATTTAGAGTTCTTATGAACTTCATTGCCTCTATTAGTTTGTTTTTGCATTCCTCAAGCCAAATTGGTCATTTTCATGGCTTTCTCTTGCTTATGGACCAAGTTGAAGCTTTCTGTAAAACCGAGTGTTTTCAAAACTACCTCCAGTTTGTATTTTTTTGTAGATAGCCAATGTTTTCATCAAGGGGGAGATTACGGAGACCATATATTATGGTTCTAATCTAGGTGTTAAACAATTGGCATCAGTGTCGAGGTGTTTGGGGAGTAAACACTCAGTTTAACAATTTGTCAAAATTGATGTCAAGTGGTGGTGATCTGATCAGTCCTGCAGGGAAGCTTGGAGTTAACTACGATCAATATTGAGTACGATTGGGAGTAGGCTAGGACAACTGAGGTCTAAAACGATTGAGGATGCCGAGTGAAGTGCTTTGACTCAAGCAAGGAGCAAGATGGCCAAGAACGACCAAACGTCAAGTTCAGTGCAACGGGTTGCATCAAGTGGCTTGGGTGTAAGTTCAAGTTCTATTAATTTAGTTTTGGTGATTAATGATAAATCTATATGTGAGACTAACATGTTTGTTGACTATGATATTATTTAGTATCAGTTGGATAAAAAGGGTGAAAATGATGGAGGTATGCATTAGACATCATATTCTTATATCTTGTTGTATTCTTCGGATCCAAAATATAGGTTGAACTCTACTAAAAGTTTAACTTGAATATATGCATATGTTTTTATTACACATTCGTGTATGCACACATTTAGGGGGAGTTCACTCTATGTTTTGCGATTTTATTAGTATTGATAAATACTTTTATCCACATATATTGAGGATCTCTACTTTTAAATATGTCCTTTGAGTAGATAAAACTTGTGTAGTTCATACTGAAGGATCACGGGAAGGCTATGATAGCACAAAACAAAATTTTACCGCGCAACCAAGGAACCTCCGCTAGTAATAGATCACGAGGTTACCACTAGACGCGCCCACTCGTAGCGTAAGTAGAGTCGATGTAGCGAGTTGATGCGGTCGTAGTCATACTCGTCGCGCATCTTCTCCTCTGAGTAGTTGTACTCGCCACGCGTCTTCTCCTCCGAGTAGTCGTGAGTTGCGGATCGTCCTAGTGTCGATGCTTTACAACAACACCTCCAAGGTATCCACACGTATGGGGCAGAGATGCTTTGCAACAACACCTCCAAGGTATCCAGTAACGTGGTATGAGGAAGGTGTGACTATTAGGGTTTTGGAAAGTTCTTCTAAAGATCATCGCACCCCTTGCCACCGCCACTCTATTTATAGGCATCTATAATGGGTCACGTACTCGAGGCCCATTAGGAACTCGTGGCCTACAAGAATTCGAATCACTATCCAAATCAAATACTAGCCCTTTAAGTGTGCGACCCTATAGGTTCATGTGTAATCGGTTGTGACTCCGAAACTCTTTTCCGACCACTAGTAATTAGCGGTACCTAGCAGCACATAACGATTCCCAAACACACTTAGAATATATCGGACAAACCTTAATGCAATATGACCTATGACCAGGTCCATATCACTAGCGACCAGCTCGTATCTCTGTACGACCAGTTCATATTTGGTCTCGACCAATTCGTAACTCCTTACGACCAGGTTTCGACCACTTAGTGACCATGTTCGACCAGCCTACGACCAGCTCGTATCTCCATACTACTAATCTGTATCTGATCGAACTGAAAGACCTTCTCATGTATTCTTCCTTTGCCTCACGATGTCTGGTTGAACTCCAGGTGATAGGTTGTATCATCCATGGACTGTTCAATACTTTCTCGATCAAGTGTCGAATAACTTCACATGTTCGACACTTCGACCACCAGTGGCATGGCCATGCATTTTCTTTATCTGACCACAACGAGTGGGCCATAGGCATCTCTCCTATTATGTTAGGAGGGGCAAATCACATATCCGACCAGTCACATCCCTCCGCATATTTCATGGCATACCCGAAAGCTACCTTTATAACTACCTAGTTACGAGTAGCGTTTGGCAACCCCTAAGAGTGCTACAACATATGTAGGAAACCATGCGGATCTCAGGTGTAAGGATTATACATCATCATTACTTGAGACCAACTAATGATGCATAGAATCATAACAATCTCAACAGTGTCTCAAGGTGGGTCTTTTCCAACACCATGTTCTCTAACATGTGTCTATATTATTGGTGTGATATCTCCATATCCATGACTTGTGAAACATAGTCATCAATTAATACATATGCTAGTCTATGCATATGTGTTCTCATATGTTTTCGACCAGGGAACGTTTAAGAATAATCATCACATAAATAGAGAGTTTCACAATCAAGTCACATACTTGATAATAAATATTATTGATATTATTCTAGGAACAAGATAACATATTATCCAATGTTATGAACATAATAAAATATAATCATCTTTATGATTGCCTCTAGGGCATGTTTCCAACACATAGATACTCATATTGCTTTATATCCATTTATTTACAATTATGTTATGGGACTAATGTGTGTGCTAAGATATTTTTAAAGGCTTAGTCCCATATTGTGGATGACAACATGGAAATGGTAATACAAAGACAATAGAGAGATCATGGCTAGTAGCTTGAGGATCTAATTTTGTGCCATCTTGATCAACTAGGAGTCATGCAATGCATTTAGAATTGCTTCTGGAAAGCCTTCAGGGGAATCGGTATAACCACTTTTCGTGAGCGGTACTACCGTTGTGCAGCACTACCAGGTTTTATATGGTGGTATGCTTATTCCAAAGAGAATTTTTTTTGGGAGTTTTCTTCTTCCCTGCAGATCGGTAGTATCGCATCTGAGAAATGTTACTACCAAAGAGCGGTAGTACAAGATTCTAGTTGGCGGTAGTACCGCACCTGACCGTAACGGCTAGTTCAGAAGCATTTAATGTAGGAATATCTTAGTAATTAATGTCAATCATTGTGAGACTAATATTTTCCATGAGTTAGATGAATAGATTCTGTTTCATGACGATGGAGACATTGGATGGCATCATGTGTTGATGCACATCAGATCCCGAAGAGGAGATGATCATGAGTTGATCATCAAGTCAAGAGAAGACCCATTATGTGTTGATGGGGGGCAAGTGTGATGAGAACATCACTTTCATGCATACACCCAACACTCCTCATAATAGAGTTGAACCTATGCATTTGCAAGGTCCAATCACCAGAGCTCGTGCAAGTTAATTGAACTATCAGGAACTTAGGAGCTGATCATGAAGTGAAGCATGTGCAATCTAACTCAGCCTCCAGAGACAGCACCGACTTCAAACGTGCATAACATTCGCATACAGAGTCCGTTGGAGGTCCACTAGTAGTTGATCAAAAGCTTATCTCGCCCTCTTTCCAACGGATCCAGCTCCACCTCCAAATTCCTTATGAGCACACTATAATCACCAAAATAATTTAGAACTATTTCTAAGCCGGAGTCAAAAGAGTGTTGCGCCACCTCCACTTGGGCCCATGGGCCTTGTAACCCCAGGGGTGTGTGTCCACATCCCTGGCCGTCTACCCATATAGGAACCACCACCTCCCTTTGCTAAAATTCGGATTTTATTTATGTTTAGTTCACCTTCGTTGTAACTTGTATCTTCTGCGTGTGTAGACTAGACCACCCGGTCAAGATCCTTATTCGGAATCGTACCTTACCATTACTTTTATTAATATTTGCAATACATCAGATTGCATTTCACCTTGTTCTTGCGTGCTTCTTCGATATATGTAGAGATTGATCATTGTGATCAAGTCATCCAAGTATTCATACACAGTTGATAACGACTTGTTGAGCAGTTCAGCGATTGCATGGTTCTGAGCCTTGCGAGTTCGTACCCAGGATCGTGAGAGTTGAGTGACTTTTTCTGAATTTATCTTCTCATCGAAAGATCGGGCCAAATCAGGACCTTCATGGTTCATCAAAGTGAAGGGTGCATCATGGGTTGATGCATATCAAGACAATGACCCAGACTCGAAGTGAAGATGTGGGTCATCAACCTTCAAAAGAATGCTCAAGGCAAAGGTATCACTAGTTAGAGCTAAGGATGTGTTCCTAGTCTTTTACCGGTATTAGTATTTGGTTGGAAGACCGGATTGCTAGTATATGATTACCGTATTATTAAGAGGGGTTTTGTCTTGTATCTTAAGTCTCATCATGTGTTGATAGCTCAATCCCACTTGCTCTAGCTCTCCGTGGCATGCTACTATTATTTGCGAATGTGTTTTGCAAATAGTTGATACTCATGCATCTAATCCTTGTAGCATGTGACTATACTTTGCAAATGGTTGAAGTCCACGTACCTACTCCTTGTGGTATGATCTAAGATTGCTTGATGATATTTCCTTAGACTTAGACCATGGTAGTGACTCTTTTAATTTATTGTACTTTCTGCATTGATCTAATTTGGTTGAGATCATGCAAACTGGTGGGTTATGTAGCCCTCTGAATAAACTTTCCATAGAGTCCAAGATCACTCAATTCCGACATCGGAGTCAAAAGTTATTACCTTTTTTTACGAGTATCATCTATGCTGAAATTTGCCTACTGTGTTAGTGCGGTAATGCTGTACCAACACTTTAACGGCTAGGTTTTGAGCATTTAATGCATTCATTTTGACCATCGAACAGTGAGTGCGATAGTGCCGGTTCTCTACAGTGGTACTACCGCAAATGCCATTTTTTTTTGCTGATTTTCGTCTCCAACGGCTAGTTTTTTGTGGTGTGGGGTATAAATACCCCGTTGGCCGGTTGTGAGACTATCTCTTGGCACTCCACTTCATTCTTTTGAGCTAGTGTGAGCCTCTCCTCTCAATTATGCATGTGTTGCACCTTGTGAGTAAATAGAGGGTCTCTAGTTGCATGTGCTGCATCTAGAGGTGGATTTCGTATCCACTTGAGCTTGTGCATTCATTGCACGTGGTGAGAGTCAAGCAACGGGCTTGGCTTATTACTCTTGGTGTTTGCTGACTCCTAGATGGCGTGAAAGCGTTATGGTCCGGTGATCTTCTCAAGAAGCTTGTGAGAAGGCCCGATATGTTGTGAGTGGTTTAGTGCTCACCATCTCTGGAGTGAAGGAAGAGCAACCCTGAGTGGATTGAGGTGTTGGTTCAAGTTGTGAGCCAGTCCAATTCGTTTGGGCTTGCCACAGAGGTGTTGGCTTAATTCGTGGGTCTTAGCTGTCGGACCCCGGGGATTCACACAACCCCGAGACCCTCTGTGCATACCAAGCTAGTCCCATGATCAGTAGCTAGCTTGCACAGTTGCAACAATGATTTAATCATAACCATTCAACAACGAACTAATGAAGCAGACAAAGTAATATTAATTAAAACATGCAAAGACCTTATGGTCAAGTTCTTACAAAAGTCGCCTCACAGGGCTTAGCAACAACAGAGTATCTGGCAGCGGAAATCTCAAAATACGTGGAGCCCAATCGACATGCCCACAGGCAATCGAGTGGAGGACGTGACCTAGTTCGCAAAGTCTTCAAAGTAGCCTTCTTCATAGAACTCAACATTTCTGGTTCTTCATGGGATGATCAACAAAGGGCATAAAGCCGTGAGTACATAAAGTACTCAACAAGTCGAGAGAAATGTATGCACATAGTATTCATGCGAGCTTAAACAAGGATGGCTTTATGGTTAATTTGCGAAAGCAAGTTTAACGATAAATACAATAATTAGATGGCAAGCGAGATTTCAAAAGAATAATACATAGATAACCAAGTTCTTTTGAATCAAGCGGTGAACATCCGTTCACTTCCCAACCATTCAACCAAGCGTTTCCATCGAACCAAACCACATTTTTGAAAATACTACCCCTTGCGCGAAATCACCAGGCATGTCCGTAACCGGGGACACGGCTATTCGAATAGATTTTGACACTCTGCAGAGGTTGTACAGCTTTACCCACAAGACACGAATTCTCTAGTTTGTTTGGCATCCGTCGATACCACCACTCACTTCCTTAGGTGAGCAGTCTAGAGCACGTGACAAGGCTTTTACAAAGTTCCATTTTGCCTCGGTTCTGCCCGCTAAGGTTTCGCCATCACAGCCCCCTCTTGCGCCAATAAACAGCCACAACAGAACCGACTCAAAACTTTCCTAATTAATTGGCCAGGTCCGTCCCATACCGGACTTATGGTTGCACGAGGTGACCCAGATCAATGACTTGCAAAGTTAAGTCCTTAGTTGGCTGCTCAGACAAGTCTACCACAACCCAATGTGCATTACGCACCCACTCTAGCTCCCTACCTCAAGCCCGAGCATAAATCATTTTTGTTCATACCCGACCAAATGGCAATCCACCTCGCCATGGCACAACATCTTTAATAAAAGTGGCCTCACACCCACATTCCATAGTTCCATTAGTCAAATTTCAATAATCATTGAACATGTGTTGAAAGTCTCGGGTAACTAGAGCATGTCTAAGCAATATCGCACCCAAGTTGGTAATACAATTATGTCCAACTAGCAATAACCATCCTATGGCATCCAAGGATATATGTCATTCAAGGAGACATTTCATTTTCAATTTATCAAGGAGGCATAATGGCAATTTGGTAATTATCTACTCCCAAAACCATTTTTAATAAAACTAGCCATGCATGATAATTTAATACAATATACATTTGTAAAATGGGTTCAACATGGTCAAAGGCCTACGACTTGCCTTCGTTGGCGAGGAGGGTCTTGATCGTCGGTCGAAGAAATCTTCCAAACGCCTAATCTACACGCTTGAGAATAGCAACAAATAAATAAAACAGCACCAAATGAACTCCAAAAATTACAAAACCAGTACCAAATGAAAGAGGATGAATTTATATGAATTTAGAAATTTGGATCACCCAAATCGGAGTTCGGATGTGAAAGTTATAGCCAAAAGAAGTTGAAAATCACAAAAATGATGGAATTGGATTTTTCGATTTTCCGCAATTATTTTTCTATTAAAATTCGGATTACACGTCGGTGCTTGCGAAGCCGACGCAGCGCCCACGCTGGCAGAACCTGGCCGACGCTGGCGCCGACGTGGCGCCACGTGGGTGGCCACGTGGGCTCGGCCCATGGTCGAGAGAGAGAGAGAGAGAGAGAGAGGGAGGGAGCGGCGGCCGGGAGCTGGGAAGACGGTGGCGTCGGGCGGAGAAGGCGGCGACGCTTACGGGAGACGCAGCGTCGGCGAAGGAGAAGAGGGGAGGAGCGGCGATTTAACGCGACCGAGAGAGAGAGAGAAAGAAGAGAGGGAGAGGAAGAGGCGCGGGATTTTATAGAGCTCGCATGGCGGAAAGCAGCCGAGCGGCGGGCGCGGGCGAGGCGGGGAGGACGCACGGCGCGGGACGCGACGGAGGCGGAAGGGACGGCGCGCGCGGATTCGCGGCGGCGGATTCGCGCGGACGTGGGAGAGAGAAACAGCGGCTTGGCGGAGACGATGGCGAGAGCCGTCCGATTCCGTCGGACGGTGGGAGCGAGGAGGCGCGGCGACGGAGAGCCGTCCGATTTCGGACGGTGGGGAGAGAAGAGGCGCGGCGAGGAAGGCGAATCGGCGCCGTCCGATTTCGACGGACGGTGGGAGCGGAAGAGGCGCGGCGCGCGATAGCGTCGCGATAAGCGTCGGACGGCCGCGAAGAAAAGGGGACGCGGCGGCGGATGCGGCGGATCTCGATCCAACGGCCAAGAGCAAGGCGGCAGGCGAGGAGACGAACGGCGCGGCGAGCGGAGCGGCGGATCTCGATCCAACGGTCGAAGCAAAGGGGGCGGCAAGCGAACGAGGACGCTTGGATGAGGATCCAACGGGCGAGGTGAAGGGGAGGCGCGGGAGCAGGCCGACGGAGCGGAGGCGGGCCGCGGAAATGGGCGGGCGGAAGCGATGGTGGGCGGCTAGGGTTTCGCCCACTTACGAAAAAGAGATTTTAAATTCATTTTTGGATTTCAGAAATTCAAATAAATCAAAAGGCAATTTAGAAAATAGCAAATCGACTCCAAAAATTCTAGAAAAATTCACAGAAATTCCTTGAATTATTCTAGACTTAATAAAAATACTTTTAACTTTAAATTTCCTTTTTCTTTTGCAAATAAATAAATTTTTACTTTCGGGAGAAAGGAAAATGAATTTCTAAAATCCAATAAATCCAAGGAAATTCTCAAAATAATAAGTTTTGATTTTAAATTCAAGAAAACTCAATTAAACCAACTTTAATTTAATTGAAGTTTGATTAACTCATTTTAAACTGAAAAGGGATTTCTGAAATTTCCAAATTAAGCTTTTGGCAATAAAAGCAAACGGTTCTCTTTTAAAATTTTTCAAAAACTCCGAAAAACGGGACGCTACAAACCTACCCCTCTTAAAGGGAATCTCGACCCCGAGATTCAGGCTGACTAGAGAATAGGTGGGGAAACTCAGCCTTGAGGTCATCTTCTCGTTCCCAAGTGGCTTCTTCTTCGGTGTGGTTGCTCCACTGGACCTTGCAGAAACGGATGATCTTGCTTCTTGTCACTCACTCTGCTACTTCCAAGATCTTGATGGGATGCTCCTTGTAGGTGAGGTCTTCTTGCAGGGCAATTGCTTCCACTGGCATCTGCTCTTCGGGCACACGCAAACACTTCTTCAACTGTGACACGTGGAAGACATTATGCACATCTGACAGCTGAGGCGGAAGGTCCAACTGGTAAGCGACTTCTCCTCTTCGGGCTAGAACTGGGAAAGGTCCGATGTACCTTGGTGCAAGCTTTCCACTTACTCTGAAACGACGCATCCCTTTGAGAGGCGATACCTTCAGGTACATATGATCACCAGTGCAAAAGCTAGATCTCGCGACGGTTATCAAGATAACTCTTCTGCTCGTGCATCTTTGTTTTGACCTTTCTCGATTGATCGAACTTGCTCTTGGCTTTTTCCAAAATATCCGCCCAAACACTTGTCTTTCGCCTACTTCATTCCAATACAACGGTGTTCGCATTTTCTTCCATAAAGAGCTTCAAATGGAGACATCTGGAGGCTTGATGCTGTAATCGTTGTTATAGGAAAACTCGCATAAGGTAGCATTTGATCCCAATCGTTACGATTTGCTAAGGCACAAGCCCTTAACATATCTTCTAGGATTTGATTTACTCTTTACGTCGACCATCCATGCAGGGATGATAAGTCAGATCTTGAAGTTTAGATTAGTACCCAAAACAACGTGCAACTTCGCCAAAATCTTGAGGTGAATCGGGATCCTCGATCCGACACGATCTTCTTGGCACTCCATCTTTGGCACACTATCTTTGCCATGTACAATTACGCGATCTATCACGAGTAAGTAGTCTTGACTGGGAGAAAGTGAGCAACTTTGGTTAGACGATCCACAATTACCCAGATAGAATCATATCCTGACCTTGTCCTTGGCAAACCAGTGATAAAATCCATGCCAATTTCTTCCCACTTCCATTCGGGCACTCTCAAGGGTTGCAGGAGTCCAGCAGGTCTTTGATGCTCGGCTTTTACTCGCTGACAGACATCACACTGAGCTACATACTCGGCAATCTCACGCTTCATGCTAGGCCACCAATACATTTCTTTAAGGTCTTGGTACATCTTTGTGCTTCCAGGGTGAATGGAGTACAAAGTTTCATGGGCTTCCTTGAGGATCAGCTGCTTAAGCTCTTTCTGATCTGGAACACAGATTCGCTTGTCAAACCAAATGGTGCCTTGCTCATCTTCTGAAAATCTCAGGGCTTTACCCTTCTTCATGTTGCTCTTGATTTCCTTAATATTGGCATCTTTAATTTGAGCTTCCTTGATCTGATTCCGCAAAGTGGGTTGAACTTCAAGGGCAGCTAGATAACCTTCTTCAACCAACTCTAACTTGAGCTTCAGGAACTCTTCATGAAGGGCTGGCTGATTTTCCTTGATCGTCAAGGTATTGCGATGAGACTTTTACGCTCAAGGCATCTGCCACAACATTAGCTTTGCCTGGGTGGTAATGGATTCCAATATCATAATCCTTGATTAACTCTAACCACCTTCTTTGCCTCATATTAAGATCAGCCTGAGTGAAAATGTACTTCAAGCTCTTATGGTCCGTATAGACTTCACAGCGATTACCAATAAGGTAATGACGCCATATCTTTAAAGCATGCACTACTGACTAACTCCAAGTCATGAGTGGGGTAATTCACTTCATGAGGCCTCAATTGACGGAAGCATAAGCTACAACCTTCCTTTCTTGCATCAGGACACAACCAAGTCCTTGCCGGGATGCATCACAGAAAATCTCAAAATCCTTCCGGACATCGGGCAAAATCAACACCGGAGCTGTTGTCAAACGCTTCTTCAACTCTTGAAAACTTTGCTCACAATCTGCTGTCCAAGCAAATTTCTTTTCTTTCTTCAACAGCTGAGTGAGGGGTCTTGCTATCTTGGAGAATCCTTCTATGAATCGACGATAGTATCCTGCCATTCAAGAAAACTTCGACTGAGGCATCGACTTGGGTGACTCCCAATTAAGCACATCCTTAACCTTGCTAGGGTTAACAGATACTCCTTCTGCGGACATGACATGTCCCAAGAAAGTAACTTCTTTCATCCAAAACTCACACTTGCTGAATTTAGCATAGAGTTGATGATCTCTAAGCTTATTCAGGACCAAACGGAGGTGCTCTTCATGCTCTTCTTCACTCTTGGAATACACCAAAATATCGTCAATGAAGACAATGATGAACTTATCCAAATACTCCATGAATACTTTATTCATCAAATTCATAAAGTAGGTGGGCATTGGTTAATCCAAATGACATGACCGTGAACTCATACATCCATACGGGTTGAGAAAGGCTGTCTTGGGAATATCTTCGGGCGAATCTTTAGTGGTGGTATATCGACCTCAAGTCTATCTTGGAGAACACACCGGCTCCTTTCAACTGATCAAACAAATCATCGATCCTGGGCAGAGGGTACTTGTTCTTGATGGTGACCTCATTGAGGGCTCGGTAATCCACACACATCCGTTGGGTGCCATCCTTCTTTGCAACAAAGATCACTCGGGCTCCCCAAGGTGAAGAACTTGGTCGGACAAAACCTTTCTCTTGCATTTCTTCAATTTGCTTCTTGACTCAACCAAATCATTGTGAGCAATCAGAGGGTCTCTTAAAAATAGGTGCAGTTCACGGAACAAGATTGATGACAAACTCCAAGTCTCGATGCAGCGGCATTCGGGTAGGTCACGGGAAAGACATCAGGAACTCTCGACTCTCGGCACTTCTTCCATAGATACAACACTAGCACTGCAGACTAAAGATCCAGCTAGCTTCTCTCGGGAGGCTTCAAACTTTACCTTGGTTCCATCGGATGACCAAAGTGATGCTTCTACCACCACAATCCAAGAGGGCTTGGTGATTGGCAAGCCAATCCATTCCCAAAATCACATCAAGAGACTTGGTGTCTATGATGATGAGATTAGCAAGGAATTCTACCCTTCTATGGTCACTTTAACCTTAGGGCAACCTTGGTTCGTACTCAATTCGAACCGAGATGAACCAACAAAACACTTTTAAGAGGCAAAACTTCCAACTGGTGCTTTTCGGCAAAACTCAGAAACAAGCGAATCGAAGCTCGTAATCAAACAAAAGCGATGGCAGTCTTTGAATTGACAAGAAACTTACCCGGCCACGACGTCCGGGCCATGCAGGCTTCCTCCACAGTGGTGTGGTTCACACGACCTCTTCCAAAAGGTGAGGAGACTTGGTAGTGCGGTTGGAGTCCGAGGGCTCCACGTGCGACTCTGGAGTGGGGTCTGGTCGGAGTGGCTCCCATGTTGAAACGAACAGAGAAGGGCCTTGCCTCTGCGGGCAATAGCGAAGTGCCCGGTGATGGCACTTAAAGCGGTGATCCATTGCGCAGGTTGCCATTCCTTGGTTCTTTGGTTCTTTGGAGCCGTTGAAGGCTGAGTCACTTTGGGCTGGCTGGGCGAGTCTTGCTCTGAGGGCTCTGAATGTGACAGGTGGAGCAACACGGCGGGAGCGGCATATTCATTCGACTCTCTGGGAGTGAGGACCGATGGGCAGCGTGGTTGCATCATCTTTCTCTTGGGATTCTTCAAGCTCACGGCGGGATTCCTCGATGAGCATGGCCTTGTTCACCAAGTGCTGGAAATCTGCATAATCATTCCCAATGACTTGCACCTTCAAACTGGGGTTGAGTCCTCTCTTGAAGCGCTTCTGGCGGGCATCATCTGTGGCAACGTCCTCTGGGGCATAACGGGATAGCCGGGTGAATCATTAAGGTATTCACTCAGCGACATGTTGCCTTGCCGCAGACTCACGGAACTCATTCTTCTTCATTTCCACCTTTCCATCAGGGATATGGGAGTGGCGGAAAGCTCTCAAAACTTCGGCCCAAGTGATACTCTCGGGGTTTCCATGGGTGGCACAATAGTTCTCCCACCATTCTCGCAGCGGTACCTTCAAGGTGGTGAGTGGCATCTGAGAACCTTCTCGCGATCATCACTGCGGGTGATAGCGAGTTTCTTTCCATGGGCGTAACGGTCATCTGCGTCCAATGGCTCAGAGGAGCTAGAGAAAGTGGGCGGATGGGTCCTTAGAAACTCTGCCAGCCTGGACTGAGGAAACACTGGGGGTGGAGCAGGCGTGGGCGTGGCGCTTGATAGCTGTTACGATTCATCATTGCGGCGAGGCGACAACGATGCAGTTCTGGCGATTCATCATCGAGTCATGTTACGCATCAAAGAGCTCATCGGTGCGTCTGGCTGCCATGAATCGACTCAAACCGGATCTGCCGGCGGCTGGGAAGGCGGGCATCGGGCGCTTGAGTCTCATCACGGCTTGCGGAGTTGCGGTGCGAACCATCTGCGACAAAGCTACAGGTTTAATAGGCGAGAAGAAGAAAGCAATTTAGGTGCGAGGAAAGCATTTAGATGAAGCGAGAAACAAGGAGATAGATGGATCAACCTAATGCGGACAAAATTGGTTTTACCCAACGAACGGATAGCCGGAAAGCTATCAAGAAGCAAACCAAAAGGGACACTTAAGCACAAAAGCAATATTACGCAGACTACACGAATCTAAAACTAGGGAGGCAGCTACCAATCTAATCTTTACGGAGGGTCAACTGGAAACATACTGCGGATCTTGAGCTCCTAAAAACTTCCATTGCTTGATCTTGAAGGGCTCGATCCTAGGGATAATCCAGAGGTAAGGATGTCAAATTTAAATTTGAAAAACCAAGTTCTAGAAAAGATAAGATGAAAGAACTCAAGAAAGATATAAGAGGGTAAGATGATAAGAAAAGAATAGAACAAGGTGAGAAAGAACAGAATAAGATAAGAGAAGAATACCTAGTCAAGTTAATTGCTTGGTTTGATTTAAAAAAAAATATTTTGAATTTTTGACTAAGACGACCAAGCTAACCAAAGGCTACGTCCTACAGTCGATATGGCTCTGATACCATCTCTTGTCGGACCCCGGGGATTCACACAACCCCGAGACCCTCTGTGCATACCAAGCTAGTCCCATGATCAGTAGCTAGCTTGCACAGTTGCAACAATGATTTAATCATAACCATTCAACAACGAACTAATGAAGCAGACAAAGTAATATTAATTAAAACATGCAAAGACCTTATGGTCAAGTTCTTACAAAAGTCGCCTCACAGGGCTTAGCAACAACAGAGTATCTGGCAGCGGAAATCTCAAAATACGTGGAGCCCAATCGACATGCCCACAGGCAATCGAGTGGAGGACGTGACCTAGTTCGCAAAGTCTTCAAAGTAGCCTTCTTCATAGAACTCAACATTTCCGGTTCTTCTGCTTTGGACCGATCAACAAAGGGCATAAAGCCGTGAGTACATAAAGTACTCAAGAAGTCGTAGAGAAATGTATGCACATAGTATTCATGCGAGCTTAAACAAGGATGGCTTTATGGTTAATTTGCGAAAGCAAGTTTAACGATAAATACAATAATTAGATGGCAAGCGAGATTTCAAAAGAATAATACATAGATAACCAAGTTCTTTTGAATCAAGCGGTGAACATCCGTTCACTTCCCAACCATTCAACCAAGCGTTTCCATCGAACCAAACCACATTTTGAAAATACTACCCCTTGCGCGAAATCACTGGGCATGTAAAGAATCGGGACACGGCTATTCGAATAGATTTTGACACTCTGCAGAGGTTGTGCGACTTTACCCACAAGACACGAATTCTCTAGTTTGTTTGGCATCCGTCGATACCACCACTCACTTCCTTAGGTGAGCGTCTAGAGCACGTGACAAGGCTTTACAAAGTTCCATTTTGCCTCGGTTACGCGCTAAGGTTTAGCCATCACGGACCCCTCTTGCGCCAATAAACACCACAATGAACCGACTCAAAACTTTCCTAATTAATTGGCGGTCAGTCCCATACCGGACTTATGGTTGCACGAGGTGACCGGATCAATGACTTGCAAAGTTAAGTCCTTAGTTGGTCGCTCGGACAAGTCTACCACAACCCAATGTGCATTACGCACCCACTCTAGCTCCCTACCTCAAGCCCGAGCATAAATCATTTTTGTTCATACAGACCAAATGGCAATCCTCGCCATGGCACAACATCTTTAATAAAAGTGGCCTCACACCCACATTCCATAGTTCCATTAGTCAAATTTCAATAATCATTGAACATGTGATCGAAAGTCTCGCGGGTAACTAGAGCATGTCTAAGCAATAATACGCACCCAAGTTGGTAATACAATTATGTCCAACTAGCAATAACCATCCTATGGCATCCAAGGATATATGTCATTCAAGGAGACATTTCATTTTCAATTTATCAAGGAGGCATAATGGCAATTTGGTAATTATCTACTCCCAAAACCATTTTTAATAAAACTAGCCATGCATGATAATTTAATACAATATACATTTGTAAAATGGGTTCAACATGGTCAAAGGCCTACGACTTGCCTTCGTTGGCGAGGAGGGGGTCTTCGGTCGTCGGGTCGAAGAAATCTTCCGAAACGCCGGAATCTACACGTGCGAGAATAGCAACAAATAAATAAAACAGCACCAAATGAACTCCAAAAATTACAAAACCAGTACCAAATGAAAGAGGATGAATTTATATGAATTTAGAAATTTGGATCACCCAAATCGGAGTTCGGATGTGAAAGTTATAGCCAAAAGAAGTTGAAAATCACATAAAATGATGGAATTGGATTTTTCTGATTTTCCGGAATTATTTTTCTATTAAAAATTCCAGATTACGATCGGTGCTTGCAATAGCCGACGCAGCAGCCACGCTGGCGAGAACCGCCGACGTGGCGCGCCGGCGTGGCGCCACGTGGGTGGCCACGTGGGCTCGGGCCCGGTCACAGAGAGAGAGAGAGAGAGAGAGAGAGAGGCGGGAGGCGGCGCGTGCGGCTGGGAAAACGGTGGCGTCGGCGCGGGAGAAAGCGGCGACGCTACGGAGACGCACGACGCCGGGCGAAGGAGAAGAGGGGAGGAGCGGCGAACGCGACCGAGAGAGAGAGAGAAAGAAAGAGGGGCGAGGAAGAGGCACGGCGGATTTTATAGAGCTCGTGGCGGGAAAAGCAATGAGCGGCGAAGCGCGCAGAGCGGGGCGGGGCACGGGCACGCGCGACGCGACGCAGCAGCGACGGCAGGGCGGCCTTGGCGCGGATTCGTGGCGCGGATTCGCGCGGGCGTGGGAGAGAGCAACGGCTTGGCGGAGCGATGGCGGGGCCGTCCGATTCCGTCGGACGGTGGGAGCGAGGAGGCGCGGCGACGGAGAGCCGTCCGATTCGTCGGACGGTGGGGAGGAGAAGAGCGCGGCGAGAAGACGAGTGGCGCCGTCCGATTTGTCGGACGGTGGGGAAGCGGAAGAGGCGAAGCGCGGCGATAGCGTCGCGATAGCGTCAGACGGCCGCGAAAAAGGGGACGCGGCGGCGGATGCGGCGGATCTCGATCAACGGCCAAGAGCAAGGGGCGGCAGGCGAGGAGACGAACGGGCGGCGAAGCGGGAGCGGCGGATCTCGATCCAACGGTCGAAGCAAGGGGCGACGCGGCGAACGAGGGCGCTTGGATGAGGATCCAAGCAGGCGAGTGAAGGGAGGCGGGAAGCAGCCGACGAGCGGAGGCGGGCGCGAAATGGGCGAGCGGAAGCGATGGTGGGCGGCTAGGGTTTCGCCCACGCACGTAAAAAGAGATTTTAAATTCATTTTGGATTTCAGAAATTCAAATAAATCAAAAGGCAATTTAGAAAATAGCAAATCGACTCCAAAAATTCTAGAAAAATTCACAGAAATTCCTTGAATTATTCTAGACTTAATAAAAATACTTTTAACTTTAAATTTCCTTTTTCTTTTGCAAATAAATAAATTTTTACTTTCGGGAGAAAGGAAAATGAATTTCTAAAATCCAATAAATCCAAGGAAATTCTCAAAATAATAAGTTTTGATTTTAAATTCAAGAAAACTCAATTAAACCAACTTTAATTTAATTGAAGTTTGATTAACTCATTTTAAACTGAAAAGGGATTTCTGAAATTTCCAAATTAAGCTTTTGGCGAATAAAAGCAAACGGTTCTCTTTTAAAAATTTTCAAAAACTCCGAAAAACGGGACGCTACATTAGCTTATTACTATTTGTGTTTGCTGACTCCTAGATGGCGTGGAGGCGTTGTGGTCTGGTGATCTTCTCAAGAAGCTTGTGAGAAGGTCCAGTATGTTGTGAGTGGTTTGGTGCTCATCATCTCCGAAGTGAAGGAAGAGCAACCCTGAGTGGATTTAGGTGTTGGTTCAAGTTGTGAGCCAGTCCAATTCGTTTGGGCTTACCACAGAGGTGTTGGTTTAATTCGTGGAGCCGGTCCAATTCATTTGGGCTTACCTCATTGTGGATTAGGGGAGACCGGCAAGTCTCTGAACACCATGGTAAAACATCCTTGTGTCATTGTGGTTTGTTCTTTTATGTTTTACTTTGTACAATTTACATTTCTAGAATTAAATTGCTTACATATCTTTATATATTTGCTATCATTGTCAATAGTCTTAGATTGTTGGTGCTCATAGTCAACACTAGTTGATTTAGGTTTTAACTGAGCAAAACAGAATTGATTCATATTTCCACATAAAACTCGGTTTTAGCAAAAAAAAATTTAAAATCGCCTATTCACCCCCCTCTAGTCGGCTTCCTCGATCTTACATTGGGGCAGGTGCAAGTGCCAAGGTGGTCCGGTAGGAGCCGGATGGGAGAGACTTGCCGGCAAGAAGAAAGCCATTGATGAACCTACACGTGGCGAAGCATAGGATTGCTTCATGAAGATTAGACCAGTCATGAAGAATGATCGAGAAGGAGTATTTTGGTATCTTCGCCCATATACTAGGCTGGTGACCTTGAAGAAATTGCAGCACAAGATGGCACAAAGGAGAAACAGTTTAGGTCAAGAGAAGGAGAAGATCATAAAGAGACTGATTCAGGAGACCCGGATTGTCATTACTTTGAAAAACGTGCGTGGGTGTTGATGCATTTGTGTGTGGGCTTAATGAGTGTCCGTTGATTTTCTCTTTAGACCCAACCTCTACTATAAAAGGGGAGGGTGCAAGATCTACACCTCTAAGCCTTGGAAACCCTAATTTGATATTTGGGAAAAGTGGAGAGAACAGAGAAGGCTAGGGTTTGAGAGAAAGGTATCGAGAAATTGAGTGTTCTTGCGTAAGATTTTGTTCTCCATGGTGGAGTGGATGTAAACCTACAATCTCTCATATCAATCCAACCAAGTTTGTGCCAAGATGAGTTCTCTCTTGTTTTTACTCTCTCTTTGGTGATTTTGGGGTTCTTGTGTTCTAAGGGTTTTGCCTTGCTTTTTATTGTGATCTAGCTTGTTAGGATTTGTGGGATCTTATCTAAGATTATCTTGACCATCTTTCATCTACGAGCAGCCTTTTGATCAAGATTAGGTTTCCCCCCTAGTTTTGAGCCTTCTTGCCCTCAATCAAGAAATTTATGGAACCTTGGCGATGATCGTCTCGCTCTTCGATTGGAATAGGTTTCTGATATTCTTATTAAGTGTTAGACCATGTGGACTGATCGTAGTTTTTGTGATGATGAATAATTGACGGTTGGGTTGCATTGACATTTGTGTTTGTGAAAGTTTCGGTTGTTGGAAGTTTCAGTTTGAGTGGTCGGATCATGCCTCGTATGGAGTAGTCCAAACGGTGATACTCGATGGATTTAATTTTGTTAAGCATACTAAGAATAATCCTCCTAAGATTGTTAAGATTTTTGAACCTGGAAAATTTGAAGTAGAATCAGAACCAAAATAATTATTTTTAAATCGGTTCGTATTGCTGAGGATCCATCTGCCAAAGTGAGTACTGTAAAGACAAAAGATACAACTTTTCATCAAGACAAGTATAAATGCACTAATTATGGTAGAGATGGTTATTTGGTTCAATTTTGCTTTCGAAAAACAAATAAAGAAAAGAAAGACAAGTTAAGGAAGATTTCTCATACTGGAGTGGAGTTTGCTCAAGCTCCTTATCATTGCTTTGTTC
Organism: Hsuehochloa calcarea; assembly: GCA_036346395.1. NCBI lineage: Eukaryota > Viridiplantae > Streptophyta > Magnoliopsida > Poales > Poaceae > Hsuehochloa > Hsuehochloa calcarea. The sequence goes on along the minus strand of CM070609.1, from coordinate 56,787,631 downwards.
CCTTTAAACAAGTTTCTGCAGATTTGGGAGTACGATTGGACCGGTATGGCTGGCGTATGTCACGCGGTCATACCGGCTAGCGGTTCGACCGGCACATAAACTGAGGTCTGACCGGCAGTACCCAGAATGTCAAAATTCTTTTTCTCTGCATGCTGTCCCTTCTATTGGTCACGTATCTCAGTACTGGTTACCTAAAGCTTTATTCTCTAACCCCAGTACTAAGATACAAACAATTGTTCGTGCTTTATAGGCTCGTCACAAGCGGAAGGAGAACATATGGTTCATTGACTCTAGTTGCTCACACCACATGACTGGAGATTCTCGATGGTTCTCCTCCCTCACTCATGCCACCAGTGATGAGATGATTACTTTTGGGGATAATGCCCAAGGAGGAGTTCTTGCAAAAGGTAATGTGCACGTCAATGATAAATTCATTTTAAAAGATGTTGCTCATGTCAGTAAGTTGAGCTATAATTTGCTTTCAGTTTCACAGTTGATAGATGATAATCCTAAAGTGAGCTTTAAAAAGCATTCATGCTACATCTTAGATTCATCTGGCGATATAGTATAAAAACTTATTCGAGTTGGTCGTTTGTTAATGGTGACTTTTTATATTCATCATCTTCTGATCTTAGGTGTCTTGTTTCATCTAATTCTAAGGATTTACTTCAGTGGCATCGTAGACTAGGTACATTGGTTTTGATCATCTTGCTTGTATCAGTAATATGGATCTTGTTAGAGGGTTTCCTAATTTTAAAATTGAAAATTCAATGGATTTTGTTTGTTCACCTTGTCGTCACGGTAAGATGATATCTGTATCACATCCTACTCTCACAATTGTTATGACTATGCACCCGGTCAATTGTTGCACATGGACACTATAGGTCATGTTAGAGTTCAGTCAGCTGGAGGAAATTGGTATGTTATTGTTATTGTTGATGATTACTCTAGATACTTGTGGTTCTTTCTCCTGGCATCGAAGGATGAAGTTTTTTATAACTTTAGAGAGTTTGCCCTTAGACTTACCACTGAACTCCTAGGAGAACTTGGAGCAATTAGAATTGATAATAGAATTGAATTCAAGAACACATCATTTGTGTCATTTTGTTCTGAAAGAGTGTTAGATCATCAATTTCTTCAGCTCGTGTGCCACAACAAAACGGTGTTGTACAACGTAAAAATAGAACGTTGGTTGAGATGGCTAGAACTATGTTAAATGAACATGCTACACCTAGGAAGTTTTGGGCTGAAGCTATCTCTACTACTTGGTATATTTCTAATAGAGTATTTTTACGAGCTAAATCGCATAAGACTTCCTGTGAAATTCATTTTGGTCATTCTCCTAATATCTCTCACTTGAGGGTGTTTGGTTGTCGATGTTTTATTCTTAAACATGAAAATCTTGATAAATTTGAATCTTGATCTTCACATGGTATTTTTCTTGGATATACAACTCACACTCGAGGCTATCGAGTATTCAACTTAGAAACTAACAAAATTGCTGAGATCTGCGAGGTCACTTTTGATGAGACTAGTCCTGGTACTAGACCCGACAATGTTGGTATGCAGGTAATTGATGAACCCGAAGACATCCTCTATGACTCCGACGACGATGAAAGGGTAACCCCAATTCACACTTCAATGCACGGATCTACACCGATGGAGCCCACATCTAGTGGCTCTGATCCTACCTCCAATGAGGTAGAGGCCACTACTACTACACCTATGTCATCAACGACACCACATGCTCCGTTGCATATTCAACGACGTCATCCTGCTGAACAAATGATTGATGAGTTAGATGAGAGAGTTCTTCGCAACAGGTATAACTCCGACACCATATATGCTCATGTTGCTTTTGTTTCCTCTTTTGAACCCCAAGATGTAGTCACACTTTATCTGATGAGTTTTGGATTAATGTCATCCATGAGGAATTAAAAAAATTTGAGCGTAATAAGGTCTGATCTTTAGTTTCACCTCCTCTTGGTCATAATGTTATTGGAACCAAATGTATTTTTAAGAATTAACAAAGTGAGGATTGTGTTGTTGTTCGAAATAAGGCTAGACTTCTGGCTCAGAGTTTCACCCAGGTAGAAGGTCTCGATTTTGGTGAAACATTTGCACCTATTGCTCGATTAGAAGCCATTAGAATCCTTTTCGAATTTGTTGCTTCTAAGAGTTTCAGGTTGTATCAGATGGATGTTAAGAGTGAATTTCTTAATGTCTATATTGAGGAAGAAGTGTATGTAAGATAACCACCTATTTTTGAAAATCCTAAATTTCATGGTCATGTCTACAAACTGTCCAAAGCTTTATATGGTTTAAAACAAGTGCCTAGGGCATGAAATAACTTTCAAATGGGCAAGGTAGATAAAATATTGTTTACTCTCAAGCATGACAATGATCTTTTACTCATTCAGATTTATGTGTATGATATCATTTTTGGTGGTTCCTCTCATGCTCTTGTTTTCAAGTTTTTATATATTATGAGCATGAAATTTGAGATGAGCATGACGAAATAACTCACGTTCTTCCTAGGCTTTCAGATCAAGCAATCAAAGCTGGATATCTTTGTTCATCAAACTAAGTACACCAAGGATCCCCTTCGTCGCTTTGACATAGGGACAAGTAAACCAGTCTCCACACCAATGGGATCCACTGTAGTGTTAGACCTTGACGAGGAAGGAGAGTCTGTTGATAAAAAAGAATACAAAAGCATGATTGGTTCACTTCTGTATCTCACCGCTTCAAAACCAGACATTCACTTTGATGTATATTTGTATGCTCACTTTCAAGCTTCACCATGTGCTTCACATCGTCAGGCAGTTAAGCGAATTTTCAGGTATCTTCAGTCAACATTAAAATTCGGCCTATCGTATTACTCTTCATCATGCCTTAACCTTAGAGCTTATTCAGATGCGGGTTTTGGGGGCTGTAGAATTGAGGAAAAGAGTACTTCTGGCACATATCACTTTTTAGGCGCATATCTTGTTTCTTGGGCTTCTAGGAAACAGTTATCTGTTGCACTTTCTACTACTGAGGCTGAATATGTGGTTGCTGCTTCTTGTTGCTCACGAGTGCTTTGGATGTCAGCTACGCTTAAAGATTTTGACTTAGAATTGGATAGTGTACCACTTTTCTGTGAAAACACTAATGCTATTTGTATTGCTAAAAAATATTGTGCAACATTCTCGAACCAAACATATTGATATTTGATATCATTTTCTTAGAGACCATGTGGAAAAGGGATATGTTGTTTTGCATTTTATTGAAACAAATTCTCAAGTTGTTGATATTATCACAAAACTGCTTGATTCTGCACGGTTTACTCTTTTGCCAAGTGAGTTAGGTGCGTTGCATCCTATGAGATTATTTTGAGGGAGAGCTTGTCGTTCAAAATATTAGAGGCTTTGTTTATTATACTTGTCATACAATCAACCAAGTCTAAGCCATTGAAATTAATTGAGGTGCAGAGGTCTCTTTATCATATTTACTCATATGCTGTGGTGTAGCTTTGATCATGACTGGTTATAATTACTTTGCCACATTTGAACTAAAGCTGACATGGCGGAATACTGTGACTAGATTGATTATAATTATTACTTTGTGATGTTCATCGACAAGGACTAGCTTGATTATGAGTCTTATTTTAAATCTTGACTTTGAGGCTCATATGTTTCTTATTGCAATCCTTTTATGTTCACTCAATTTGGCATGTTATAAAAAGATAAAAAAAATGAGAAAGAGAAAATTGAAAAGATGTGTGCTTCAAGCATGCCATACATATCTATATATAAAAAATAAAAAAGGGGCATAAAATCTGCTACAATGACAAGAAGTATATTTCAAGCATGCCACAATTGAAAATAAGTATGCTACAAGCATGTCACCATTGAAAAGAAGTATGCTCTAAGCATGCCACATGCTTAAGACTTGAGTTGGAATGATATGTTGTTACATGAGACTGCTAGCTAATCTAGATTTAAAGTTTGCCTCACTTTGAAGCTTTAACTTTTCTTTGTGATATCTCATTGTCCTCTTTATAATCAGTTTGATCATTATTGAGAGGCCTTGTCAGTACTTTAACTTGCTTATTTATTCTAAAGACTTGTTTTGACATTGCTATATGGTATATGACTTTATATGATCTAGATAGCTCTACTAAAAAAATGGCTTGGTTAATCTATTTAATCAAGACGCAATGATTTGGATAATCTACAAAGTCTCTTGATTTTTATTCTCTTTGCTCCTTGCTTGAGATTTTTTTTTCCTTCTCTGAAGTTCTTGATGATTACATTGTCAAAGGGGGAGAAAAATTGGAGAAATCTACTCCCCGTGTATTGAGGGGGAGTTTTACTGGCTGTTTTGACTGCTGTTGTGATTTGTCAAAATTCCTTACTTTGTAGCTTAGCTTTGAAACTTTCTTTTCTTCTGCTGTTTCGATTGTTGTTTCGACTGCTGCTGTGTTTTATCAAAATCCCTTGCTTTACAGCTTTGAAACTTTTTTTGTTTCTTGTCTTTCAAAATTCAACTCAAGTTTTCAAATGTTGTCTATATTCATCAAGGGGGAGATTGTTAGACCACGTGAATTGGTCGTAGTTTTTGTGATGATAAATAATTGACGGTTGGGTTGCATTGACATTTGCGTTTGTGAAAGTTTCGGTTGATGGAAGTTTCAGTTTGAGTGGTCGAATCATGCCTCGTATGGGGTGATCCAAATGGTGATACTCGATGATCATTTTCGACTGGACTCAGAGTATTGTAGCTTCAGTGCCTAGTGATATAAGTAGGAGTACTGTAGCTCAGAGTACTGTAGCTCTGAGTACTATATCTACAAGTACTGTATTTACGAGTATTGAGTGGTAGAGCTCTGGGTACTGTAACTTCGAGTTTTGAGTGATAGAACTCCGAGTACTGTATCTACGAGTGCTGCAGATCCGAGTATCGAGTGATGGAGCTCCGAGTCATGTACTCAGTCGTAAGTCGACGTGTGTACACAGTGGTAAGAACGGTTTTACAGAGTCGTCTCGAGTTTTTTTTTCGAGTGAAAGCTGGAATTTAAGGTCATGGGTGATCTGGTTCGTGTTTGTTGATAGATAGAGTGTGATATGCGTGTGTGAACTAATATTGGTCAAGTTGGAGAACTTGTGCTGGGAAAAACATTTTTGCTCTTTGCATGTGTAGTTTGAGCGTGAAGACGGTCATGGTCATTGATGAGGAAGAACGGGACTAGGATGGGAAAATCCAAGGTTCAGGTGCCCTTGGATGTCACGAGGTGATCGTGTTTATGCTTGGGGCACATGGATATCAAAGGGGATGCATGTTACGTGGTCGAAGCTACAGGACGTGCCGTCCGGAAGACTTCGAAGCGTGAGGATGTTTGGAAGGTGCTCTTAACCGGAAGGTTTAGAGATTTTAGGAAACCCGTAATTTGAGGGGTTTCGGATCCCTTGATTTTTGAAAGAGATATGATTGTTTGTCCATATTGATAACGACACGGTTTAGGGCCCTAGCATATAAAAGCTAAAAGAGGCCAAGTGTTACGAGAGGTTGTTGGCGGCGACGTCGACTTTTGTCACAGAGTCTTTGGTGTTTTCATGCAAGGGTTTGAGGGATGCCGTTAGAGCACTTTGTAGCTACAGAACATGATTGAGTAATAATAGATCAGATCTATTCCAAGAAAGATTAGTCATCTCTGCTAGCGTGTTATTCTGGATATTGTGTTCGACTTGTTCATGTTCATCGGTTTCTGCATGTTCTTCTATGTTCGACCAGCGCTTGTGTTGATCAGAGTCTTTGACTTGTTCTTGTTTTGAGCGGTGGTCGAAACTCCCGTTGATCAGGCCGTCTTCGATCACGAGCTGATCTGTTCATCCAGTTGTCGACAATAGTATTGACTGACAGAACAGATCAGAGCCGTTTCGACCACTATGACGAGGAGACAAACATGTACGAGTACGTTGTATTCTGTTTTCGGTTGAATCCAATGAAGATCTTCTTTGGTAAGTCAGAAAAGAAGACACTACAATCATTCATCCCCTCTGATTGTCGTATCTGATCCTACATTAAGCTATGTCTAAAATCTCATGTGTTTTGGGTCACTCAATCAAAATTTATGTCGATTTGTGGATCCTTCGTTGTGCTGATTTTCAGTCAGTGGTCAGACCGGCCTCAAGAGCGGTTATACCAATGCCGGCAGTTAGACTGGTTGAGAGCACTGAGTTTTGATTTTTTTTGGTTTTAACTCAAGTTTTTCCGCTGGGATCTTGAAACCTTGATCTTTGTAGTTTTTATAGTTATTGGAGTGAAAAAGAAGTTGAATACCGGAGGAGAAGAAGAGCGGGCTTCTATTCACCCCTCTAATCACTATTTCGGTCCAACAAGAAGATTCTTTTGCAAGCAAGCAACTAATCATCACTCATCAGACGTGGTTATTTCCTAGCAACATTAAATTTATCCCTACTTTGGAAGACACTAACAATGTCCAAATAGAAGGACAGGGGACAATCATGTAGGAGGATTAATGTTGGGGGCAGAGTCAATGCTAGTTTAGATATGTACGTATCTTCGGACTTTTAACATCTAGATTCACGAATTACGAGTATCTATCTAGTCCATGCATCTTAAAAATTAACTTGGAACCAGCCCACCTATTAGTAAGCATTAGTGAAAAATTTTGTTTCTAATTAAAAACGCAGGTGCCCACAGATAATGTGCATAATATTCCTCAACAAAAAAAAAATGCAGAGAGCAGTAGGCCAGTGAGCTGCTTAAGTTATCTGATAAATAGGAGTAATTAAGTAGCAACCATTTCGGCACTTATCTCAGTCATTTCGTTTGGCTGCAGTTCGCTGCACAGTACAGTACATATATCCGACTAAAAACGTTGCGAGCTCTTAACATGGCCTGCTGCAAGCCATGACGAACCTTCAACGTGCATACATCACAAGTTCAGCACTATGTATAGAGTACCACACATCCCATTTCCAGACAAAGATGGACAAGAGAGAACCAAATATCAGCGTGTTTAGGTTATCTATATATACATCTTAATTTCAATGCCCGTGGAATGAGAAGCCGGCGGGGAAGAGGCGGAAGATGCCGCCGAGCAGCCTGGTGAGCGGGCCCTGCAGGTAGGACACGAGACCCCCCGCCGCCGGCAGCTCGGCGTTGCACTTGATGAGCGGCGTGTCCACCACCAGCGTGCACCCACCGATGAACGCCGCCAGCGCGCTCGTCAGGTCCGCCTCCATCGAGAACGACCCGTTGCTGTTCGTCGTCGCTCCGGCCACCACCTTGCCCGCGCACCGCAGCTCTACGTCCGCGTCTGCCCACCAAACACGTACAAACGTGTCATGAGTCAAGAAACAGTTTGCCGCCTAGCTAGCTTGTACTATATTGCATGCTGCGTACGTACTTGGGAAGGCGGGGGAGGTTGCGATGTCGATCAGGCTGCCGGTGTTGCACGGCACGACGCCGGTGATTACCAGCCGGCCGAGCTTCGCTTCTGCGGTGCCGAGCAAGCACGCCGCCACTATCACGGCAGCCGCGAGAAGGACGGCCTTTGATGCCATCTGTCGGAGCGCTGCCGGTAGTTTAGGTGGTTTGAGATTCGAGTGTGTGTCAGAACTTTGCTTGCCTGGCTTGTTGCTTCTTTAAGGGCGACCCATTTATAGACTCGGGGACCTGGAAGTGAGTGCTACCTGCTTCCGTTTTTACCCGAGTTAGTAACTTAGTGGGATCAGCTTTTACTTGGCTTCAGTCTTGACTGGCCTTGACCTCGTTAATTAGCTGCTGCCAAACTTTGATGTGGAAGAATGATAGAACAAATTACAGTCATTTTGAGGATTTTTACGCTATTTTTGACGGGGACTAAAATCGATAGCCTTTTTCCCCCGGTGAAACAGACCTGGTAGCTTTGCCTCTCTGGTTCCTAAAACTAGTGTTAGTGCACGGCTTAGTGGTGTGGAAAAGAGAGGGAAAAGAATGCAACGCAAATGCGGACCGATGTGCTATGTCGGCAATTGTTTATACCACCAACTCACATGACCAGTGCGACGAGCTACTCTCTAGGTATGCTTTTTGCAGCTCTAGTGCTTTAAGAAGACGGTTAATAGCTGGCATGCTCAGAGTGAGCTGAGCTTATGTATGTATTTATGTATGTATGTGCCATTTGTTCCAACATCCGAGCCAATGCAACAAGTCAAAAGATGAAATCACAAGCGCTAAACTCGAGTGTCCTCTCCACTGGCACTATGCCAGTTGCAAACTCGTGACTCACTTATCCCTGTATATTAATTAGTATGAATATCTACTCTCTAGTATTTCATACAGTTACCCCTTTGCAGGAATCAATGGTTCTTTCTTGTATAATCTCTAGCATTTTTTCTGTTAGTCGGAGCATTGGATTCCTGAACTTGAGCTTTTTAGGCGTGCCCGGGGCCGTCCCGTTTGATGATTGATGTCCGTGGGGGCGCCTTTCTTTGCCAACACGATCGATCACTCCGTAGCCTGCCTATACAATGATACCACCATGCAATGATTCTAGCCTGATCCAAGTCGAAATACTATTCATACCGTGCGCGAGGCGGCGAGATGCGCATGAGCTGGCTCGGTTTGTCAGGTGTGGCGACTCGCCAGACTAGTTTGTGTTACGAAATAATACAACAATCGATGAACGGCAACACGATCACGTAATCAATCAATGACCAAGATACAGGAGACGATAATAAGAGAGAACACCAGAAATCTTTATTAATAATCAGGGGTGATTACACAGTAGAATCCTCTCTCTATTTATAGACAAAACCCACTACACTACTAGAAAACAGACAAATCCTGAAGGTTGCGAATTTTCTTGACGGGCCCGCACTGGCCGTCAAGATATATTATTTCGGTCACGGGAATAGTATCCTCTCAGGAAAATTTGTATTTTGCTGACGGTTATAATAGAACCGTCAGCAAAATAACTTGATTTTCGTCCTCATATATAGTGAAAAATTGAATTTTGCTGACGGTTCTATTATAACCGTCAACAAAATACATTAAACTGACTGTTTGAACCGTAAAGTTAATGATTTTTATCAAAAAAATTTCACACGCGCGCCTCTACACGAAATCTGTCGGTCCCCGCGCGTCCATTCCCCCCTCTCTCTCATTCTCTCTCCCTCTCTTTCCCTCTCTCTCCCCCTTATCCCCTTCGGCCGACACTCCAGGCGCTCTTCCTCCCCAGATCCTCTCCCTTTCTCTCCTCTCTGCCTCTATATCTCTCGCTCTCTCTCCCGCACACTCCGCTGCCGCCGCCTCCTTCCAGCCGGCCCACGCCTCCGTCTTCCTCTCGGCTCCTGGCGCACCCGGGCTCTCTCTCCTCCCGGTTCCCTACGCCGCCTCCCTCTTCACCCGGCGCGGCCGGTAGGCCCAGCGCCGCCGCTCCCGGCCTTACCTCCCCTCCGGCTCCTGGCGTCGGCTCGGTCGCTGCGCTGCGCCGCCAGCCTGACTGCTGCGCTCCTCCCTCGGCTCCTGGCCCGGCTCATTGCTCTCCCCTCGGCGCCCTGCGCCTCGGTCCTCTACGCCTCCTCCACTGGGCCGGCCGGAGGCTGGCGCCACCTCCTCCTCTTGACCTCCCCTTCGCTCGGTCCTGCTGGCTCGGTTCGATCTCTCCTTCCTCACCCCGATCCAGTAAGCCCGCCTCGGCCGGCTCGGCCTCCCGGCCGTGGCGCGCCTGCTCCCAGATCCGGCCCGGCCGACCTCGGTCCTCAGACTCGATCCTCTCCCTGGCTCGAGCTCATCCCGGCCGACCTATTACGATTTGGTTCCCATTCCATTTTGATTTGATTATGTTGATTTTTTTGTAGATCCGCCGATTCTAGTACTAATGCTAGATTGTGATTTATGAATGCATGCTTATGGGGACTGATTGGAGATGGTGGATGTTGGCTCGGTTTGCCACCTAAGGTGGGGGGAACATGCCTGGCTTTGGTTGCTACTGAGGCAAGTTATCATCTGATCTCCCTCTACTCCTACTAGTGTTATGTGCTGAGATGAACTGATAGCTACCAGATTTTCTATTGGGGTCTGGTGATATGTGTGAATGATTTGCAAGTGTGCAATGCCTACTGATGGGTGCTGGGTTACCTCTCGATGAATCTGGGTTGGGAGAAGAGGGTGGCAATGCCGGTCTTGGGCTGGTGTTCCCCTCTTCTTCTGCTCCTGACTCCCTGGTGTTCCTCTGCTGGTGATCCCTGGCTTCTTCCTCCTCTTGCTCCTTTGCTGCTGCTGCGGCCAGCTGTGAGGTGCAGAGTTGAGCCTTGCCTTCGGTTCTTGCTTCTGCCTAGTTGTCCACAGTACCTGGATTGTAGTCATGTGTTTTAGTTTGTTTGCTATTACATGGTGATTTGTATTGTTCATTAATTACTAATCACCATATTGGCTGCAATCAGCTCCATTCTTCAATACATGTCAACTGTGTACCAACACGTAACCATGGTGTCATGGTATAGTATGCTTGATTCTAGCTAGTTTGCTAATGTCTTTCAGTACTAACTGCTACATTGTTGCCTCAATTTCTATTTGCCTATTCTTTTTTTATCCTCTTCACATTCCAGTAGTATTGTATACAATAATTGTGGGATACTAGGAGGTAGGAACTGAAATGATTGCTATACTCCTAAATATTTTATGTAACATTCTCATCTTATTGTCACAGGTTCGTCCATGATATAATACTCTGTGGATGTGAAACTGGTTAATATTTACTTTAGTTCCTTTGTGATCTTTCTTTTCTTATTGTCTTCTGTTGGAATGGCCCCTGTAATCTAATATAGGATCAATATGTTTTTATTATTCTGTTAATTTGAGGTCTTTCTGTTGACAGTTAGCATATTCTTTTCAGTTCGTGCTTTAATTTTTGCTTGTGATGATATTAAACTGAATACTCTTTTCAGGTTTCTAGAAGGTTGTTTAACCAGAGTAGTGATTCAATACCTCGAAGAAGTGCAAGACTTTATACATATAGAGATACAACAATATATTCGAATTCAATCTGGATACATATGCTTATTTGCATAGATGTTTATGTTCCATTTATGAGTCATTTACGAGTCTGCATTAGTCATTTATGAGTCTTGAGCATTTGAGGTATGCTACTCCCTATCGTCTATCCCTCTCTACTCCTCCCCCTACTGCTCTGAGATGAACTGATGAATGATTGATGTTCTGGGGTGTGGTGAGGATGATAATGTTATTGGGTGGAGATTAAGGGTGATGCTCTTGAGATCCGTGATATATGTGAATGATGTGTAGTGTGTATTGCATAATAATGGGTCTTTGGGTTTAACTCTTCTTCGAGATGCGGAGGGTGGCAATCTGCGGTCTTGTCTTGGCACTCCTCTGTTTCCTCTTCGCATTCAACAGTATCTACAGTTTTAATGAACTTTGAATCAAGAGTTTGCATTTGTAACTCCTAATTTTGTCCTACTCACAGTTGGTTAAAAATTTTGAACTATGGTTGTTCTGAGCAAATTCCCCATGATCATAGACTAAGACAAATCAAGTTATTACTTTGAAGTCATCCTGTGTCCTTACCTCAAACATGTTCAAGATGAGAAATTAGCAGATTGTGCTCCTTATACGTCTGCCACATGATAGTGACTTTTTAGTTTTATTTATATGGTTACATTAATTTTATTTTACCAAGTCAATCCTCTCAATGTTCAGCAATCACAATTGAGCGCTCATTAGTGAGATCTACAAATATGTTGTCCATAAGACGCTTGGTAGTCTAGCTAGAAATGAACTTGCTAACTGTATTCTAGCTGTCACCTGCATTGTGTACACATAGATCATTTTTCCTTCAATTGCGAATGAACTAATTTCATTTGTTGAAATTGTAGGAAACCTATAGAGTATTTCTTGAAAGATCTTGAAGCAATCACTTTGAATGACATTTCTTCGACTGCCAAGAAGATGCCCTTACAATGGCATCATGGGGTGATGGTATGTTCTAACTAAACACAGTGATGTTCTTCCTTTGCATGTTGCTTGCCCAGCGAACCGCAGAAGAAGCCTTTAAAGTGGAAACAATGGCGTGTCCAGATGTTATATTGCTAGGACCTTCTTTGAGACCCATGCCTTATTTGAGCTCTTTTGAATAGTTGAACATTGTATTGCTGTACTTTTAGATTGACTTATATTACTTGTATGTGGCATTAGTCCTTTAGGTGTATTGTGGTAGTACTGGATTTTTAGATGTCTTTTGTGTGGATTACAATGTTGCTTTCTGCAAGTGAACCTTATGGATGGTATTGGGCTTGAAATGATTAGTTTGAACTTCTTATTTGTGTATGGAGGCATGGATGTGTATTGTGATGATGTATGGATGTGTATTGTGGATATATATGATGCATGGATGTGTATTGTTGATTTATGATGCATGGATGTGTATTGTGGATATATGATGCATGGATGTGTATTGTGGATTTATGATGCATCTATATGAAAATGTGATCAATTGAGAATTTCTGTTGGTGGGCTGTCATAATTACATTTTCCTGACGGGCAAAACAAGTCAGGTTTAATTTTATTAACGGTAATGTAAAACCGTCAAGTTTAATTTTCTTGTGATTCTTACCGTTAGCAAAATTCATTGTCTTGACGGTTCCAAAAACCATCAGTTTAATTTTGCTAACGGTTCTTACTTGTCGCCAAAATTATTTTCTTGACGGTTTTTGCAAAAACCGTCAGCAAAATTCATTTTCTTGACGGTTAACCGTCAAACAAATTGGACATCCCCGACCACCTAGCCCTGAGGGTATTTTCCTGACGGTTAACCGTCAGAAAAATTAAACCTAACGGTTTTTCTTATTTTGCTGACGGTTTTAAACCGTGAGGAAATGTCTGTTTTGTGGTAGTGCTAGGGGCAGTTCTGGTATTTGCCCACACCGGAACCTTCTAGGTTTCATAACACTCCCCCTTAGGCTAATACCACGGCATGCACATGCCTCATTAAAAACTCTTCCCAAAAACCCAATGGGAAAAAAGGGATGGAGAAAAGAGTGCATCGCATCCATTTCTTGGATCGCACTTGTTGCCTCTTAAAAAAAACTTTACGTGAGAAAACTTTAGATAAAACTCACAAAGGGAAAAAGAGTGCAATATTTGGATCTTCGGGATCATGTAAGTCTTCTGGTCTTACATATGGGCTATGGTTCAGGGATTCACCCCCCCTGAACTTTATAACTCATTAAGTCGTCTCATCCCTATACCTCGAACACATTTGTGGAAGCTAGATGGGAGAGATTTTGTGAATAAATCTGCTAGGTTATCACAAGACTTAGCCTTTAACACATTTATCTCTCGGCTCTTCTGAATTTCATGAGGATAAAAGAATTTAAGAGCAAGATGCTTCGTGATATTACTCTTAACATAGCCCATTTGCATTTGTGCAATACAAACAACGTTATCTTTATAGATAATAGTGGGGTCATCGACGGTGTTTATGCCACATGACTTCTTGATATGGCTAATCATCCGCCTAAGCCAAACGCATTCTCGTGAGGCTTCGTATAATGCGATTATTTCTGAGTGGTTGGTGGACGTAGATACCAAGGTCTGCTTAAATGATCGCCAAGAGATGGTTGTACCACCACAAAGAAATACAAATGTTGTCTGGGATTTCGCATTATATGGATCAGACAAATACCATGCATCTATATATCCAACTATAGTCATGTCTTGGTTCTTCGAGTAAAATTAATAATCCAAGATCTTGTGTACCCTGAAGGTACCTGAGTATGATTTTAATGCCAGCCCAATGTCTTCGGGTTGGAGCTGCGCTGTGTCTGGCTAGCAAGTTTACTGCGAAGGCAATGTCTGGCCTTGTGCAGTTAGCTAGATACATTAGTGCCCCAATAGCACTTAAGTATGGAACTTCTGGTCCAAGGATTTCCTTATTTTCCATCCTTGGTCTAAAAGGGTCTTTATTTGCCTCTAGGGATCGGACCACCATCGGGTTTTTCACCGGATATGATTTATCCATGTTAAATTTCTCTATGACTTTCTTGATATAAGAGGAATGGTATACTAAAACTCCTTCATGGAGGTGCTCCAGCTGCCAGCCTAAGCAGAATTTGGTTCGGCCCAAATCCTTCATTTCAAATTCTTTAACAAGATAAGAACTTACTTCTTTTATGTTTTCTGTCGTCCCGATGATATTCAGATCATCGACATATACTGAAATAATACAGAATCAATTCTAGGATTTCTTTATGAACACACAGGGACAGTCTTCACTATTAGTATATTCTTTCTTCAGGAGGAATTCGCTAAGTCGGTTGTACCACATTCTTCCAGACTGATTTAATCCGTACAATGACCTTTCTAGCTTGACGATGTACATATTTCGATTCACTTTATTTTGATCTGGAATCTTTACTCCTTCTGGGACTTTCATATAAATATCTGAATCAAGTGACCCATATAGATATGCTGTCACTACATCCATTAACTGCATACATAAATTCATACCTACTGCCATTGATATTAAGTATCGGAACGTTACCCCACTCATGATAGGAGAATAAATTTCATCATAATCAATACCGGGTCTCTGCGTGAACCCTTGTGCCACAAGTCTCGCTTTGTATCTCACCACCTCATTATTTTTGTTTCTCTTCCAGACGAAAACCAATTTGCATCCTATAGGGAATACCTTGGGTGGTGTTTGGGCTATCGGGCCAAACACTTTTCTTTTATTCAGCGAGAGTAGTTCTAACTCAATTGCTTCCTTCCACTTACCCCAGTCTGAACGTTTCTAGCATTCAGCTAAGGACTTTAGTTCTGGATCCAGCTCAAGGTTTCTACCAATTTTTAAGGCGAAATAGATGTCGACAACTGTAGTTTTTCTCTTATATAGTTCTCCTAACTCAACAAAATTAGTTTATATTTCTTCATTCATTTCATCCAGCTCCTCGTGATTTCCGACAACGACGGAGTCTGGTTGTTCAAAAATCGATGTTAGATCGTATGCGCGCAATTGTACTGGGTTTACTATCTTCAGGATTATTTCCTTCAGGGGTATTCTTAAATTCAGGTTGATTCTCTTCAACTGACCGAGGAGATGTCTTATCGAGTTCTATTTTCTGCGGGCGTCTCTGCGGAATTGAGGCCTCGTTCTCTGGTGCTCTCCCCCTCTTCTTCACATGAGGGGTTGGAGTGGTTCGAGTATCCTTCTGGGGTATCTCTGGTGCTCTCCCCCTCTTCTTCACATGAGGGGTTGGAGTGGTTCGAGTATCCTTCTGGGGTATTTCCACTCTCTCTGGAGCATTTACTGTTGGTATGTAAGACTTTGTTACTCCCTTCCGATCAATGAATGTATCTGGCAAGTTATTTGCAATTTGCTGCAGGTTTATTATTCGCTAAGCTTCTAGTTCAGCTTCTTTTGTGTGTGGGTCCAGGGCCTGAATGTCTGAGGCATTCCAATCTATTTCTCGGCATTTATCGTTAGTAAGGTATTTTTCTCCCCCTAATGCCGGGAAATTTTCTTCATCAAAGATACAATCGGCGTGTTGGGCCGTAAACATGTCTCCCGTGGTAGGTTCAAGATATTTAATAATCGACGGGGACTCAAAACCGACATATACTCCCAACTTCCGTTGGGGGCCCATGGCTGTACGTTGTGGTGGTGAAATTGGCACGTATACAGTACAGCCAAAGTTTCGTAGATGGTAAATACTTGATTCTTTCCCATGCACTAGTTGCAAATGGGAAATTTGATGGTATGCAATCGGTCTTAAATTTATTAGTGCTGCTGCATGCAACACTACATGACCCCAACAACTGGTGGGGAGCCTACTGTGCTGCAGTAGGGGTCTAGCAATTAGCTTAACTCTTTTGATGAATGACTCTGCAAGGCCATTCTGAGTGTGGACATGTGGTACAGAATGCTCTACCTTAATACCTAAAGCTAAACAATAGTCATTAAATGCCTTAGAGGTAAACTCACAGGCATTGTCCATTCTAATGGACTTAATTCTTTCATCTGGAAAGTTGGCCATTAGTCTGATAATTTGAGCTATTAGTTTAGCAAAGGTGTGGTTCCTAGTAGACAGCAGGCATACATAGGACCACCTAGTAAAAGCATCTAATACCACCATAAAATATCGAAAGGGGTCCAACAGGGGTTAAATAGGTCCACAGATATCATCTTGTATTCTCTCCAGGAAAATAGGTGACTCCACCTCTACTTTCAGGTAAGAAAGTCTAGTGATGAGCTTTCCTTTTGCACAGGCTGGACACAAGAAATCTTCAGGTTTAGGAAAGGATGGAGTTTTTAAGCTATGGCCAATAGAGTTGCTTATTATTTTTCTCACCATTCCTATTCCAGGATGCCCTAATCGATCATGCCAAATCTTGTAGGACTCTAAGGTTTTGTACTCTGTTTTTAACGCTACATATTCTTCAGGTTTTATGTACGTATAATATAACCCAGATGAGAAGGAGAGAAGTTTTTCAACCGCACTTTTCTGACCACCGTCAGGCTTAGTCAGTAGGAGATATTCTGTATCCCCATAACTGTCGGTCTCTACATGGATATCATTTCGGCGAATATCCTTAAAGCTTAATAGGGTACGCTTTGATTCGGGATACAAGAGAACATCCTCAATCACTATTCGGGTACCCATAGGGAGAACAAGTGTGGCTCTTCCAGTGCCAACTATGAGAGCATCGCTTCCAGCTATTGTCATAACATTTCATGTTTTCTTAGCTAACGTTTGGAAATATTTGGTCTCCCTTAGGATTGAGTTGGTAGTTCCACTGTCCACCAGACAAATTTTCTCCTCCTTCATCAGATTTAAGAAGTTGTTCTATATAGGATATAATATAGTCAACAATAATTCAACAGGAATAAATTTCCAAAAGAACAGGCAACTCATTTATTCATCAAGATATAATATTTAAATCCTAAACAATTAATGCTTCATAATAGCATGGAAAATCCACTTATTCTTCTGGAATAACCTAAACTGATAAAGCAAACATAAGGAAACTATGACATTTGGAGTTGCCCGCGGAGATAGCCTATGACCTACTACAGGTCGCCATATGCGTCAACCTCCATGTGAAAACCTCCTGCTATAGTATCAAGCTCCATCACTGTGTTTGAGGCATCACCCTTATCAGCATCAGGTTGACCAACAAAATGTGTCTCTGCGGCCTTCTTTACTGGCGCCTTTTTGCCCTTAGCAACTGACTCTTGGTAGAGTTCCACCAGATGTTTCGGGGTGCGGCAGGTGCGGGACCAATGGTCCATGCAACCGCACCTGTAGCACGGTGAAGGATGTTATGACTTCTTGCTACCCAGGTCTGGCTTCTGTTGCTTGCCTCTCCCTTGCCCCATCCAGCGGGGTTTGCCATTTCCCTTCTGCACATTCAATTTCTTCTACTGTCCACCTTTCTGCATGAGGCCCTTTCCGCGGCCCTTACCACTGGTCCTCTGGAAATTAGCATGTGCTTCTGGCACTAGCTGTGACCCAGTGGGACAAGTCTGATAGTTCTTCATTAGTAACTCATCATTCTTCCTGCCTCGAGAAGAGTGGTAATCAGCTCCGAGTACTTCTTGTACTTGGCTTGACGATACTACTGCTGGAGTGTCCTGTGAGTAGGGTGGAAAGTGCTTAAAGTCCTATCAATTATCTCAGCATCTGTGATCTTCTGGTTACAGAATCTAAGCTTAGCAATAAGTTTATGAATTGCAGAGTTGTATTCAGACACCTTCTTGAAATCCTGGAACCTTATGTTGGTCCACTCACGCCACGCCTGGGTAGCATGATGGATCTCTGCTGGTCATACCTCTCCTTCAGGGAATTCCACAGTGCCAGCGGGTCTTCTTCTATAAGATACTCAGACTTCAAGTCTGGGTGGATATGGTGCCTCAAGAAGTGTAGTGTCGTGCATTTGGCAGCATCAAGAATGGCAGGAGCCCCAGCCTCAGGTGGGGTTATGGCAGCGCCGAGTGTTTTGGTCGTCAAGTTGATCTTAGCGTCCATTGCCCATGTGAGGTAGTTGCCACCATCCAGGGCAAGCTCAGCAAACTCCTTTTTAGCGATGTTAGACATTTCCTACATTATACATGCACAATTCTAATTTATTACAGGTAAACAGCGTGAATATTGCTATATCAGTAAGGTGTGGATTTTATCTATTCAGCAGATTTTATTTAGGATCTTTCTGGAATTTTCTAGTATTTTAATGATTTTTTTTCTGCTAATTAATAAGCAATTTTCAGAATTACTAAGACATAAAAAAATAACATGCTAAAATAAATAATTCCAGAACAGTAAACAATAACCAAGAACAATTCTACAAAATTTCAGGGTCTAAAATAAGAAAATTTCAGTTCAGCAAATTTTACGCGTAATTTTCAGGAAATCCGAGGGGTTTTCTGCAAAAATTCCTCATTCCCGAAATATTTTCGTAATTTTTAGAACTACAGGGGTCTTTTGCAAAATCACTTTTTTCTTTTTATTTTTTTCGACCGAGGAATTGGTGGCCTCCTTAGTCCACTTGCATGGCGCTAAAGCGCATTGGGTAGGGTTTCCCAACCCGTCTGCGCGCGATGGCGGCAGACGAGGTACCAAGACGACGCCTGTATAAGCGCTGACGATCGTCGATCGCTTCGCCGCCAGGCAGCAGCCGGCGACAACAAGAATGAGCGTGGCGTCCTCTAGGGAGGCGGCGGAAGCGAGCGGCGATGGCCGGATGCCGTGAGCTTCTGCACGGTGGTGGCTGCGGCTTACGCGAGGCGGGCCAACCGATCGCGAGGCGGCCGGAGGCGGGGTCGACCTCGAGGCGACCGAGGCGACAGGTCGATTCTTGGAGGGTCGATCTTGACGAGCGGCCGTGGCCCGGTCGATCGCTCTGCGTGAAGCCCGGCCAATCGTCGTCAGTCGATGCGGCGGTATTCGGTTCAAGCGGCGGTGCCTTCGAGGCAGGGCGGCCTATAGCGTCCCGCTTTTTTGGAGTTTTTGGAATTTTCAAAACTTTAAAATATAACCATTTGCTTTTATTGCCAAAAGCTTAATTGGGAATTTCAGAATCAATCGTAGTTTAATGTGAATTAATTAAACTTGAATTAAAGTAAAGTTGGTTTAGTTGAGATTTCTGGTATTTAAAATAAAAATTATTATTTTAAGTGTTTTCTTGGATTTATTGGATTTTAGAAATTGATTTTCCTTTTTGCCCGAAATTAAAAATTAATTTATTTGTAAAAGAAAAAGAAAAATTAAAGTTAAAAGTATTTTTAGTAAGTCTAGAGTAATTCAAGGAATTTTTGTGAAATTTTCTAGAGTTTTTGGACTCTATTTGTTATTTTCTAAAATGCCTTTTCATTCGTTTGTATTTCTGAAAATCAAAACTCAATTAAAATCCCCTTCACTGTTGTGGGCCGAATTCCTTCGGCCCAATCCCTTCCCCACGCCGGCCCGCTTCCAGCCGTGGCCCACTCCCGCGCGCCCGGCCTCGCCCACTCTGCGCCGTCGGATCGTCATCCGAGGGTCCTCCGTTCGCCGCGCCTTCACATCTTCTCCGCCGTCCGATCGAAATCGGACGACGCCCGCCTGCCCGCACCCTACTCTTCTTCTTCCTCCCCGCATCTTCTCTCTCCCGCGCCCTCGACTGCCGCGCGCTACCGTGAATCCCGCCGCCACCTCGGCCCCGTCGCCGCCTGCAGCTCCGCCCCATCACCGCCTCGGCCTCGCTCCTCTCCTCATCCCGGTCGGCGCCACGTCGGTGCGCACGCCTCTTGCCCACGTGGTGCGGTTTGTCGGCGCGTGGCGCCGACGCATTTTCACGGGATTTTCCAGTAGAAAGATAATTCTGGAAATTCCAACAAAAAAAAACCCCCTAATTCTATCATTTCATGTGATTTAAAACTTTTTTCGGCCATAACTTTCTCATCCGAACTCCGATTAGGGTGATCCAAATTTCTATATTCATCTAAAATCAGCCCCTTTCGTTTGGTTCTAGTTTTGTAATTTTTGGAGTTCATTTGGTACTGTTTATTTTATTGTTGCTCTTTTCAACGTGTAGATTAGGCGTTAGGAAGGTTTCTTCGACCCGACAACCGAAGACCCGCTCCTCGTCAACGAAGGTAAGTCGTAGGTCTTTGATCATGTTGTACTCATTTTACAAATGTATATTATTTTAAACTATCATGCATGGCTAGTTGATGAGGATATCCCGACTACTTATGAGACTGTTTATGAAGCAAAAGCTACACTTCTCAAACAACAGGTGCAATTGTTTCTTAACAAGTTTCTTTGTGTTTTCCGTGAGAATTAGACACTACGTAAAAGCAATACTTTGTGCATTATCAGGTTCGACAAGCTTAAAGTCTTTGGAACCGAGAGGGAGGCCGGAGCCAAAGAAATAGAGGAGCACAAGGAGGAGGGTAACCATATTTTTTGCCTAGTGATGAAGAACAAGATGGTCAAAGCGGTTGGGAAGGAGAAAGTCAAGCAGCTCATGCGGCTGATCAAGGAGGAAAGAAGCTTGTGTGATGAGAGAGCAAAAGGGGAAGAAGCCCATGAACTTAAAGCTCAAGTTTTTTATAATATTTTCAAGCCCAATTTAGATCTCCCACAACCCCAACCGAAATCAAATTCGGAATCAACTCAGAATCAAATTCGGATTCGGAATCAGCATCAAATTCGGATTCGGAATCAGCAGGATAGTCTGGAGTAAAACAATCATAACTTTTACAAACGGAGTCCGATTTGAGTGTTCTTGGGCTTGTTGGAAAGATAACTTCAAGCCCGATCCAGTGGATCCTACCTCGATCCGATATTCCTCCTGCGTCAAAGGATATGACCGAAACAATAGGACGGTTGTAAAATTAGAGTTTCCTTTTTGTTTTAGATTGAGTCGGAATTAGAGTAGGAGTTCTAATTCCGAATTAGAGTAGGAGTAGGGTCTCTTGGCCAACCATGATGAGGAGAAGGGAACTATATATTAAGGGTTAGACCCCCATTGTAACCTCAGACCAGTTTATGCATAAGAATAAAAACATAGCTATTGCTTGTTCTTTCGAAACCAGAGTTCACGCGAGGACTTTGAGAGAGGACTAGGCGATCCATTGGTTCGTTCTGCAATTCAAGGTCAAGCCGTCGTTCCATTGGAAATTGAGGACTTGGCGATCGTCGTTCGTGGTCTCGCGACGATCAACTATCCGGTGTGTTTTGGGCGTATTCCAAAGAGTTGATGATTCGTGCATTGGTACGAGTGTTCAGCTAGAGACATCGTCTACTTCACATCATTTATCTATGGTTCCTCACCGAGAAGATCGGGCATCCCCCGTATCACTAGTTTTATTAGAAATAGTTTTGGGAATAGATAATTACCAAATTGCCATTATTTCTCCTTGATAAATTGAAAGTGAAATGTCTCCTTGAATGACATATATCCATGAACACCATAGGATGGTTAATGCTAGTTTGACATAATTGTATTACCAACTTGGGTGCGTATATTTGCTTAGTGTCGCTTTAGTTATCCGAGGGACTCACGATCATGTTTACATAATGAATGAAATTTGACTAATGACACTATGGAATTGTGGTGTGAGGCCACTATAATTAAAATATGTTGAGCCATGGCGGGGATTGCCATTTGGTCGGAATGAACCAAAATGACTTATGCTTGGGCTTGTGGGCGGTGGTGAAGGTGGGTGCGTGAGGCACTTGGGAAGGGGAAAGTCTCGTCTCGAGCGACCAACTAAGGATTTAACCTTGTACGCCATTGGTATGGGTCACATCGTGCAACCACAAGTCCATTATGGGGTGGACCTGGCCAACTAATTAGGGAAGTTTTGAGTCGGTTCTGTTTTGGATGGGAAAGGCGCAAGAGGGGCCGTGAGGGAAACCTTAGCGAGCGAACCGAGGCAAAATGGACCTTTGTAAAGGCCTTGTGATAATCACTTAGTCGCACACCTCGGAAGTGTGTGGCGGACAAGATCTGAATGATTTATCTCTTGTGGGTAAAGCTGTACAACCTCTGCAGAGTGTCAAAATCTATTCGAATAGCCGTGTCCCCGGTTATGGACATGCCCGGATTCTTTCACGCAAGGGGTAGCATTTTCAAAAATGCGGTATTGGTTTGATGGAAAGGTTTGGTTGGATTGGTTGGAAAGTGAACAGGAGGTTCACTATTTGTTTCAAAGAACTTGGTTATTTATGTATTATTCTTTTAAACTCCTACTCTGCAATCTAATTATTGTAATTACTGTTAAACTTGCTTTCTGCAAATTAACCATAAAGCCATCCTTGCTTAGGCCTTGTATGAATACTATGTGCATACATTTCTCTACGACTTGCTGAGTACTTTATGTACTCACGGCTTTATGCCCTTTGTTGATCAGTCCCAGCAGAAGAATCAGGAAATGTTGAGTTCTACGAGGAAGGCTACTTTGAAGACTTCGCGAACTAGGTCATGTCCTCCACTCGATTGCTTGTGGGCATGTCGATTGGGCTCTACGTATTTTGGATTTCCGCTACAAGAACTCTGTTATTGCTAAGCCTTGTGAGGCGACTTTTGTACGAACTTGACCATAAGGTCTTTTGTCGTTAACTAATATTACTTTGTTTGCTTCATTAGTTCGTTGTTGAATGGTTATGATAACATCATTGTTGCAACTGTGCGAGCTAGCTACTGATCATGGGACTAGCTTGGCATGCACAGAGGGTCTCGGGGTTGTGTGATACCCGGAGCGCCGACACGGCCGATGCGGCGGACCCGGTGAGCAAACATGCAAAGGGCGGGCGTCCGTTCTGTCGGGCGGCGTTCGAGGGCGGCGGTGGTCTTTGCCGCCACCGGTGACGGTCTCCCCTTTTTCTATGTTGTTTGTGGGATGCGGATCAGCGCCTGACGGCCGCAACCGGAGGCAAAAAAAAAATTTCTTGGGAGTGATTTACATTGCCCAAAAACGATCTCGTAACTAGATGTCGATCTACTGGATCTAGATTTTAAAACGCAAATTGTAGATCTAATCATGGCATTGCAAAACGGATCTACTATCAATCTAGATTAGAATATAAATTGCAATGAGTAGTAGATCGATTCTTGATTTGCATACCTTTCACCTTGGAGAGCAATTCGTGCTGATAACGTGTTATGAAATAATAGAATAATCGATGAACGGCAACACGATCACGCAATCAATCAATCACCAAGAATACAGGAGACACCAATAAGAGAGAACACCAGAAATCTTTATTAATGATCAGTGGTGATTACACAGTAGAATTATCTCTCTATTTATAGACAAAATCCATTAAAGACAATTCTAATATTTATCCACACCGAAACCTTCTATGTTTCATAACAGTTTGCTCCTGGGTCTGGGTGGAATCGCGCCGCCGATGTCACGCTGACTGCTTTGCTTTTCCTTCTAAGTCTGCACCTGGATGGGCCACTCCAGATCGTGGCCGGGGCCCCGTGGGCTGAATGCCTGTCTGAGAGGACCCAAAAGAAAATGCTCCATGCATGTAGCTGGGCTGGCTCCTTTTTTTATTTATAAAAAAAAAAACAAGTAGCTGGGCTGGATCCTCTAAACAAACAAGTAGCTTGGCTAGCATCTCACAAAAAAAAAGTAGCTGGGCTGGCTCATGGCTGCAACACCGAGAATATTTTTTCACCGTGTTCATTTTGTATAGTTCCAAATCCTTAAGTGCAGTGGCGGAACGTGACCCAAAATTAAGTGGAGTTGCCAAAAAAAAAAACCCCATCTTCCATTGCAAAACAATGAAACCAGTTGCGTACTTAAACGAAACGTTAAAGGAGGCAAAATTTGAAGACACGCTGTCAACTAATACTAATTGCTTCGAAGGGAAAAGAAATGTAGGCTACATAGAATTGAGAGGAACTGTCAACTAATTGCCCAAACAACAAAGGCATGTCAACAACAAAGAGACTTAGACGTGTATATATCTATGTCCAACTAATGGATCCAAGATTCCGAGGGGTGGCCAAAGCCCTTGTTCTGTAAAAAAGAATCAGATTATCCTAAATATATTTATGTCCTCTACATAAAAATACTGCCAATCCATCATGTCAATTGTTGAGTAACCGTCGCTGGCCAGTCCAGTCCGAACGGGTACCTCGTATACAATGATCAGAATCGTAAGAACGATGAAGAACACAAGAACACAACAGTAGAATGAACACAGAGATATGCGGGACTTCAGGGTCTGCTTTATTGCTTCGGATCAATTAGGGTTACAATGAGAGGGGGGTGACCCTCTATTTATAGACTACGGGATGAGGAGTTCAATTGGGCGAGACTCTCCGAGTCACAGGCCCGTCTTGATCGGGCCAGACTCTCGCAGTCTGGGCCGGATTCTTAACACTCCCTTGAACACTCATCCAACATGTTCATGTCTCGTCAAAACTCCATAAAAACCCGATGGGAAAAATTTGGAGAAAGAGTACATGTCATGTGTTCACTTGTGTTGCATGAATTGCCTCATCAAAAACCTTAGCCGAGAAACTTGTGAAAACTCGTAAGGAAAAAGAGTACAATCCACCCAATTTCATTTAATCTCCGGATTTATTCTTTGGGTACTTGATCTTCGTGTTCAAGATTCAATAATGAGTTCGTGAAGATTCTCCCCCTGGATTCTGCACTTGTCTAAGTCTTATCATTCCAATTCCACGTATGCATCTTTCAAAACTAGACTGGGAGTGACTTAGTGAATAAATCGCAAGATTTTCACATGACTTAGTATCAAGATGCCTTAATTTCGTCCATCTTTTGCATTTCATGAGCATAGAAGAACTTGGGATTGATATGCTTTGTAAGGGACTCTTCACATAACCCATCCGCACTTAGGCGACACAAGTGCATTATCTTCATAGATAATGGTAGGGGTTTCTGTGATATCCAATCCACATGTTCTTTGGATGTGGTGAATCATCCGTCGAAGCCAAGAACATTCTCGTGAGGCTTCAGATAGTGCTATGATTTACGAGTGGTTCGTCGAAGTAGATACAAGACTTTGCTTAGACGATTTCCATGAAACTGCAGTTCCACCACACAGGAATACATAGCCTGTTTGCGATTTAGCTGTGTGCGGGTCTGACAGGTACCCAGCATCTGCGTAGCCAATCATGGTAAGGTCTTGGTTCTTTCTGTAGAATAGACCAAGATCTTTGCTTCCTTGGAGGTATCGGAAGACGTCTTTTATTCCCTGCCAATGCCTTTTGGTAGGTTACGACTGCATCTTGCTAATAGGTTTATCGCAAATGCAATATCCGGTCTAGTACAGGTTTGCTAGATACATGAGTGCTCCTATTGCACTCGTGTATGGGAATTCGGTCCCGGACTTCCTCCCCTCTTCTTTAGGTGCAGACGGGTCCTTGTCTTGCCGCAAGGATCTCCGACCATCGGCACTTCGAAGGATATGCCTTTTCAAAACCAAACCTCTCCAACACCTTACGAGTGTATGTTGTCTGATGTACTAGAATACCTTCAGGGGTATGCTCAAGTCTGCGAGCCTAGGCGACTTGGTTTTACCCAAGTCTTTCATCTCGAACTCGATTCGGGTAAGAGCTTGCTTTCTTAATATCTTCCATGGTTAGATGATATTGGATCATCTACATATCTTGAGATTATCTGAGAATCCATCCGGGATCATTGTATAAAAACACAGGACAATCCTCATTGTTCGTCGTAGCCTTTCTTGCGAGAGAAAGTCACTTAGCGATTATACCACATTACGCTTCGATTGCTTCAATCCATACAAAGTGACTTTCTCGAGTTGCACTGCTGCATGATTTCTATTTGCTCTGTCTTGGTTGGGACGTGGATACCTTCCGTACCTTCATGTAAATGTCCGAATCTAAGTTCCCATAAAGATATGCAGTTACCACATCCATCAATTTCATTTCCAAATTCAAGTTTACTGCCATTGAGATTAAATATCTAAAGGTAGTTCCGCCCATGACCGGGGAATAAGTTTCATCATAATCGACTCCTGGTCTTTGGGTGAAACCTTGTGCAACAAGCCTTGCTTTATGCCTTACAACTTCATTATTTTCATTTCTCTTTCGAACAAATACCCACTTATGCCCTCTTGGGTGCACATAGGGAGGTGCGGCTTACGTGCCCAAACACCTCTCTTTTATTCGAGATATTAATTCGCTTCTATTGCCTTCTTCCAATCTTTCCAATCGATCTTTTCTTACATTAATGAGCGATGCGTGCTCTGGATCAAGATCGATGATTGTGGCAATTTTCTTTGCAAAATAAATGTCGACATTGGCTGTTGTTCTATTCATAGATTCTCCTGTGGTCACATAATTTATAGCTATTTCTTCATGGGGCGATACATCTAATGTTTCTACTTGCTTACTTGCCGCTTTGATTTGCGGGGCAAGTCCTTTAGTTTTTCACTCCGATGTGTGCGCACACATCCATGCTTGATATCTCCTCCGTGGGAATATTCAAATCTGGTATGCCTTTTCTTTGAAGGTTCCATATGGTGTCAGTCTCAATTGGCTCCCTTTACGGTTATGGGGAACTTGATGATCGGTTGTTTCAAGTCCTTCTTATCCTTTTCGCCAGCGTCCCGGTTACTTGGGATTCGAGGGCGAAGTTCTCGCCCTTTATTACGAGGCCTGCGGACGGATTAGGGATACCTTCAATTTTCTTTGGTATTTCAACCTCTCCGCGCATTGCGTGCGTGCACATGCGACTTGGTTACACTTTTCAAATCACTAAAGTGGTCGAGCAGTTGATTCGCTAATGCTTGCAAATCAATTATCTTACGACTTCTCTATTTGTTTCACAAAGGCGCTGGTCATGTGCATGGATTCCGTGGCTTGCCACGTCGATTCGACATTTTTCATCAAGGGTTGATTTCTCCCTAATGACGGAAACTATCCTCATCGAATATCTTTGTCGGTAAGGTTGTATGCAAATCTCGATCATTGGGTCCAGATACTTGATTATGGATGTTGTCTCATAACCAATGTATATCCCGCACTTTCGGAGAGGGCCCATTGCGATTATTGCGGTGGTGGTATAGGTACATAAACCTTGCAACCAAACCTTCAAGATGGGATATTTTAGGTGTTGACCCTTGCGCTAGTTGCATAGGTGAATGGATGTTATATCTTGATGGTCGAAAATTGATGAGAGTTCTGCGTGTAGGATTGCGTGTCCCCAACATGTAGTTGGCAAATTACAATTGCAAGAGCGGTCGGGCAATGAATTTAATTCTTTTGATCAATGCTTCGCTAGTCCATTCGGGTGTGGACATGTGGTACAGAGTGCTCAACGGTAATTCCCATTGCCATACAATAATCATCAAAAGCCTTTGAAGTAAATTCTCCGGCGTTGTCCATCCCGATGGACTTCACATGATGATCGTGGAAATTATTCTTAATCTTAATTATCTGCGAGATCACTTTGCAAAAGCGTGGTTTCGTAGATAGTAAGCATACGTCGCGACCATTTCGAGGAAGCATCGATGAGCACCATAAAGTACCTAAATGGCTCCGACAGGTGTGTATAGGATCAAGAATGTCTCCTGGATACGATCCAGAATGCGGATTTCATCCTTTACTTTGAGTAGAGGGTCTAGTAATCATTTTCCTTGGCACATGCAGGCACACGAAATCTTCGGATTCGAAAATTCTTTACATTGATATTATGTCCCTGAGAATTAGTAATTATATTTCTCATCATTCTAAGACCGGGGTGGCCTAATCTATCATGCCAGAGACTGAAAAGTTCAGAGCTTCTAAAAATTGTTTTCATGACAGTATAGGCTGCAGATGCCTTAATATGAGTGTAGTATAGCCTGATTCATATGAAGGAAGTCTTTCTAATACCCTTTTTCCATTTTCCTCGCGCTTTGTAATGAGTAGGTATTCCTTACCATACTCTTCTTCAGTCTCTACGTGGAGACCGTTAGCGCGGATATCTTTAAAGCTTAAGAGAGTCCTAGTCGATTCTGGGTACAACAAGGCTTCTTCAATGACCAATGTTGTGCCCATCGGGAGTATAATTGTGGCTCTTCCTGAGCCTATTACACAAGTATCGTCTGCGATTGTTGTAAGACTACCAAAGATTCTTGCCGATTGATGAAAAATTTTGTCTCTCTTAATATGGTATTCGTTGTCGTCGCTAAGCATACTTCCTCCATAGGCGCCACACGCGTTCGATATATATGAAATATTTATTAATATAGGTAGCAAGCAACCATATATATAAAGTACTCCAAAACAGAACACAAATTGCCTTTATTAATACGAAAAAGTCATGCAGGACTCATAATAAGAATTTATTTCTTTGCTCTCCTAGAGCTTACAACCATTATGCAAGATTATTATTCTATTGCAACCAAAAACTGTAAATGACTATAAAACTAAGTGCAATGCGTGCACTAGATCGAATCAGCGAAGAATGAAGATACTTCTGCCTGGATCTGCGCTTCATTCATCTGCTCCTCGTTGGCAACTACATTGCTTGCTGCTTTGTGATGTCCAAAGGAGGGGTGGTGGGAGCGGCCATCGGGATGTCCACATCCATGGGTGCATTCCATGATTGTGGATCCTCTATGCCTGCAATGGCGAGGTGTGCCTCATGCTGTCCTTTGCCCTTCTTCTTGGCCTTGAATGCATCGATCACGTGTTGCGGTTCATGGCAAACACGGGACCAATGACCCCAAGTGCCACATTTGAAGCAAATTTGGTCCTGCGACCATATGGCTTCCGTCGCGCTTCTTTTGTCCACCCTTCTTGGCTTGGGCGACCGCTTGGTTTTATGACCCATGACCTTACCCTTCCGCCTCTTTCGTTGAGTGAGGCTTTCTCCTTGTAGCCGCTATGCGTTGACTTCAAGTCCAACTTTGCTACTAGGTGGTCGTGAGATGTAGTTCTTTCGAGAACTTCATCTTGAGCTTCCATAACTTGCATGATATCGATCGATTCGGCATACTCCTTGTAGCCATCCTCGCCGATAGTTGCGTGCGGATTGAACCGCGTTGGGGTGGAAGGTAGAGAGTTTTTTCTATCTTCGCGCAAATGCGTGGTTACTTTACCACATAGTTGAAGACTTGTACAAATTTCATGCAATGTAGAATTGTACTCTCCCACGGTCTTGTAGTCAGAAACGCATCGGTTCCAATCTCGCCTCGCACGAGGAAGGATGGTGTACTTTAGCTTCTCAAACCGCTTCTTGAGTGCGGTCCATAAGGCTAGTGCGCTCTTTTCTCGCCATGTACTCATTTTTGAGTGTTAGGCGGAGATGATGTCCGAGGAAATGAAGTGCTTGATCATTTCCTCGGCAGCTTGGAGCGACGTCCTTCAGGGTGTCAAGTCCAATAGCAGCACGGAGCTTCTTTGCTCCAAGTACAATCTCGACATCTGATGCCCAAGTCGATAATTATGGCCATCTTTGGCGACTCTTGAACTCGGTTGTCAATACTACCATCTGCATATTCATACAGAAAGTGTATAAGATTATCTTTGGTAATTTGCATAAAATGGTTGCAAAAATTTTATAATATTTTCGTATTTTTCTATGCATTTCCATGATTTACTGCTATTTTCAGTGATTAAAAGCAAAAATAATAATCACAAATAACCAAAACAGTAAATACAGTAAATAAATTACATAGAAATAATAATAACAAGGTAAAATATGCTTCAAATGCAAAAACCGATTCAAAATTTGAATTCCCGAGGCCCTTTTCTGCTGGAATATGAATTTTCAGCGAATTCTGCAATTTTTAGGGGCTAAAACGTGAAAATTTCAATTCTCAGAAATTTTCGCGTAATTTACGGGAAAACCGAGGGCCTTTTTGCAAAACAGCCCTTTTTTTTCGTATTCTTTCTTTTTTTTTTTTTCTCTTTCCCGTCGGTTATACGGGCCGGCCTTTTGGGCCGGCCCGTTCACCGATTTAAACCCCCGGAGTCCGGGGTAGGGTTTCTACCCTGTTCTCCTCTCCGGTGGCGGCGGCTCCTTCATGGAGCCGCCCGCATCGGAGGCGCGGCGGCGCCGCGTGAAGGAGCGCGCGGCGGCGCGGCGGCTCCTTCGTGGGAGCCGCCGCCTCTCTCCGCGGCGGCGGCGGCTCGAAGGCGCGCTTTCTTTCTTCATGGCGGCGCGCGGCTCTTCGAGCCGCGCGCTCTTCTTCGGTCGCGGCGGGCGCGGCTCTTCGAGCCGCCGCTCTTCTTCGGCGCGGCGGGCGCCTTCGGAGCCGCCGCTCTCTTCTTCCGGCCGTGGCGGCGGCGGCTCCGGCGGAGCCGCCGCTTTTCTCCCGGTTAAGGCGCGGCGGGGTTCCGGCGAGCCGCCGCCTTCTTCTTCGGCGGCGGGCGGCTCGAAGGAGCCGCCGCTTTTCTTCTTTACGGCGGCGCTCCTTCGAGCCGCCGGCTCTTCTTCCGGCGGCCTGTGCCTGCTCGCCGGCACGGATGGCGGCCGGGTGCGCGCGCGCGCGCGCGCGGCCAGGGTGCGGTGGTGCATGACTTCCAGATCGTGCCGTCGGCCGATTTTTTTTTTTTTCATCTTGTTTAATCTGAATTATCGTGCAAAAATAATTCTCGCTCATACGATGCAATTTTCTTTCCGATCGCGACTTGAGTCGGTTGCGGTGAATTTGCAATTTCAATCTACGGTACAATCGACATCCGATCTTTCATGCAATCTACCGATCGACATTGTGTCGGCGACTTCAAGTCAGCTCGCGGTAGATTAGAACAGATTTGCACCGTAGAAAACAATCTAGAAAGCAAATTTGCAGAATTGAAAGCAATCTAGAAAATACGATTCAATCTACGAGTGTCGTTCTTCGACAGATTACCTTCGATGCGAGGAGAGTCGATCGTCGTCGATAACGTGTTGAGTAACCGTCGCCGCCACCCCGTCCGAACGGTACCTCGTATACAATGATCGAGAATCGTAAGAACGATGAAGAACACAAGAACACAACGAGAGAATGAACACGAGATATGCGGGACTTCGAGGTCCGCTTTATTGCTTCGGATCAATTAGGGTTACAATGAGAGGGTGACCTCTATTTATAGACTACGGGATGAGGAGTTGAC
The DNA here is from genome assembly GCA_036346395.1 of Hsuehochloa calcarea. Lineage (NCBI taxonomy): Eukaryota > Viridiplantae > Streptophyta > Magnoliopsida > Poales > Poaceae > Hsuehochloa > Hsuehochloa calcarea. The sequence continues at coordinate 56,756,533 of CM070609.1, read as the reverse complement.
CGCAGGACTCTCCGAGTCCTGGGCCAGATCTTGGGCCGGACTCTCCGCAGTCCCAGGCCCGGTTTCTTAACATCAATATCAATATCATGCGTCGTAATTTGTCCGCAAAATCCAATAAATTGATTCGATGGCGGTTGGCTGGTTGCTCCCCGGCGTCGGGTAAACGGTCACAAACTCCGGGGGTGTTCAGATCAAATCAAAATTTGGAAGTCTTTCCACTGAAGCAAACGTTCCGCGCGCGCGGCGCGGCCATAAAAATCTATCGGCCTCCCACCCACTGTCCATGCGCTTGCGCACGTCGTCTTCCACTCTCGCTGTCCCAACCAATCCATCCGTCAATCCGCACGTCCATCCACCACCTTTCGCCGCTTCTCCTCTGTCCGTCCATGTAAGCAAGCATATACACACACGGAGAGCTTTGCAGTGAGTGCGGGATACGCAGCTCACTCAAGTCGATCTTTGCGTGTGTATCTCGTGAAATCTACAACGATTTCAGCGCGGCCTAGCAATTCACAACGGCGCGTCAAAGAAAAAAATTAACCAGCTGCGTGGTTCTGAACAGCTTGGTCGGCCCGCGCGCTGTATGATGAAGCAGGAAGTATGCCAATGGCCTGCACTTTGCTTACCACTCTGGATACTGACACTTAAACGAACAGTACTAGCCTTAATTAAGCCCTTAGTTGCATTCACAGTACATATCATGACATGATCGTGTTAGGTTTATCTCTTCTTTTAGTGCCGATCGAGAGGAATATTAAATTAGTTGCATTCACAGTACATATCATGACATGATCGTGTTAGGTTTCTCTCTTGTTTTATTGCCGATCGAGAGGAATATTAAATTTATATCTTGGTTGTCCCTAATTATCTGACATCCAGTTAGAGACTAGGAAAATGCAGATGCATGCGTGGGAGACCGGCTGGCCACAGCCCACAGCATTGCCGGCGCGTCCTGCTACATACTTGCTTCGTCTCTCTTTAACTTGAGTTTTTCAAATCAGGATTTTGTGTATGCAGACGCGCGTGTACACGTGCCAGTACTAGATGATGAGCTTCGAGTCCTATATATGCCTCTAAATTCACTTCACCCTGACTCTTGACTCTATAATGCAACACCAATATACAGGTGTTAGCTGTACCTCCATGAGTCTCAGCTTATCAGGTTAGCCATCGTCCTCAAGCATGGGGACACCGTTGGAAACAAACCGAAGAAACTTCAGCCGATCGGTAGACGAACACACGCACACGTCGCTGGAGCCTCACGCACCGGAACTTCTTCTTCTATTACGTGTTGCTTGAACTCACATTGTATTACTTTACAATGCTTTGCTTCTTCTGTTGTGAAAATTACAAGGCCATAGGTGCCCTTTATATATGCTGAGCACTTGGATTCTCTGATCCAACTCGGTTTCCGAGTAGGAAACCTACTCGGATTCATAGTAGGAAAACAAAATAGAAACATACTCAACTTCCTAAACAAATATTACCTAACAATCACTCCTTAATCTTTGTTTCTTCACTCCGATCACGCTAATCTTCTCTCTCATCTGAACTTCCAAGTCTTCCTCTTTTACCCGCACTCCCGTGCGTTGTTCATTCCCGGGCTGATACCGCCCTACCGTCAACGTTTGCTCCATCCTGAGCTATACACAAACCAACGCTTGTCGCGCCTCGTATCTGGACTGAACTCGTCCTTCCTTGCACTCCCGTCTAGGCTGGAGCATCTGCTCCCACGACCGTCTGGGCTTTGCTATTACCTGAGCCTCTCGCTCCTCTCTCTTGGACCAAATTTATCCACTTTTCCGTGTACATCTCGGCTGAGGCTACACCGCCACTCCCTTTTGTTGTGCCTGCATACGGGTTGGATCCATGGACTTGACCTGAGCCGCTGGTTCCTCCAGTAGCAACTGCATGCACGTGGAAATCGTCGTTCCCTTGAGCGCCTGCATTGACATAGGAGCCGCTACTCCTTGCAGCAAGTGTATGCGGCCTGCCGACTGGACCATCTAAGCAGCCGCCTGCTGGTCCTCCCAAGCCACTCCTCCTGTCGTTTGTTGTGTGTGCGCCTAGCCTTGTGTATGTGTGGATGCCTTGTCCTGCCAAGCCGGCTTCTGCCACACTTGCATGCACGTGAGGCCCACTGCCCCCAACAGTCAAGCTGCTGCCCGATGTGTGCGCGTCATGTGGTCGTCCTGTGCAACCGCCCGCTACGTCGTTTGTATGTGTGCCTTCTGCGCCCCATGCGTGTACGTCGCACCCTTCATGCGCGTGGGACTCGCCGCCCCCTACAACACCCTGAATGCCTTGTTGCATGCCGTCTGGATCTCTCGAGGCACCGTCTCACGCGCTTCTCGCGCCAATCGCGCTACTCCCGGTCCCGCCATGTTCGTTTAATACTCGGTTCCACTCTGGCTCCTTGGTATCCTTCACACAAACTGGCTTACAAGTTTTCAGGAAAATTTTGTACAACAGGTTTAGGGATTTTTTTCACCTTCATCAACAGATCTTTGTTCTTATCATAGACACGCAAGAACTCATCCTGCAGCACCACTCTGCACCCCCGTTCTGCCAACTGCCCGAGACTGAGTATGTTGTTACTATAAGGGAACGCGGCAATTCTACGATAGCACAAACAAAAATTTACCGTGCAACCAAAGAACCACCGCAAGTAATAGATCACGAGATTACCGCTGGACGCGCCGACTCGTAGAGGAAGTAGAGTCGTTGTAGCGAGTTAATGCAGTCGTAGTCGTACTCGCGATGCGTCTCCTCCTTCGAGTAGTCGTACTCGACGCGCGTCTGCTTCTTCAAGTGGTCGTACCCACCACGCGACTTCTTCTCCGACTCCGGTGATCAACACAAGTCGCGGATCGTCCTAGTGCTGATGCTTCGCAACAACACCTCCAAGGTATCCACACGTACGGAGCAGGATCACCACGCACTGGAGTGCTAGCACCGGCAGCGTGGTTGAGAAGGCGCGGCTATTAGGGTTTCAGGAGTTCTTCCAAAGATCATCCTCTTCTCCTTGCACCCCATGCCTCCGCCCCTCTTTTATATAGGCATCCATGATGGGTCTCGACCTAGAGGCACATTAGGAACTCAAGGCCTATATGAATTCGGATCACCATCCAAAACAGATCCTTGCCCTTTAAGTGTGCGACCCCACAGGTTCATGTGTAATCGGTTATGACTCAGAAACCCTTTTCCGACCACTAGTCGTCAGCGGTACCTAGCAGCACATAACGATTCCCAAAGACACATAGAATAAATCGGACGAACCTTGATGTAATATGATCTATGATTAGGTCTCATCACTTACAACCAGTTCGTATCTCTATACGATCAGGTTGTAATTGGTCACGACCAGTTCGTAACTCCTTTACGACCAGGTTCTTACCATTCTGTGATTACGTTTGACCAGTCTACGGCCAGCGCGTATCTCCATACGACTAGTCCGTAACTAATCAAACTAAGCGACCTACTCATGCATTCTCCTTTTGCCTCATGATGTCTGGTTGAACTCCATGTGAGATAATGTGTCAACCATGGACTGTTCAATACTTTCTCGATCGAGTGTCGGATAACATCATGTGGTCGACACTTCGACCACTAGTGGCATGGTCATGCACTTTCTTTATCCGATCACCACGAGGGGCCCAGAGACACTCTCCTGTTATGTTAGGAGGGGCAAATCCCATCTCGACCAGTCACATTCATCCGCATATTTCGTAGCATACCCGAAAGCTACCTTTATAACTACCCAGTTACGGAGTAGCGTTTGGCAACCCCTAAGAGTGCTATTATACATGTAGGAAACCATGCTGATCTCAGGTCTAAGGATTATACATCATCATTACTTGAGACCAACTAATGACACAAAGATTCATAACAATCTCAATAGTATCTCAATGATGGGTCTATCCAACACCATGTTCTCTAACATGTGCTCACATTATTGATTCGATATCTCCATATCCATGACTAGTGAAACAAGGTCATCAATCAATACATGTGCTAGTCATAGAGTCACTGGTGTTCCGACCAATGACCTCCGACCAGAGATACATTTAGAATGACATCATATAAGTTAAAGAGTTCCACAAACAAGTCACGTACTTATTGATCTATAACAAATAATTCATTCAAGGAACACGATAACATATTATCAAAATCATTAACATAATGAAATATCATCATCTCTATGATTGCCTCTAGGGCATATTTTCAACAGTTACACAGACTTGGTATATAATATATTTCAGTCAGTATCCTCTTATCACCATTCTTGTATTGCAATAGCATTGATCCATTGCCTCTTATTTGCACTGTGGAGTCGTCGCCAAACTTGACTTTGCCCGAAATCATCTCGTCAAGCTCCTGGAATATGGAGCGATCTCCCGTCATGTGATTGCTTGCTCCATTGTCCAAGTACCACTCGTCAGAATGATCATGGTTGCCTCCCTCTGTGCGTAGTTTAGGAACTACATTCTCCTCGTTCAACATCACCATGACTGGCGCCTAGTTGACATATAAGGAGAGAAGCAGGGTCGGCTCGTCATCTTCAATAGCTTGAGTGAGGTTTACCTCCTCGTTCTTCATCTTGTTTGGACAATCCGAAGCATAGTACCCATATTTATCGCAGTTGAAGCACTTTATGTGGCTGCGGCACTCCGACGCGTAGTGATCGTATTTATCATATTTAAAGCACTTGATATGTAACTTGTCACGGGATCTGTCACCATCGTCTTGCCTAGCCCAATCTCCATGTTCTCCTCTGTCGCCTTGCTCACACCTGCGTCCACGTCCACCCCGGCCACGGTTGCTGCTATCTGCAGGAGCGTGGGATTTCCCCTTCTTGCTTGATGAGGAATCGCCATCATCCTTCTTCTGCGTGCCTGCCACTCGGCCTGAGAAAGCAGGAGTTGGCCGTCGCCATTGCTGTTGCTGTTGCCGCCTGACGCGCGTGGACGTGTACGCTCTTCATAAGTCTTCAGTCGCCCTACGGCTTCCTCGAATGGCATAGTGTCGATGTCGTAGAACTGCTTGATCCCGGCGATCACACTCAGGAATCGATCTGGCACGGTATCGAATAGTTTCTTGACCAATGCAGCATCGTCGAGTGTCGCCCCTAGGTTGGCGTACCTGATGGACATGCCATTGAGCCTTCCAGCGTACTGGTCCAGGAACTCTCCCTCCTGCATGCATATAGCGTCGAAGTCTTTCTTCAACGTCTGCAGCCGTGCGTTCTTGACGCGATCCACGCCAACGAACCTTGTCTTGAGACAATCCCAGACCTCCTTCACCGTTTTCTTCCTTGCCACCTGCATCAGGAGGTCCTCCGGGAGTGCTTGGAGAAGATGCAACCTCGCCTTCTTGTCCTTCTTCGTGTCGACGACCGCGCCGGCCGCCAGCTCGACTGCTTCCTAGACGCCTTGATATTCCATCATCGCTTGCACCCGAATCACCCAACACATGTAGTTTGTTGCCATCAGCCGCAGATACTGGAACAGCCCATCGCCGCTCTCCCGCGCTGCTTCGCCCTTTGGAACGATCGACATTGGCTCTGATACCAAATGTTGGAAACAAACCGAAGAAACTTCAGCCGATCGGTAGATGAACACACGCACACGTCGCTAGAGCCTCACACACCGGAACTTCTTATTCTATTACCTGTTGCTTGAACTCACATTGTATTACTTTACAATGCTTTGCTTCTTCTGTTGTGAAAATTACAAGGCCATAGGTGCCCTTTATATAGGCTGAGCACTTGGATCCTCTGATCCAACTCGGTTTCCTAGTAGGAAACCTACTCGGATTCATAGTAGGAAAACAAATAGAAACAGACTCAACTTCCAAAACAAAGATTACCTAACAGACACTGCACATTTGCAGTAGGTGCTTTGCAACAGAAAACGGAAAATTCATAAGATGCAACTACAAAACCAGCCGGCATTAGAGGTGGGCATTAGGGTGGGTCCCGGCCCGAGTCCACCGTGCTTCGGGTCGCGTCGTGCCGTGCCGGCTCAGCCCGGTCACCCCACTGTGTCGTGTCGTGCCAGCCCACCTCGCCTCCGGCCAAGCCCAGGCACGGCCCAAAACCCATCGTGTCGGGATCGTGTCGGGCCAGCCCAAGCCCAGCCCTAAATAGCTATAGACGACGGAGGCGGTGATGGCGGCGGCGACCACCATTTTCATTCCTCTCGTGCCCGCCTCATTAAAAACCTAGTTAAAATTAAATTAATTGGTAAAAACATGGGCATGTAAATATTTTGGGGGAAAATTGAATTTTTCTTGATATTTTAAATATACAATGTTACTACCTCGTTAAAATCCTTACGCCCCAGAGTGGTATTCCCCGAGTAAGGAAAAGAGTACAGTAACAACATACGTACATACTAACTACTCACCAATGTCGAGATCGTTCATGCGTTTAAGGTCAGCGTACACCTGCACGATCTCAAGATCCTCCAGTTGATGTTGTTGCCGCTTTTTAGCCAACTCCCAGTCCTTGACACGTGTGATTGCCTCCACCATCCTAGGCGTGAGGGATGATCTTCTTTCTTCAATTATTCTCTCTGTCATGCTGAACGTTGCTTCTGAATAGGCAGTGAACACCGGCACCAGTAGAACATCCTGTGCGAAATGTGACAGCACAGGAAATATCCGCTTGTTGTTCTTCCACCACTCGAGCATGTCTATCTTTCCACTAGAAAGATCAGGATCAATATTTACAAAATCATGCTCCAGACAGTGGTTTAGCTCTTAGACAAAATTCCACAAGGGGGTTGCCTGAGATTGAGATGACGAAGAACTGGACTTGCTCTTTAGCTTCTTCCACAAGTGGGATGTCAAGCTTTTCTTTTCTTGTTGCGTCTACTGTGAAGCCTTCGATCTCGCGTTGCTACCGAATTTCTCATGATACATGCAAAAAAGCACAAAAAAGCTTCTCTTTGACATGTGCGAAAGCTTTCGAGTAATCAAGACTGAGGCATTTACCGATTCCCTCCATACCGATCTGCAAACCTGGTAACTTTTTTGTAGGATCAAAAATGATAGCAACGTAATACACGTGTGGAATAGAGCCGAAATATTTCATAAATTTTTCCTCCATTAGTGCGACAGCATGTCCTAAAAGGGGATTCTTCCTAGATTTGGCAATCTTATCTGCAATTAACCAAATAAATTCTATAACTAAGGGAGAGGTAGGGTAATAAACACCAGATAATATCTTTGTTGCTTTATAAAAAGGTTTTAAAAACTCTCAAAAACGACTAGCAATCTGCCAATCTGAATTAGTAACTACCAATTCATTGTGTTGAGAGTTAGCATTGACAAAAACAGATATGACATGTTCGTACCCTTGTAACTTCTTTAACATTATATAGGTCGAGTTCCACCTCACCTTCATGTCAAGACTGAATTTTCTTGGCTCCTTTCCATTGGCTACGCAGTACTTCACGAACCTGGCTGCCACTTGTGGAGAATTTGTGAGGTAGTGAACGGCGTCACGGATACTGTTAAAAAATCCGCCAATTGCTTGCATACCATCTTGAACAACAAGGTTCAAGATATGGTATACGCATGTCTGGTGGAGAACATAACCACCAATATACGTCTGCAATCTTGGGGTGAGGATATTCATAGCAGTCGTGTTCGCTGATGCGTTATCAAGAGTTATAGAAGCAATCTTATTATCTATCTTAAATCTTCAAGTACGTGTAGTATATGCTTGGCAATGGCCTCTCCCATGTATGATTCGTTAATTAACTTAAACCCTATGACTCTCTTGTTTAGCTTGTAATTATCATCTAAATAATGGGCTACAACACTAAGGTAGGTACTTCTCTGGTGTGATGATGTCCAAATGTCTAAAGTTATAGCAAAAGATAACTCAACTTGTAGGAATAGTTCTTTTAGCTCTGCTAGTTCCTTATGATACATTTATAAAATATCAGATGTAGTGGTTCTCCTACTAACATGTTGAAACTGTGGGCAAAAACCGCGTTGGAACATTCTTTCGAATGCGTGACTTTCACCCATCATAATCAGTTGATCTTCCGCAACAATATATCTAGCAATTTTCTCACGGGCAGAAAGCGGGTTATATACCCAAGTACTTACAGAGCCATCGGACTCAAAGTTTAGCTGTGTTTGTACTCCCCCCTCGGCTCTGCGCCCCGATCTTGCGCAAACATGCTTTATAGTACCGGTTCAAGTGCCCTGTCCCTGCAGCCGTACGAGCAGTTAATTTAGCTTGGCAATAATTACATGTTGCAATATCTACCGTATAGCCATCTTGGATTTCCTGGCCCTAGGTCATATGATTCCAGCAATTTGCCCATCGTCCAGACCAGCCAATGTTGCCGTCTGTGGACGCGGGAGAGAACTCTGGAGTCCCCATTTGGCTCCGGACCTCCTTGGTACTCCTCGTAGCCCTCAGTACCGTCCATATAACGGTCATCCATGCCGTAGTCTCCCATGCTTGGCGAGAACTGGCGAGCATCAACGGGAGTCAGAGCCGGAGGAGGACTAGGGGAACGGCGGCGAGAGCTTACACTAAGTCGCCCTTCTGCCATTTTTATGCTCCGACTCCTCGGTAGCATACTGCTCGGGAGCTCCTTGGTGCTCCGATTCCTTGGTAGTATAATGGATTGATGATGAATAAATGGGGAGAGTAGATGGATGTTGAAGAAAAAAGGAGAGTAAATGGATGATGAAGAAAAGAGAGTGGATGAATGATGAATAAATGAGTTTATGTATGGTGAAGAAATGAGGCATGGTGAGTTGATTTTTATAGACAAGGTGAGTTGCTCCCGAACGTTGCTCACAACGGCCACTCACCAGTCTCCTGAACGTTGCTCGGTCCCTCGATTGAAACGAAAGCCAAACGCATTCCCTCTCTCTCACCCAGGCCCCCTGCCTTATCTCTCTCAACTCTCGGTTCTCCCCTGGCTCTCTCTCTCTCTCCCCCTTATATCCCCCAGCAGACTGCCTCTCTTGGTCTCTCCCCCCTCATCTCCTCCTTCTCCCGCCGTCCCGCGGCTCCTCCCTCCTGTCGTGGCCCGTCGTCTCGCGAGAGGCGACGAGGCCGAGGCGGGACTCGCGAGGAGGCGGCGGGAGGCAATGAGGCCTAGGTGGGAGGCGGCGGCGGGAGGCGACGAGGAGGTGGCGGCCTACTACGGCCCGGTTCTCGTTGCTGCCACCTGGCGCGGCCCTTGCCTCGGCCCTACGTGCACCAGCTTAGCCGGCTCAGCCTTCTGCCGCTGGCCGCCTTGGTCCTCCGCGCATGGCAGATGGCAGTGCCCGCGCCTCACCTCCCTCCTTGGCTCTCCTCTTCTCCGCGCATAGCACATGGCGGCGGTGGGAGGCGATGAGGAGGCGGAGCGGTGGGAGGCGAGCGGCCATCGACGCCGGCGTGCCTGGCGTGCTAGGGCGTGTTGTGTCGTCTTCCCAGGCCCAGCTTGGCCCACCGTCCGTGCCGTGCCAGCCCGGCCCACCACGTGGCATGCTTGGGCCGTGCCGAGCCGGCCAGGCCTTAGGGGGGGCACGGAATGACCCGGCCCGACTCCCACCTCTAGGCATGACATGGCGATGACTTGCTACCACAAGAGACGTGCTCTGATCCATGCACTGTGTTGCTAGTTTATAAAGGATCCACATCACCTATTGGCCTGCAGGTTGCAAACTGACCATGCATGAGCTAGTGGTTTGTCAACTGCGAATTCATTACTATTACGGAGTCATTTCCATAGGCAATTTGTCTCGGTGAATTGAGGCACGAACAGAGACTTGTGTGACACACCGTCCACGTATGCGGAACTACTATACATACAGGTTTGCTAATTTTCAGTTGTCTGAATTTTTTTTATCCACTAGTCATCTACAATTGCACAGTACTAAGGCCCTGTTTGTTTAGGCTTTTTGCCTGGCTTATAAGCAAAAAAGCCTAAGCCTAAACAAAGGGGTGGCTTTTTTATCTGGCTTATAAAAAGCTTAAGCCATTTTAAGCCTAAAAGCCATAAGCCAAGGAAGAGGTGCTTTTTTTGGCTTTTACGGAATAGAATAACTGATTACCACTGAAGTTCGCTAAAATTGCCCCCAAAATGCCATTCGGTATATAAACATGAATCTCTCTTTTTTTCACCCTTTCCCAACCCCTCCCGTCGCTCCCACAGCCGCTTGCCCTCCCTCCCTCCCCTCTCCTCGCTTCTATGGCGGCGCCTCTGTCGCCTCCCCGACGCCGCCTCCCCCCCCACCGACGCCTCCCATCTTCTCCCCACGCGCGCGCCTCCCTCTCTCGCCCCACCACCGCTTGCCCTCCCTCCCCTCCCCATCTCCTCGCTTCACACCGGCGCCTCAGTCGCCTCCTCGACATCGCCGCCTCCATCTTCTCCCCACCGCACCGCCTCCCTCTCTCTCCCCACCGACGCGCGCCCCATCTTCTCCCCACCGGCGACGCCTCCCTCTCTCGCCCCCCCGCCGCCTCCTCTCCTCCACCCGACGGAGCCGCCTCGCATCTCCTCCCCCACCGACGGCGCCGTCTCCCATCTCCTCCACCCGCCACCACCGCCTCGGTTCCTTTCCCTCTGCCGCCTTCCTCCCGCTCCCATCGCCATCGCCACCTGCACCCGCCGCCTCCTCCTCCAACGCCGCCTCCTCCCGTTCCTCCGCCACCTCCTCCTGCACAACATCAATTAGTGAAACCATCAATTCTCCATTTTCAGGTGAGTTGCATTCTGCCTTCCGTTTGATGCAGGATATGTAGTACTAAGTATACATTTTTCCATGAGCAAAAGTTACCATGGAGTTACACTTCATTTAATTGTTTGAGTATCTTTTGTGTCTTATTTGTATCCATATTAGTAAGAAGTTTGAAAAGGAAAACTAAGTCTGAAGATATACATTGTGTTATAGAAATCTAAAGGCCTACAAAACACTCATGTAGTGGAAGCTTGCACATTACGGTATCCAATAATGATTGTGGTATTCGTGAATTTGACATGGAAAGATTTCAGCTCTTGAGTCACTTCCGTTATAACTGGCCAGTGAACGTAAGGTCTATCTCTTCAAGATCCACACAAAGATTTCTGGTTCTTTCACCCTTGTTCGAATGTTCCCCTTACTTTGCTCTCTCCCACAATGACAGCACACATCTGTGAGCCCAGATAGAAAACTTTTGGCAGTAGTTGGAGATGATCGGGACGCTCTTCTCGTTGATTCACGAAATGGGAAGGTATTTGGCTAGTATATGTTTGTTCTCGCTATTGTTTTTAGGATCTCACTATTGTTATTACATTGATGCAATTCTGTCATTGTCTACTAATAGTGAGATTTAGCACCTTAATTATATCTATGACTATATTGAAAAGGTATCTTGGTTGTCCATCTGGACTACTCATTCGCTTCGGCATGGCACCCTGACGGGTGCACCTTCGCGACCGGGAACCAAGACGACGAGTCATTGTTCGTCGGAGTGTGTGACCGCGTCTAGCCAGCTTGCTGAACTACAGAATGATCCATGCGTTCGAGTACCCGGGCTCGTACATGTGAAGATTGAGCGTTCCTTTGGCGTGTTGAAGATGAAATGGAGAATCTTGTTGGCTTTGCCAAGTTATAAAATTAAGATTCAAACAAAAATGATAATTGCATGTATGTCACTACACAATTTTATCCGAGATAGTGCTTTACGTGATGAGATTTTCGAGAGATGTGATCTTAATGAAGATTATGACCCAAGCGATACTTTATTATGATATCATCGGATATTATTTTGTTTGGTTGGCTAAAATGTCTTTCTATATTAATTTCTTTCATTACGCAATGTCCATAATTAATATATGCACGAACAATCAAAACTTTTTTTTGTTTTATATGTACACTTGCACGTATCGTCATAGTTACAAATCCCATGAAAAAATAAGTTTAAATTCATCCTTAAAAACATCCTTCAAACCCTCAAGGACAATTCAGACTTTTTATCCTTCACACACAACTCAATAAGCCAACATCCTATAAAAAGCCAGATTACCAAACACCAAAGCTTGGCTTAAAAGCTAGAGGGCTTATAAGCCAATTAAGCCAAAAAGCTGGCTTTAAGCTATAAGCCAAAAAGCCTAAGCCTAAACAAACAGGGCCTAAGGCTAAAATTACACTACCAAGTGATGTGCAATTTTAGCACTGCTTTATTGTAACTTTTAGTTCTATTTATTTTTGTATTTGTAGGGTTTTATCTAGATTTACTTTTGTCTAGTTTGGATATTTTTGTAATTATATGGTTCACCTAGATTTACTTTTATCTGGTTTGGATTTTTTTTGTCTCAACACAGAAACTTGTGGCATCCATTGGATCAAAATCATACGGCTAAGAAAGGTGATTGATGTTTAAAGAAATTTCAGTCACTTAAAGCTTAGATGCTCCCTTATACATATGCACTCACGTCAGGTGCATAGAAGAAAAAGATTCGAGAGTGATGAGAAACCCTAATTTTATAGTTGATGGGCATAATACCTTGCTTTGATGCACCCTTTTGTAGCCACCAGTTGGGACTTATGGGCCGGCCGGCATGGCCCACCAACCAAGAAAAAGGGGAAAAAAATTAGGAAAGAAAAAAATTACAAAAAATTACAAATAGACCCTCGGAGTTCTAAAAATTACGAGAAATTTTTCACGGATATGGAAATATTGCAAAAAAAACCATTGGAGTTTGGGAAATTTACGGTGGATTTTGGATTTTATATATTCTTGCAGAATAACCCCTCGATAATCTTATTTTTAAAATAGATTAGTATATCTCATGGTTATTGTATATTTTAGACCCTCAGTTTATTGTTATTTGCTTTAATATTACTTATTTTTATGCAATAACCTTAAATAATCCTAAAAACATGGTTTTTAGGCATGTGAGCTTTCATAATTTTGTGAAACTTTAGAGTTAGCACACTCTAGAAATTTCATACCATGGTTTTATTTCCCTAGCTTTATTTGCTGAATTGTTTTTCTGTCATATTGATAATTCTGCAAATTATCCATATACTTCATTAATTAGCAGATATTCATAATAATTGCTAGGAAAATTATGGAAATTCATAAAATTATTTGTTGAATAGATGTTAAACTAATTTTTACTGATTTTTACAATATTCATGCTTTACATTCTATTTACCTGTAGTAAAACTAAATAATTACATGAACCTAATGTAGGAGATGTGAGACATTGTAAAGAAAGAATTTGTTGAGCTCGCCCTGAATGGCAACAACTATCTCACCTAGTCGATGGATGTAGAGATCAGGCTGAAGTCTCGATCTCTAGGAGATGCCATCACTGAGCCAACAATTGGCGCCCCTAACATCCCTAAGACCACTAGGTATGCGGCTCTGCGCTACCTATGGCACCACCTGCATGAAAATCTGAAGTCTAAATATTTAATAGAGGAGGATCCACTGGTATTGCGGATTTCTCTGAAGGAATGCTACAACCAGCATAGATCTACTCTTCTCCCAGAAGCATAAAGAGAATGGACTAACCTGCACTTTCAAGATTTTAAGACTGTGGTAGCATATAACTTTGACATGCACAAACTTATCTCCAAATTGAGGTTATGTAACCAAGAAGTTACAGAAGCTGATATGATATAGAAAACCTTATGCACCTTCCACTCCAATATGTGGATACTACAGCAACAGTACCGCAATGCGAAGTACTTGAAATACTCTGAGCTGATGTACACTCTGCTGGAAGCAGAGAAATATGCAGAACTTTTAATGGAAAACCATCAGATACGTCCTGCGGGGACGATAACTGTGCCTAAAGCACACGCAAATGCTCAGCAGGCTAGCAAAAGCTAGGACCACAGAAAAGGTCCAAAACAGAACGGGGCAAATGGAAGAAGGTTGGGGCGCAGAGAGGTAGGGGTAAACCCCTCATAGTAGAGGAGTAGGTAAAGGGAGGCCCCAAAAGAAAGAATTAGGCATCAAGACTGCTAATCCTCCCCAAACGTGCTTCAGATGCGATTGCACTGGCCATTGGTCACGTACTTGCCGCACTCCGCAGCACTTGGTCAAGCTCTACATGCAGTCCATAGGACGAGTCAACAAGACTAAGGGAACAAAGTTGAGGCTCACTTCACTGCTCAGCCCGCTTTGACTGGACTGTCTCCTAGCCAAGACATCGAGAAGACTGATTACATGATTCTTGATGATACAGCTTAGGGAAGAGACACCTCCATGGAGCAAGATGGTCTTCTTGTATTGGATCTCCTGGACCTCCATTAGGACAACCAGGATCCATTTGGAGATATGAAGTAGTGTTCTTAGATGTTTTATTGCATATTAGTTTAGTTTCAATTCCCGATGAACATTGGTTTATTCATGCTCATGTTGCACTTATCTTTCATTATTTGCTTAGGCTAAACTCTTGGCATTGTTGTTTTTTCCAAATTAATTCAATTAATTATCTTATTGGTCTATGCTTGTTCTATTTAATTTTGAACTATATTTCCTGTTGAATAATTATTTGATTATAAAATCTTGTTTTAAATATAGAACAACCTAGTACGATCAAATGGCGGAAGATGAAATCTGTCTTGTCAACAGTTGCGCCACTAATTCAATTTTTAAGGAAAGTAAATATTTCCATAAAGTAACTAAGAAAACTGGGAACATCATGACCATCACCGGAAGCGATGCTCTCATAGTCGACACTGGAAGAGCTGTCATAATTCTCCTTATGTGTACTTGTATAACAATCAAGGATACTCTTCTTATCCCGGATCTAAACGTGCCCTCATCAGTTTTAAAGACATTTGTTTGAATGGATTTCACGTAGAAACCGATAATGAGAATGGTACATAATACCTACTCATGACTTAGTCTAATGGATGCCAGAAGCAAGTGGCCGAAAAACTCCCCTATTTCCCATCAGGATTGTACTACACTTATATAAAACATAAATTTTATGTTGCGATGAAAACAATTGTTAAACACCCATAAATTTTGAAGATCTGGCATGATAGTCTGGATCATCCTGGTTTTGGTATGATGCGAAAAGTTATTAATAATTATGTTGGCCATAACCTGAAGATTTCATGTGCCCCGCTTGTGCCAAAGGAAAATAATTACTATACCCTCTTATCTGAAATTAAGAGATGAATCACCTAGTTTCCTAGAGAGAAATTAGGGTGATATTTGTGGACCTATTCAACCCCTGTCAGGCCCCTTTGGATATTTTATGGTCCTGTTAAATGCCCCTACTAGATGGTCCCATGTTTGCCTATTGTCTACACGGAACTATGCTTTTGCAAAATTATTTGCCCAAATAATTAGATTAAGAGCCAACTTTCCAGATTAACAGATTAAGTCCATTAGGTTGGACAATGCTGGCGAGTTTACCTCAAAGATATTTAACGATTATTGTATGGCTCTAGACATTAAAGTAGAGCATATGTACCACATGTCCACACTAAAGATGGCCTCACAAAGTCATTCATTAAAAGAATAAAACTTATTGCTAGGTCATTCTTACAGAATTGTAGGCTTCCCACTAGTTGTTAGGGCCACACAGTGTTGCACGCTGCTGCATTAATCCAACTAGGACCAACTGCATATCATCCTATTTCTCCCTCGTAATTAGTGCATGGAAAAGAACCAAGTATTCCCCATCTGCGAAAATTCGGTCGTGTTGTATGCGTGCTGATTTCATCATCGCAACGTACAACCATGGGACCCCACTGTAAGTTGGGGACCTATTATGGTTTTGAATCTCCGTCAATTATTAAATACCTAGCGCCGATGACAGGGGATCTGCACATGGCTCGGTACGCTGATTGTATTTTTGATGAGGACAATTTTCTGGCATTAGGGGGAGATAAGTACCATTCTAAAGAATGCCGAGAAATAGATTGGAATGTCACTGACATTCAGTCCTTTAATCCACGCAACAATGACTCAGAACTGGAAGTTCAAAGAATAATTTATTTGCAACAAATAGCTAATAGTCTGCCAGATGACTTCACTAACGTTAAGGGAGAGACAAAATCATAAATACCTGCAATATATGCACCAGAGAGAGTGAAAGAACCCCTGAAGGATACTGAACCCACTCATACCCCTCATACAAAGAAGAGAGGGGACCTTCGGGCGCACGGGACTTAATTCCACGGAGACGTCCGCAGAAACAAAGGACCAAACAAGACAAATCACTCCATAAGATAGTTGAAGAATCTCTACCTGATGTTGAGAAAATCCCTGAAGTGATCCATCCTGAGGATGGTAACCCCATCAAAAATTTGCAAGCACAATCTAACGTTGTGAGATCGGAACACCCAGATTCTATCGTTGTGGGAAATCACAAGGAGCTGGAAGAAATAAATGAAGAAAATTTTACAAATTATGTGGGCTTAGGAGAGTCATATAAAAGAAAGACTACATAATCTATATTCTTTGTGAACAAGAAGGTCTTGAATTGCTTAATTAAACCAACTTAAGAATGTATTCTCTGTAGCTTCAGCATGTTCCTCTAAGCTACAACATAACAAACGAGTTTTTAATTCATGATAGTATTACATTATAGTTCTACTACCTTATTTTAAATATTGCAATATAGTGTAACACCCTGGCTATTCGGAAGCCAAAATGTTACCTAAAGGATCTAACCTACGATCATAATTCAGAAGTATTTTAAACAATGACTCATCTAAAGGCATAAAGGGGTCAACATACAATAGAACCAATGCAGGAGTAAAGACTAAATCCAATTGAGTATAATCAGGGGGTGATCAAGGACCACAAGCAGTACTTAAATAAACATATCATGGAGAGAAATATCAACCACTTCTAACTTTATTTATAACAGTTCCTCAATTGACGAATGGAAGACATAATCGAAACTTATCATTGAAAATAGAATATGGTTAACTGAGTAAATAGTATTTGTCTACTCCCTCCCAACATAGCCATCATCAACGATCACCTAAATAAATAAACAAAGCAAGATTGAGTCCGAGACTCAGCAAGTACCATAATTAATTGAACGAGACAACAACATTACGGAGTATGAACATAACAATGAAGGTATAAATGAATGGATGGAATGTATGGATGTATTGAAAGGAATGGACTGCGCACATGCTCATATTGGTATAGCTAGTGGCACATCCGTCGGTGTCCACTTAAGCCCGCATTTAACCAAACACGGGGATGAAGAACGTTTCATACGGGTGCCCAACTCTGCCCACATTGAAATGATGGGTCTTACGTGCCCATACTGAAATTGATGGGTCTTTATAATCCACTCCCGTGGATGAAACATGACAAGAGGTGCATGTTATGAAATATGAATAATGAATTAGAACAACTCTAATCATGACAATAACACATTTTGAAAGGAATATAAACATGAAGTGTAATCATGGTTCGTACCAATAACAGTATAAACACAACCCCTCATCATTCATCTATAAAGAAATACAAGGTACTTGCCTTCCGTGATGTGACGCGTTAGGAGGCAACGAAGGTGCTCCTAAATTCGACGTCTCGCTGCCTACACAAGTACGTACTTAAAATAAGAACGACATGGTATAAAATGCTACCGGTATCACTCTACAACACATTCCTGAAAACCTTAGAGTTAACTAGTAGTATTAATTCTGAAAACGGGCAACTCAATCGTCGGAACGAGTCTGGACAACCGCACGGAAAAATTCATATTTATTAATCTGGGACTCAGAACGAGGTGAGGCTAGATCCTATGGAAACTTAATGAACCTATCTATAAAATTCTAGTAGATAAGATCACCTAATTCGGCCAAACTAAATTGTCAAACAGTGGATGAAAATACAAGATGAGTTCTGTCTAGATGAAAGGAACAGCAGTAAATAATATAACACAACTTTTAACCTACAGGTCCGATTGGGGTGTTCTTTATCAATCTGGAAAGATTATAAACTTTTCTACAATAACCTAGTTGGGTGAAAATCGTGAATCTGCCATTAAAGTATTCATATTTTAAAGGACAACTAGACAGTTCATTCTCGACAAGCAGTCAGGATAGTATGGAAAGATTATATCATAACTTTTGAACCGTAGATCGAAATCTGGTGATCTTGGTGTCTATGGAAATCTAAGAATAGTGGCTACAAATCTTTAGGAGGTGAGAACCTCTAGATCGGCATCTAAGAAGTTGAAACCGGCCACGCAATATACTGGACAGATTCTGAAAATCTAACAACAGCTGATCGATCCAATCCTACTAATCGATTTTGAATACAATAGGCATCAAACAACAAAACAAACTTGTCGTTACCCTTGAAGATTCGTAGGACGGCAAAGAACAAGCCTTGGGGACAACGATCCCCCTTCTCCTCACCCCTTTCTTTCCCTCCTTTGGTCGAAACAGTGATGTCCTCCTCTCTACCTCGCGAATGCCGGCAGCGGGGAGTTCCGTTGGCGAGATGGGGAGGCACCAGGGCAGCAGGGGCGCGCCAAGGACCAGGAGGGGAGGCGACTTGGGGAGGAGGAGAGGTGGAGGTGGCGGCTTGGGGGAAAAGGAGGGGACTGGGGGCGGCTAGGGTTGGGGGAAAGCGCCCCCCTATGGCCGGCACCCCCCTTGGCCGGTTGGCCCTCTTGGGCCTCTTGGGTGCTTCTTTTCTAATTACCCGATTCGATTTCGGGGTATTACATATAGCTAGCAAATCATCAGTATGATATTTCGGAACGAAAGCATCTCTCAAAAGTGTTTTTAATGCATTCCAAATTTGAGGTACTTTTCCATATCTACCAAGATACTCTCATCAAAGTATTGCATCTTCAACAAAAATACTAGTGGCAGCTCTAATGCTATTTGCCAGTTAACATAGGCATCAGGATCAAATTTACTAGCAAAGGATGGGAATGCATACTTAAATTTACCTCGTTCTGGCATAAGAGATGAGTCAATGGTGTTGTTGATCTCACGAAACTTCCTGCTATGTGATCTTGACCCTGTGATGGTTAGTAGAGAACACGAACAAATCACAGTGTATATGTCCCTAACAACTACTAGGTGCTGGACCTCCGAAAGTCGCTCACACTCAAGTTTACACCAAGTTCTTACCAGACAAAAGAGGTGGTGGCCGACAGCTAGTGTAGGTGTCTAACACTCTCCGAAGATTGACCAACCGATTGTAAGCAAATGGTACATGTATAATGGTAGAAGGTGAAGTTAGGATATGCTTCAATATGGTAGCCAGAATTAGCAACAATCAAATCAATAATGCAAGTTAAAAAAATTATTCAAAGCACTAGTCAATGTTGCTGATCCTAGCCTAGAAAAAGCTAGCTAATCAAAGCCTATGAGGCAAAGTGTCATAGGAGCCCCACAAACAGAGAGATGCAATTCCTTGAGGTATATTTTTTCCTTATGTTTTTCTTCTTCTTCTTCTTCTTTTTTGTCCTTCTGTTTTTTTTTCTTCTTTTTTGTCCTTCTATTTTGTCCTTCTTCTTTTTTAAAACCTTATAAAACTATGGCAAACTGAATCCTATTATTTTTCAGACTGCTACGATAACTTTTGAATATTGCGAATATTGCTTCTTTTTCCTTCTCTTAAAAACCAAAACCTTTTTCCCTTTTCTGAATATTTCGAACTCAGTTAGGGATGGAAACCGAATCCTTTTCTTCTCTTGAAACCGAATCCAACTCTTTCCTTTTCCTTCTTCTTGAAAACCGAAACAAACTCTTTCCTTTTTCTTTCTACTGAAAAACTGAAACCACTCTTTGGCCAAACCGAAATAGGTTTGAGATTGAAACCAAATTTGGAATCCAAATCCTTTTTCTTCTCTCTTCTCTTGAAACCGAATATTGCTTTCCTTTTTATACAGGATCCTCCCCGAAACCAAGAAATGGCAACGGGATTGATGTATGCCGCGGCAGTAACCAAGGTGGCCGTGGCAGGGGATGGGGTGGCATGGCAGGGAAGATTGGTAGCGGTTGGTTGCCACAGCAGCTATTGGCAGTGACTGTAGGAACATTTGGTGGTCATGACAGGGAAAGGTGGTGGCGCAGCCGGGAAGATTGGCATCGGTTGGTTGCCGTGACAGCTATTGGCAGTGATGACAGGCACGTTTGGTGGCCACGGTAAGGAAAGGTAGTGGCAGCGGCAAGGAAGCTTGTGGTTGTCGCGGCAGCAAGAGGCAGCGGTGGCAGGGTGTTGTGGTTGCCGCACCAGCGAGAGGCAGGAAATGTTGATGACTTGTGGCAGGAAGACAAAGCACAACAGATGCAACTAGACAAATACTAACTAGACTCCAACTAGAACTAGAAATAAGCACTTGACACAACGATGCAACCAAGAATCCAACGATGCAAATTACCAAAAAGAAACATTGCAGGGCACAGATTGGTTTGGACAAGATGAACTAACCCTTTTTTATTTTCGTGGCTTTTGTGGACTGTAGGTAAGGAATTCTCACCGATCAAGTTGAGCTCTCATACCTGATGCAAAAATGGGTGTCCGATCTTTTGATGAGAAGGATAATTCGATTTGAGGAGATGACTCTCACAATTCGACTACCAATCGTACATAACCTATATGCCGGACAATCGCTAAACCAACTCCGAGATTGTGATCAACCTTACTAGAAGCACGATCGACCTTATCACAAAGATCAATTCCTAAAAGCAATAGAAGAACAAGCAAGAACGAGGGATAAGCAATCTGAAATTGCGAATAGGAATTACTATTATATTGAAAAGTGGGATTTTGAAGAACAATGTCGCAGTTGCACTTGTCAAACAAGAGGATAATGTATAAAGTAGCAAAGGCTAAACTGTAATCTAACAAAACTCAAACCCTAAAGTGTCGCACACATGAGTATATATGAGGATGATGACCAAGGGGTGGCGGCCAGGGGGGTGGATGCACGCCCGTTGGAGCTACAAGGCCCATGGGACCAAGTGGAGGTGGTGCAGCACGTTTGGACTCTGATTCAGAATCAGCTCTGAATTGTTTTGGCGATTGCGGCACACACTTCGGCTGTTGAATTGTGGAACTTCCATTTTTCGACGGTTGGGAGGCATTAACTTCCCTGCGGTTCCTCCGTTTCTCTGTCTCTCTCCTGCCGCCGCAGCTCTTCTCCCATGCGCTCCTCTTCTCTCCCGAAGATCCACCGAAAAGAACTTGATTTTTTCTTTGGCTTTTCTTCAATCCCGTCCAATCATTTGCATCTCCGGGGTTCATTCACTTCTTTCCTCAAGGTAAAACCAATCCCCTTCGAATTTCTTCTTCTCATGAACCCTAGATTTGAATTTTTGGGGAAATGCAAATGTAGATGAATTCTGTGGAAATTTCTTGGGCAAATAGGTTTATTCAATGTTATATGATGTATATGCATCGATTTCATGGGCTCAATCCATCAAAAATACTAAAAATCCACAAATCTTGTTGCCCTAGAATCGGCCCAATATAATCGGAACTTCCGCTATTGAAAACGCGGAACTTCCGCGTGCGGTTGTTCTAGCGTTCAAAATTGCGGAACTTCCGATTGTCCTGACCAAAAACAGAACTTTCATCTCTTTCATTTGAATCTATCTTTGACACTTCATTCATGTTTTTTGAAGATGCCTAAGACATGAGATACTATCAAGAAGTCCTATATGGATGTCGGCCAATCATCTTCAAAAACTCCTCCCTTAGAACAAGAAGAAGAAATGAAGGCTATTGAGGACCAAAGGGAAACTTCTGAGAACTCAGATACAGAGGCGAGTGCATCGGATGAAGGCTCTCAATCAGAATCCGATGATGAATTGGGAGAGCCTGAAGAACCACAGATTGATCTTAATTCATTGACAGCCGATGATTATACTCTTCTTCGACTTAAAAATCAGTATTCGCTACCTCGAAACTATGACGATCCTCGCTTTCATACCAACTTTCAGAGGCAAGTGTATGAACTCTTCTATGGACCCAACAACCCTTTTTCCGATCATAAGTGTATAAATTGGTCTTATCTTAATGGGCTGGACAAGTATGAGGGCACATATAGACTCTTTCAGCGAGCTGGGATCCATAACTTTGTGGCACTCAAATGCAATTATAGTGACGAAATCATTCGTCAATTTTATGCCACAGTGCACATTTCTTCAAATTTCTCTGAGCTTACCTGGATGACTGGGACAGTCAAATACTCCTGCTCAAAACATGCTTTTGAGAATGCATTGGATATAGAGTCAAGCAGGTTTGAGCAGATTTATGATAGATCGGTTCTTCCTCTTCACATTTGGACTGAATTTTATGACACCACTCAAAGATTTATCCCTGGTAAGATAACTGGTCTTCTCCCTATTCCCAGCTTGGTAAATCGGATAATTAACCATACTATGTTACCAAAGAGCGGGAATTATGATGCAATAAGGGGCCATGTATGGAACATTATGGACTGCATCATGCATGGGAGAAAATTTGATGTAGTTGATGTTATTGTGAGGGAGATTGCAACCTCCAAGAATGATCAGGTCAAGAGGATAAATTTTGCTCCATACATTATGGCCCTGATTATTCGTCAAACTGATTATAATGGAGCTACACCTTCACACCACAAGTTCTATAAGCCTAGAGAGGGTCCTCCTATTCCTGCCAACCTTCGGCACCCTCCAGCAGAAGACCCGGAAGCTGCATCTGCTGCTGCCCCTCCACAAGGCTAGACCTTACTTGATCAAATTTATGCTACTATCTTGGAGATGAAAGCATCTCAGGAGGCTTTTCAAGCAGCAACCAACACTCGGTGGGATGCATTTGAGGCTGCTACTACCTCAAGGTGGGATGAATTTGAGGCTGCTACTACCTCCAGGTTGGATGCATTTGAGGCTGCTACTACCTCCAGGTTGGATGCCCTCTCAGCCAGCTTTGCAGAACAGTTTTCTCCTCCAATCCGTTTTGCACGTCGACGCCTCCACTCTCCTCCTAGTGATCCTCCACAAGACCCTCCTGCAGAGTGAAGCTCTTTTTGGTCACTTGATGACAAAGGGGGAGAGGAGTGAGTCAGTGTGAGAGCTTAAGGGGAACTTATCTATTATGTAATAGAACTGTCGTTTTAATTATGGTCTGTAATGACTTTGTAATTACTTTGATAATATTTTACCTGTGATGATATCTCATGTTATTTGGATATTTTTTTGTTGTACTTGGATCTGAGTTTATGGTTATGATGTTGAATGCTTATGATATTTTTTTTTATCTCCAAACATTGTCATTCGATATTGCTCTTTTCAAGTATCAACAATCTACACAAACTCCGCCATTTTTTTTTTGAAAATCCAAACATGTGCTTTGCATTATCTTCTACTCAATATGCACATGTTAAGGAGGAGCTTTCTGTTTCAAACTAAATATCTCTCACATCTTTATTGTGTTGTCATCAATTACCAAAAAGGGGGAGATTGAAAGCATCTAGGCCCCTAAAAATGTGTTTTGGTAATTAATGGCATTATGTGAATATGGGACTAATATGTTTATTGAAGTGATTATAAGGCATAGTCCTAGATGACAAAGTCAAATCAAGGAGCTGCATGTCAAAGAATGTCAAGAAGATGGAGCTTGTCTCAAGGGCAAGGTACAAATAGACTATGACCCCTTTTGAATTTTACCGGTCTTTGAAGTATGGTGAAAGATCGGATTTTAGGATAAATGCCGTACTATTAAGGGGGAGCTTATCTAGTAGCTTAAAAGCACTTCGTTATGCCTTTGGATCAACTTAGGATCATGTATGCTCTCTTGGTCTGGTTTTCAAATCAAAATCATCTTTTCAGTACATAATCGGAAGTTCCGGCATTATAACTGCGGAACTTCCGCTGGGCGGATCTTCCAAAAAATCCGCGGATCGTTTTTTCCAGAGAGTACACTTTTTAAGGACTTAGCCGATTTTTCGAAGTGCGGAAGTTCCGCCATGATACGAGCGGAAGTTCCGATTATCGGTTGCTCTGAAAATCTTGCGGATCGTTTTTTCCAGAGAGTAGCCTTTTGGGGGGACTTAGCCATTTTTCGCAAGTGCGGTAGTTCCGCCATGATATGAGCGGATCTTCCGATTATCGGACGAACGGAACTTTAGTTGGCGGAAGTTCCGCACATAAATCCAACGGCTATAATCAAATCATTTAATGCCACTGTAATGACCGTTGCAGTACACTCGATGCAAGGGTGGAAATTCCGTACATTACATGACGGAAGTTCCGATTTCCCTGAATTCTTTGTGTAACGGTTATATTTGGTTGTGGGGGGTATAAATGCACCCCCACCAGCTCAAGGTCAAGTTGCTGAGCATTCAATCAATACATTTGAGCTTTGAGCACTCCCCTCACTCCTCATTTACTCTCTTTGCACAAATTTCTGAGGTTGTGAGCAAAACCGAGAGCATTGCATTCTAGTTGATCCTTTGGCTCTTGGTTGCCGTCAAGCGAAGGTCAAGGTCTATTCTCTTGGTGCTTGTCGGGACCTAGACGGCTTGGCGGAGGTTGTGTGATCTCTTCAAGAAGTTTGTGAAGAGGCCCGACGCCGGTTGTAATTGGTCGGTGTTTACTAACTCCGGAGAGGAGGAAGAACAACCAAGTGATTACGAGGGAAGGCTTAATTTGTGGAGCCGGCTTGATCGAGTCAAGCTTCCTCAACGTGGACTAGTGAAGATCGACAAATCTTCGATACCACGGGAAAAACCTCTTTGTCCCATTGCAGTTATTTCTTGCCTTTACTTATTGCAATTAATTTTGTAGCATATATCTTGTGATATATAGTTTTGCTTAGTTCATCTTGCTAAATTGTTTAATTTGATCTAGAATTTTTTAGTAACCTCCTATTCACCCCTCTCTAGTCGGTTACCCTTGATCATACAGGCATTGAGCTGACGTTAAGACTCTTCTCAGATACCTCCAAGGTACACAATATCTTAGCTTGTTTTTTCAGAAGAACCAAAACTTGACCATAGTGGGATATACAAATGTTGGCTATCTGTATGATCCCTACAGTGCCAAATCTCAAACTGGGTTTGTTTTTCTATGTGGTGGTACAACCATGTCTTGCGGCCATTTAAGCAGATCATAGTAGCTACTTCTACCAACCACTCAGAAATTATTGCACTATACGAAGCCTCACATGAATGTATTTGGCTCAGACGTGTGATTAGCCATATCCAGAAGTCATGTCGCATTAACACCGTCGATACCCCCACAATTATCTATGAAGATAATGTTGCTTGTGTTGCATAAATACAAATGAGTTATGTTAAAATTAATATCACAAATTATATATATTGCTTCCAAATTCTTCTATCATCATGAACTCTAGAAGAATGATGAGGTGAATATCCTGCAAACTTGATATTGTAAAAATATAGCTGATTTATCCACTAAGTCTTTGCCTGCATTTAGTTTCCAACGATGTGTTCGTGGTATTGGAATAAAGCTACTTGGAGAGTTGCAGGGATCAGGAGGAGAATCCCCTGAATCATAATCCACTTAAGGTCTTGAAGTTTTACCTTAATCTTGAAGATTAACCCGGAAGGTAAAGAGGTTGCACTCTTTTTTGCTTGGTGAATTTTTCTTAAAGATTTCTCACATAAAGGTTTTTAATGAGGCAACGATGCAATACAGCTTGCGGATGTAATGTACACTTTTATCCGATCCTTTTTTTCACTGAGTTTTGGGGAGGAGTTTTTATTAAGACATGTGGATGACGCGGTATTCCCCAATAGGGAGTGTTAAGAACCCCTGATTTTAGGGCTGATAGGCATAATACAAGAACTGTCTCGATGTGTTTTAATCTTTAAATAGGATCCCATTGTACTCAGAAAATATCAATCTATCAATAAAGAGGCTCCCATATTGTGCCTACATCTTCGTCTCTCTACGATTGTTCATCTGTTACATGGTGATCGGTTAATTGAATTTTTACTGTTACTACGTTCTTCAACAGGGAGAAGTCGCCTCTCGATCGCATACGCATAAGTAGCCCGACAAGGCTGCGGGGGAGTAAAGCTCGACAGGCTCGCTGGCCCCAGCTTTCCATTTTCATTCTTCTACTATGATTTGGGACGACCGGGGACCCTGCACTGCGTCACTCCATGCTCCTCTTCCAATTCTCCCCTCTCCAAGCAAAATCATCAGCTCCAACTCTCTCTCTCTCTCTCTCTCTCTCTCTCTCTCTCTCTCTCTCTCTAAAAAGGTCCTCTTCCTCCTCTTCACCATTCACAGGGGGTCAGCGAGAAGGACCACGCTGCAGAGACATTCACCGTTCTCAGGATCAGTTAGAAGGACCGCGTTGGAGAAGCAGGGCACGTGCATGCATGTCGATCTTCTCCTCCTAACTTGTGGAGTAGAACTAGCCAGTACCGCACGCGTTCTCCTTCTCCATCACGGTCTTTCTCACTTGTTATATGTGGAGTTGTGAGCATGATCGAATATAGCTACCCTCCATGCACAAGGTACGAAACATATATCTTCTTGATCCGCTGCTTCATGAACGCCAATTCATGCCTACGTTTAAGTCCAAGAAGGCATTGCATTAATTCTACAAGCTTCTGTGAAATGGTTACCCTTGATGCTGCATGCGGGGAATTTTTGCCATTTGATTACAGCTCGTTGATTACTTCATAGGAAAGACGCATGCAAGACCTACTTTTTCACCTGGATACTTTTTTTTTTCTAATTAAGGAACAATACATGTTTATTTTCATCTGTATATATGAAATTATACATGTCTTTTTCCTTATTCACGTTTCCCTTTGTTTACGTTACTAGCTAGTAGATGTTTTTTTAACGCAAAAGACAGAAAACCCGACAAGTTGCCGCCCCGGCCCTGGATTGTGTCAAACTCATCATGTTCTAGTTACTCTACTCCAAATGTGAGTACGTGACGCACACAAGAACGCGCGTCGTAACCGATTAATCCATCGGCCCATTAATTGGTTTGCTGAACGAGTTTAGTGGGGTACGTGCACTTCACACCATAGATTATTAATTAGCAGGTTAATTACTGACGGCTACGTCAGGCACAAGTATTCAGTGGCTGTCATTATCTAGCAGATTCGTGGTGTCCTAGTGAGATCTGTTGTTTTAATTACTTTAGATTTTCGATGATGCATTGGCCTGACTTTCTTTGCGTACTGCAATATTCTCAGTTAATAATCACATCTTGCTCACTCAATTCATTCTGCTCATTTCAACGATTCTACTGGTTGGTGATGCATGGCCTTTTGGCACGAAGCTAGCTAGGGGCG
The DNA here is from genome assembly GCA_036346395.1 of Hsuehochloa calcarea. Taxonomy (NCBI): domain Eukaryota; kingdom Viridiplantae; phylum Streptophyta; class Magnoliopsida; order Poales; family Poaceae; genus Hsuehochloa; species Hsuehochloa calcarea. The sequence goes on along the minus strand of CM070609.1, from coordinate 56,729,297 downwards.
AGGCAAAATCAAGTGGCTTGTTTGCTTGGGACACTAGCTAGGATGGTGGACATAGACGCGGATCCAACCAAGGAGTTTATTGAGTGCACCTGAGAGATTGCAAAAAAAAACATATGGTGCATGCGTCAGGAAGACGGCCGGAAAAAGTTTAATAAATGGATTTGATGTTTGCTTGTTGATGTATGTTCACTTTGTTGATGTATACGTGAATTTTTCAAGATTCACACGAAAATCTCACTGTTTTGTACAAAAATTTATGTCAAAATTGCGTGTTATGTTCGAAACATGTCCCTAAAGAAGATACCATGAATAGTAATTCATTGACATGGTAGTGTAGGTCGTATGAACCAACAGAATTGCTATTTCGCATGCATGCGCCTGAAAAGTTCTTAAATCCCAGTCGATTTCTTGGCTGTTTGATGGTACTTGATGATATGTTCGACATCTTCCCGACTTAACGGGCCTGTCTGGCTTCTCGATGTGACGATTATGTGAATACGATCCATTGAATCCTGAACCTGTTAGGACATATATTCAGCCCGGCTCGGCTTCTTTGTTCAAGCAGAGAGAATGAGAGGGACATGAGAGTGGGGGAAAGGGAGAACGACTGAACGAGAAGAGAGTCGGCGACCGACGTTTTCAACAGCACTGTCGGGATTGAGGAAGGGGCTATTTCGTTTGTTTCTGGTACTCCTCCAATTCCCGTTGCTACTCCTTCGATTCTAAGGCAGGTTTTCTTCGATTTCTATCTAGTTTTTTTGGTTGTTTCTTTGAGCAAGCTTGTTTTTTCTTTTTTTGTTAATAGATGGTAGATCGGTGCGATTTGTAGCCGGATATGTTGCGATTCAAGGTTAATCGGTGGGGTTAGGCCTAGTTCCAAATTTATTTGGGGTTCTGAGCTTGTGGTTAATTTGACGTGCTTCAAATGTTTTCCTTGTGTCATCGTCGCCATCGTCGTTGTGCGGCCTGTAACACCCTAAAATTTAAGATATTTCAAAATTGTTAAAAATGTTAGATTTAAAACTTTTTATTACGCTCTAGTGAGATTCGAGTTTTCACAGGATTTTCCTTGAAATGCTTGTCAGATTTTGAAATCTCAAAGAAGCAAATTCATAAAAGCACAATTAAGTCTAAACCAAATCTCAATTGATGAAATCTGAAAACAGATTAAAAAATCGAATCTAAATTAAATCGTTAAAAATCAAGAATTGGAAATCAAACCACGGTGAAAGAAAAGAAAAATGAAAGTAAATTAAAAATTCCAAAAGTCTAGTCTAAGCCAAAAAAAACACCCGGCCCAACACCTCCATTTTCTTTTCTCATTTTCTTCCCCTTTTGCCATTTTCTTTTCTCTTCTCTTTTTTGTATTTCTTTCTTTTCTTCCCTCCCTCCTTCCAAGGCCCACCTGCCAGCCTGCCTCCTCCCTTTCTCCTTTCTCCTTTCTCCTCTATTTCCTTCACTCGAAAGCGCTGGCCTAGCGCCATCCCACGCCACGCCCGCGCTACTGGTGCCATGCCGCCTCGCCAAATCCCGTCCTCATGCTCCCAGTATCGTGTGCTACAACGTACTCGTCGACACTGCTTGCAAGCACCAAGCAGGGATTAAAGAAGCTAGCGTATCAGTTGGTGAAGGAGATGAGAAGGAATGGCCTGTCACCGGATGCTATCACTTGGAGGATCCTTGACAAGTTGCATCTTTCTTGCAGGGAAGAACAAGAGGAGCACCAGCTCACCGTTCTTGCTGTGGATCCAAGTGCTGCAGATGACAGAGTGGAGCCTCCCATCTCAACTGAAAATGAGATGCATTCATTGTTATCGTCGTCATCAGAAATTGTGTGTGAAGCGTATGAGAATAACAGCAAAGCGAAGATTGAAGAGGAGGTTGGCTACTCACCAGACATGACTGAGGATCCACCGGATCGTTCTGAATCATCCAAGAGTGATATAACCAGGGAAGATGGTCTGAACAAGCCAGAAAAGCAACATTTAAAAAGAGAACCACTGTGTACAGTAGCCATAAAGGTTTTTGGGCTGCTGTACAACTAATGTTGCTGTATTTCCTCTGGGGACTAGTTAGGAGGGCAACAGATTCCCAGAATTGAAATGCTTCAGTCAGATTGTAGATTAGCAGTGTTGATGACAACGGAGGGTGGACACAACTCTCGACGTATGGCACTCGAGTCATTTCAAAGAATACGACTGGAGCTTGCTTGACATAACCAATCTAATTCTAATTTGTACAGAATAATTTCAGGTGTGCTGCGGAAAAATGTCAAAACTTGTTGATAACAGATCTGATCTTGTATCTCTGCTCACCCACTAACCGGAATCCATATTTTTTAGAAACTTTTGGGGGAATAAAAAACACTTCAGATAAGGGTCTGGCTCTTGTCTTCAGCACTCGCCCCTAAGCTTGTAAACCTCAGGCTCACTGCCGTCCGCTGCCAGGCATCGCACAGGCGCGTCCTCGGATCGTACTTTGCTGGATACCCATGTTCGTGTCTTACTTTTCTCGTGCTTGCAAACAATTATCTGAAGGGAAATGTCTGCAGAAGTGCACACGAAATGTTTCTCACCTGGTTGCATAAACAGTGTATGAACAGTGCTCAGCTGAAGTGTTCATAAACAGTGCTCAGCTGAAGTGTTGCATAAACATAAACAAGTATGTTCACGCCGGAATAAGGTGAGTAAAATGAAGGCGGGACTAAACACAGTTTTCACACAAATGAAGTGAAGCAGCACCACTTTACACACCAATTCGAGTAAAAACAAAAACAATCTTCATAATACTTTTCTAGGTTCACAACGTAACTTGAGTATAGAGGCAGTTGGCACTCAGCTGTGGCGACCAAATATAAGGATTCTTGAAATTAACCATCCAAGTTCACCACAGCACAACGTAAGATAAGTGAATAACTGGAGGTACTCAGATCAAGTATCAAAATACAAGTCAAAACTAATAAGTGGAATGAACTCTAATCTTCCTCCTCGCCCTCGTTTTCGGCAATGTTGAAGTACCGGAGCTCATAGACGTTGCGGTCCTTGTTGGCAGCAATCACACGTAGCCAGTCCCGCACATTGTGCTTCTTCAAGTACTTCTTGGTCAAGTACTTCAGGTACCTGATAACACAGAAATATGATCTGATCAGTTTAAACTGAAACAAAATATATATTTGGATGGTTAAAACTTAAAAAACAATCATCATCCCATACATACTTGAGCACCCCATCAAATATTCATCTGAGTCCAGATAAGAAAATTGTGCAAACAATCAATGTTCATAGAGTAGTCTCTAAAAAGCTTGAAGTTGCACTAACAATGAAGTATGTAGTAGGATCATATCATATGAAAATTCTGCTAGACTTCACATTACCATTACTGTTGACATTTGAAAAATATTCAACCGCCTACAGAAATTGCATACACACTAGAAGCTAAAATGGTCCAAAACTATTAGTTGTCCGTCAAATAGTTAACAGTAACAGCATATAACGTGGAGTGAAGTCAATCGCATTTGCATAACTGCACAATAAACCAATCCCAGTTCATACATGAAGTAGAAGTAATCTTACATTAACAAGAGCGCATAGAACAGAAATTACACAAATCTATACACAAATCATCACGACCTCAAGAGCAGACAGCTCAAAGAAGTGCATCATTGACTCGAACTGCGAGTAAAAGGAACGTAAGGATCTTGGGAGCGCGTGTAGGTGTGTATACCTCTTGGAGAAGGACCCGTCGGAGGTGACGGTGACCTTGGTCTTGTCGCGCGTGATGGTGACAGAATCGCCGAGGTTCCCGGCCTTGCCGCCGGCGACCTTGATGCGCTCCTGCAGGAACTTCTCGAGCGACGCGATCTCCATGATCTTGTCCTCCACGGGCTTCGTGCAGTCGATCACGAACGAGACCGACCCCTTCTTCTTGCCGCCCGCGCCGCCCTTCGCCGCCGCCGCCACGACGCGCGTCATCCCTCTCCCCTTCTTCCTCCTCGGCTGGTGCTCTGTTGGGTTGTGTTGTGGCGGCGCACTGGCGGCTAGGGTTTACCGCGACGAGACAGAGGGGTCGCGTGGTATATATAGGCCTTGTGGGCTGCCATTCTCGTGCGACAAGTGCGCGGGCTTGTTTATTGGGTCGGAACAGTTAGGTTGGGCTAAGCGGGTAATGTTTTAATACATATAGTTAAGAAATCGGACTAAGATCGGGAGTTCTGATTCGAGGTGCACTCCTCATTTAATCAGTAGCCTATATGAAGGAGGACCCTAACATTGTAATAGAGTTTTACAACGAAAAGCAATAAAGAGAAGTCAGAAGTCCCCTCATATCTCTATGTTTATTCTACTATTGTGTTATTGTGTTCTTGTATTGTTCTTACGATTCTGAGTTTGTCTACGAGGTAATCGCTCGGAATGGACTCGCCAGCGACGGTTCCTCAACACGTTATTAGCACGATCGACTCTCCTCGGATCGAAAGGTAACCGTCGATGAACGACACTCGTAGATCGAATCGTTTTTTTTCTATATTGCTTTCAATTATGCAAATTTGGTTTTCTACATTGTAATCTACGGTATAAATCTGCTCTAATCTATCGTGAGCCGACTTGGAGTTACCGGCACAATGTCGATCGGTAGATTGCATGAAAGATTGGATGTCGATTGTATCATAGATTGAAAATTACAAATTCGTTCTAAATCTACCGCGAGCCGACTTGAAGTCATCGGCTAAGTCGATCTCTAATTGCATGAACGATAATTGCATTGCATGAATAGTATGCATCGCATGAACGGTATTCATCGTATGAACAGTAACTTAAAAAGAAAAAATTGGCCGATGCCCCGAATGGCCAGGAGCCGCCCCGCATAGGTCCCCCACTGCCGCGTGCCTGCACCGGAACCTCCACCGCCTAGAGCCGCCGCACGGCCACGTCAACGAAGCAAATATATAAAAAAAAAGGAGTGGGGAAGCCTCCCGGCCGGCCGCCTCCCCATATGGCTCCACCGGAGCCGACCAACCCGCACTTGGAGCGCCGCCCGGTCCTTGCTTGAAGCACGTGCGCCGGAGCCGCCGCCCGCGCGTGGAACTCGACCGCCACGCCGCTTGAGCACGCCGCCGACCGGCCCAAGCCGACCACCCGGCGAGCTTGAGTTTTGCTTGGCGCCGCTTGAGCGCCGCCCGCCGTACCATTCGGAGCCGCCGAGCGCGCCACGCCGCACGGCTCCCATCGTTGAAGCTACCCGCATGCGCGCCCGCCTTGAGCCTCCCACATGGCCGCCGCCGCTGCCGCGTTTAACAACACACGCCTTCGCCACAAGATCGAGCCACGCCACGCCTGCCGCCTCGCATCCTCCCATGGAAGCCGCCGCCAAGCCATGCACATGGGGTAGGCCCCTACCCCATCGGCCCCTTTGAAGCGGCCAAGTGGGCCGGCCCTTTTTGGGTTAGGAAAACTGAACGGGCCAGGTGGCGCGGGCCAATAATCGGAAAAGAAAATACGGAAGAAAAAATGGGAAAAGAAAAAATTCCAAAAATTGTGAAAAAAACCCTCGGAATACTAAAAATTACGAGGATAATTGCACAGGTGAGGAACTTTTGCAAAAAAGCCTCGGACTTTATGAAAATTACACTAAATTTTTTTCCTAGAACTGAAGTTTCGCGTTTTAACCCAAAGAAATTGCAGAATTCACCAAAAAATCATTTTCCAGCAAGAAAAGGATCTCGGGAATTCAAATTTTGAATAAATTTTTGCATTTTAAGCTTATTTAACTTTGTTATTTCTATGTAAATTATTTATTGTATTTACTATTTTTGATTATCTGTAATTGTTTATATTACTTTTAATCACTAAAAATAGCAGTAAATCATGAAAAATGCATAGAAAAATATAAGAACATTATGAGAATCTTTGCAATTATTTTTTTTATAAATTACTAGTTGTAATCTTATGGAACCTTTGTATGAATATACAGATGACTGGCATTACGAACCAGGAGTTCGAAGAGATAGCCCAGCATGGCCACAATTACCTAACTTAGGCATCAGATGTCGACATCGTACTTGGAGCTAAGAAGCTCCGTGCTACTATTGGACTTGGCACCTTGAAGGACGCTACTCCAACTGTTGAGGAGAATGATCAATCACTTCATTTTCTTAGACATCATCTCTGTCTAACGCTCAAGAATGAGTATATGGCAGAAAAGAACGCACTAGCTTTTATGGACCGCACTGAAGAAGCGGTTCGAGCAACTGAAGTACACCATTCTTCCTCGGGCAGAGCAAGAATGGAATCAACTACGTTTTGCTGACTACAAGACCGTGGGGGAGTACAAGTACAATTATGTATTGCATAGAATTTGTACAAGTCTTATCTCTATGGTAAGGTAACCACAGATGAGCAGAAGATCGAGAAAACTCTCTCTACCTTTCACCCAAACGCGGTGCAATCCGCACGCAACTATCGTCAGGATGGCTACAAGGAGTATGCCGAACTGATTATGCAAGTTGTGAAAGTTCAGGATTATACATCATCATTGCTTGAGACCAACTAATGATACATAGAATCATAACAATCTCAACAGTGTCTCAATGTAGGTCTTTTTTCAACACCATGTTCTCTAGCATGTGTCCATATTATTGGTTTGATATCTCCATATCCATGACATGTGAAACATAGTCATCAACCAATACATATGCTAGTCTATTCATATGTGTTCTCATATGTTTCCGACCAGAGAACTTTTAAAAATAATCATCGCAGAAATATAGAGTTTCACAATCAAGTCACATACTTAATAATAAATATTATTGATATTATTCTAGGAACAAGATGATATATTATCCAATGTTATGAACATAATGAAATATAATTATCTTTATGATTGCGTCTAGGGTATTTTTCCAACATCGGGTGCACGAAAGAGTGGGTATGTGGATATACCGCCCGAGTCAATTAAGGACCCAGATCTTGTGATGAGCTCTCGTGTAAAAACAGTGCAACCACAAGTCTATAATGGGTACGACCTGGCTAACTAATTTGTTCGCCTCAGCGTGGCTTCGCCATTGGTGGGAATGCGGTGTGCGTAGAGGGGAATGAAGCCATGGGAACTGCACGGCGTAAATGGAAGACCTCCCAGGGGCGAGGCCTAAGGAGGTGATACCTAGCGGTGTGGGATTGCATTGAGGTGGGGCATTATAAATGCCTTGTGACAATCATCTTAGTCGCACACCTATGGAAGTGTGTCAAGACGAACATTATAAGTTGATCGTCTCTTGTGGGTAAAGTGTGCGAACTCTGCAGAGTAAAAAAAAACTATCTGAATAGTCATACTCACGGTCATGAGCGGTATCGAGAACTTGCTTTAAGTAGCTTTCAGTTTTATAAACCAATTTGTCGATGGGATAAGAGGATGGGTTGGAGCCCAGTGATTGGAAACATTGGGTTGGGGCCAAAGAGTTGAGATGGCCTGGTCAATGACCAATGTTAAATACGGGATGTGATCCGAGCATTGGGTGGAAGGAGCCACTCAATGGTATAGGAGGTTGAAGCCTCCACTAGTACTTTACAACAAAACTCAGTTTATGAAAACTTGTGTTAGTCAAAATGCTAAGTCTCAGGAAATTGCTACTACATAAACCAATTCAAACTTAGCTTTGTGCAAATAAACGAACCATGAACCTCCCTTGATTAGCCTTGCATATATAATAATTACATTGTGTGTTAGCTCGCAAGTATGGTTGTGTACTCAGGCTCGCTTAATATTATCTTTCAGAGCCGTTTGATCAAGATCCCTATGCTTACTTTGTGGCATCTGGGCGAATGGTGAAGATCATGGTGAAGCTTAGACCGAGATCCCCAATTGCTTGCATGTAGGCAGAGTGAATGGAATCACCCCTTTTCTTTTGCTTTCGCTCGTATCCCCACTTTCTGTATTTAAAGTGCTATGTATGTTGTATTGGCCTACTTGGACCGTTTGTAAGACTATTGGCCGTACGACCTATTTATGTAATAAAGTGTACTATTGTACAATCGATGCGATGTATGTGAATGAACCAACGATGTACCTATGTGTGCTATCTACTGATCCAAGGAATGACACGAGTTTACAAAGTGGATCCCGAGTTACAAATTTGGGGTCCGGCAGAAGGTGTGCATGCGCGCTCAAGGAATGTGGGACGCGGTCGAGGATGACAATGTCGATGTACGCAAGGATCAGATGACCTTGGCGGCCATCTATGGAGGCATCCCGGAGAAAACACTTTTCCTACTGGCCGAAAAGAAGACAGTCAAAGCTGTGTGGATGGTGTTGAAGGCGATGCATCTTGGTGTCGATCGTGTCAAGGAAGCGCGGGTGCAGATCCCCAAGAGCGAGTTCGAGGGGATGTACATGAAAGAGACGGAGTCAATCTACGACTTGTAAGATCGAGGAGGCCGACTAGAGGGGGTGAATAGGCGGTTTTAAAAATCACTTGGCTAAAACCACTTTCTAATGCAGAAGCTAATAACAATTTGGTTTTGCACAATTAAAACCTAAATCAACTAGGTTTGACTAAGTGCACCAACAATATAAGACAATAGAAAGCTAGCAATTATGCAAAGATATATAAGCAATTTAATACATGGAATGTAAATTGCACAAAGTAAACCAAACTACAATATACACAATGATGTTTTACCGTGGTGTTCGGAGACTTGCCGGTATCCCCTAGTCCACGTTGAGGTAAGCCCAAATGAATTGGACCGGCTCCACGAATTAAGCCAAACACCTCAATTCCACTAGTGGTAGTTCTTTCCCGCTCTGGGTAGGTGAGCTCCAACCTTCACAACACGTCGGGTCTTCTCATAAGCTTCTTGAGAAGATCACCGGTCCACGACGCCTCTACGCCGTCTAGGTGTCGGCAAACACCAAGAGTAATAAGCCAAGCCCCTTGCTTGACTCTCACCACGTGCAACAAATGCACAAGCTCAAGTGGACACAAAATCCACCTCAAGATGCAACACATGCAACTAGAGACCTCTCTCCTTGCTCACAAGGTGCAACACATGCACAATTGAGTGGAGAAGCTCACACTAGCTCAAGTGAGTGAAATGGGATGCCAAAGATTGTCTTTCAACCGGCCAAGGTGGGTATTTATAGTTCACACACAAAAATTAGCCGTTGGGAGCAGAAATCCCCAAAAATCAGGATTTGCGGTAGTTCCACCGTACAAACTCCGGAACTACCGTTTTCTACTGTTCATGGGCCGTACGGGTGCATAACGGCTCAAAAACTAGCCGTTAAAATTTTTGGTGCGGAAGTTCCGCAGTACAAATGGAGGAACTACCGTTCTGCGGTAGTTCCTCTGTTCTCGGGCGGAAGTTCCGCAGCCAAATTTCAGCACAGACGACACTCGGTAAAAAGGTCATAACTTTTGACTCTGATGTCGGAATTGAGTGATCTTGAACTCTATGGAAAGCTTATCCAGAGGGCTACACAACCCACCTATTTGATTGATCTCAAATATATTTGATCAAATCAAAAAATACAACTCCAAAGAGCCACTACCATGGTCTAAGTCCAAAGAAATAATAATAAGCAATCTTAGACCATGCCAAGGGAAAAATGCATGAATCCCAATAATTTACAAAACACATTTGCAAACTTAGATCATGCCACAAGGTGTGGGTACATGGACCTCAACTATTTGTAAAACACATTCGCAAAAGTATATTCACATGCTACAAGGATTAAATGCATAAGCCTCAACTATTTACAAAACACATTCGTAAATAATAGCATCATGCCATGTAGAGCTAGAGCAAGCAAGATTGAGCTATCAACACATGATGAGACTTAAGCTACTAGACAAGACCCCTCTTAATAGTACGACAACCTATACTAACAATCCGGTCTTCCAACCAAACACCAAGACCGGTAAAAGACTAGGAACACATCCTTAGCCCTAGCTAGTCATACCTTTGACATGAGCATCTTCTTGAAGCTTGATGACACACATCTTCACTTCAAGTCCGGGTCATCGTCTTGACATGCATCAACCCATGATGCATCCTTTACTTGACCTCCATCAACACATGATGGGTCTTCTCTTGACTTGACGATCAACTCATGATCATCTCCTTCTTCAAGATCTTGCTATGCATCAACACATGATACATCCTCTTCTTAAACCTTGACTTGATGACGATCAACTCATGATGCCATCCAAAGTTTTCATTACCCTGGAACATAACATATTCATCCAACTCATGAAAAATGTTAGTCCCACAATGATTAACAATAATTATCAAGATATACATGCAACAAATGCTTCTAAACAAGCTATTATAGAAAGGTGCGGTACTACCGCCAACTATCATGCGGTAGTTCCGATGATCGGTAGTTCCCACACTACTTGCGGTACTACTGCTCTTCGATGAAGCCCGAAAGGTACCTCTCTGGAAAAAAATGTTCTGCGCAAAAATCTGAACTTCCGCGGTGCGGTAGTTCCGCTCCCATCATGGCGGTACTACCGCACTTCTGAAAAAATCGACTAAGTCCAGAAAAGGGTACTCTCTGGAAAAAAAACGTTCCGCGAATTTTTCGAAAGTTCCTCCCAGCGGTAGTTCCGCAGTTATAATGCCGGAACTACCGATTGTGCACTCGTTGAATTTCACTTTTATATCCAAATGAGACTACACAAAATAATACTAAACAAGTGAGTTAGTCTCATATTTAGATTTATCATTAATCATCAAAATATTCCATTAACTCATAATGGCGGGTCTAGATCCTTCAGACTTCGTCATGAGGTTGACAACTATTGTTAATCAGATCCAAGCCTTGGGGGACAAGATGGAAGAGAGCTATATTTGTGAGAAAGTTCCGCAGGCAGTCCCCCGAAAAGTTTTTGTAAATCGTCTCCACCATTGAGCAGTTCGGCAACCTCAAGGTGATGACGGTTGAGGAGGTGATCAACCACTTGAAGGCGCACGAGGAACGTATCCGAGTATTTGGCAGCAGTTAAGATGAGCACCTACTGTTAACTCGCATCGAGTGGGAGCCCCAATAGTCAAAAGGCAAAAGCGACGACTCCTTTGGTGGTTCTAACGGTGGTGGCCGCCGAGGCCGCAAGAATCATAAATTCGACAAGACAAAGGTAAAATGCTATAATTTTCAGGACTATGGACACTTTGCCTCAGAATGCCGTTCCAAGAAGAAGGAAGAGAATGCTTATTTCGCAAAGAAGCTAGAAGATGGCGAGCCAGCGCTACTCATGGCCGAGTTCTGTGAGTTGTAATCCCATGTCGAGTTAGAGTTGAATCTTTACCGGATACGAATAGTCGTTTGCTCTCAATAAAAATCGAATGTGTGGAACAACCACCGCATCACAGTGCCCCGTGTACATTGCACTGGTCTTGTCAGGGTCACGGTCGTCGATTGAAAATAACACAAATCAATCCCCTCGGGACCATCAAGAATAGTCTCTTGACCGTAGTAAAATTTGAAATCGATGTCGTCATATATATTTGACGTATTGCAACATAAACAAGATTTTCATGATTAACCACATATCTAAACTAAGCTACCAACCGAAAAAGATTATGTATAACATACTACACTACGTAACCGTTCATCTAAAACTAAGTAATCCATTCGGTTAAAAAAATTACCTAAAGGGTGGACGACCGGACGGGTTGCATTTCGCTCGCTTCTCTCCTGCCCTCTACTCATCTCGCTTGTCTCCCTTCCTTCCCGTCTTTTTTTTTCTGAATAAAAGTGAGTTATACCAGAATTTCAAATGACGACAGTAGTCTAGTTTTGTATAAAAAAAATTGACTTTATTTTTATACTTTTTTTAAAATAATGTTATTTCAGTTTTTTTTTTCCTGAACTAACATGCAGACCACCTCCAATCGTCCTTTCTTACCTAGCATTGTCCTTTGCAACATATCTGAATCACATTGCATCACAAAGCCGTAAGGCTGTCCAGAGGTGTGGGAAGTGCCGACACCTCCAATACAGCTGATCATCCATCAAGTTGGGGGCATAATCGTGCTTTCACTTCTTTTCTGTTTTAGAGAAAAATTGATTAGGCAACCACTACTCTACGTTCTTTGCGCGAGGTAACCGTCCGTCTAATCAGTTTAACTAGATGGTGCGGCGCGCTTCGCAGCGCTATCTGTTGAAGAATTTATGTGAAGTTAGTGAACATCCAGAGCTGGCAGCATCACTGCCATTGAGTTAACAGCCCTTTTCACAAGAAATGGATTAATGTGATGGGTTGGCAAGTCCTTGAAATGTGTATTGTTTTCACACATCTTTTTGTGGTGTGGTTTCACTAACTACATATAGGTATCGAACATAAACATTTTGTATGAGAACCAAAAAGCTAGGCTGGTAGATTTACAACTGAGTGAAATACCTAACTGAAGTTATCATCATGCATGGTTTTTTGGGAACAAATGGGAAATATTGTACGATGTTGGCCAATATAAATTGAAAAAGAAGTAATGGGATAGAATACTTTAAAACTGGAGATAATATGTACCGTGCAGTAAACTAAAACGCAAATAATATGGATCTGACTTCAATGAATAATAAATCATTGGTAAGAAAATGTTTAGCCTTCACAAAATTATGCAAGTAGCAGGGTATATCTATGTAAGAGTGACTATGCTAGAATACTGCAGCGCAGAAGTATCATACTATTTATATATTCAAACCATATGTTCTATCCAGACTACAATATAATATATCTATATGAAACCAGCAGTGCCATTGCTTTATCTAAATATTCATATATGTGTAAGCATAGTGAGTAGTAGGTGTGGCTATATTACAACATTTTTCTTGCAAACTAAATCTACTACTCTGTATAGAGCTTCATTGTGAGTCGGACTATGTAAAGTATTTCCAGGAAAAAAAAACAGAAACAGGTTGTTATGCCAATACGTTGTGCATTCTGATCTCTGGAAATGTATCTTGCTATGGTCTACGTAAACGTGATCTGCTGTTCGCAAAATGCGATTAAATGGTAAGGAAATAATGTACAGTGAGCAAGAGCAAGGGTGTGAAGGACAGTAGATGATTGACAGTGATGACTGACAAATAGAAACTATGACATACAAATAGAGTTTAGGTAAACATCGCTGTATAGCATAACATATACACAATGTAATATGCAAATCAAAATATGGAAGATCAAACAGCAGAATATTTTGTCGGTAAAGAGCATTTCATTGTAAAGCATAACACAAATGGACACACTAACATGAAAATCTAAGCTAAGCTATTAACCACACATCGTTGCAGACGACAGCACAAATATTCTGACGCTGTATACCAGCACACTGCTACATGCAAAGGGGAATCTGAAACAACCAACAACAGCTCCTAAAATCTGTAAAGTACATAGTTTTGCATACGGTACAAACTGAATTTGAAAAAAAAGAGAGAAGACCTCTCAAGGTTGGTTTAAGCTTCATGGTAGTTTCGTGATGACCAACGGCCTAGATTGTCCTTCACTCCTATCATGGTAGTTTCGTGATGACCAACGGCCTAGATTGTCCTTCACTCCTATCATGATGGCGAATGCACAAGAAATAAATATTTACGCATAGAAATCACCTGAGCAAGATGTAGAAAGTTGTGGTTGTACAGATTATACGTGACATCGCCGAACTTAAATACATGAGAGAACTCCAGAGGCAAAGGTTTATCCGTGCCAAATTCTACATATTGACCACAAATAATAGCACAATAGTAAGAAACCCCAGCAAACTTTACTGCAAGAAGTTCAATTCTTTAGCATGAAAACAGTACACAGAACCTGAACAGAAGGCCCAACAAGCTCAATTATACCAGTAGTATCCTGTTAATCAGCACCCAGAGTGGCCAACGCATAATTTGCCGCAACCCATTAATACATCCCTTCCTCAGCTCCCACACAACATTTCGAAGTAATTGTGTGATCACCTCATTATCAGCATCCAAAGGAGTCATTTCAGTATCTTTGCTTTTGAATTCAAAAGGGTGAGTAATGAAAGAGTTAACCGAGCCAATCATCAGGTTTTGCACCATAACAATCCAAAGAAATCACATCAGCAATACCTATCTCAATTAAAGCTTTATCTGGCAATACATAACCGGTGCTCTTTTCTTCTTCACGAGCCATAAAATATCTCCGTTGATGTAGAGCCTAATATGAGCAAAAAAATTATGTTAAATGCTTATTACATACACATGCAAATCAAATAACTCTGGCTCAGTAGAACAAGTGAAAGTTGTAAGCAGTAGTGGCTGCCGAGGGAAACCCAGCAGACGGCGGGAGAGGAAGAGGGAGGAGCCAGGAGCCGGAGGGGAAAATGCGAGGCACGGCGGCCGGAGCGAGAAGAAGAGGGAGGCACCGGGAGGGGAAAGGAGCGAGGAGAGGAGCACGACGGAAGGAGGCCGAGGGGGCGACGGGGAAGGGGAAGAATACCTGGCAATCTGCTGGGCCGGCGTAAAACCCGAAGGCCACCGCTCCGGTCCTGGCTCGCCCACCGCGCCCTTCGTGCCCCCACCACCTCCGGCTGAGGCCCGTCAACGAAGCGAGGAGGACGGAGAACGATGCGGTGGGGAGGGGGAGGCAGGGGTGGCGGGGGAGAGGGATGGAGGCGGAGAGGAGAGAGGGAGGGGAACGGGAGTCAGAGAGGAAGAGGGCTGCGGCCGCGGCCGCGGCCGCGGGGCGACACAGGAGGGAGAGGGGGAGGACCGAAGGGGCCGCGGGTCGACGCAGGAGGGCGAGGGGGAGGACCGGAGGCAGAAGGGAAGCAGTGAGGGGGGAGATGCGACGCGGGATGCATCGAGAGGAGCCGGGGCCGCAGGGCGACGCAGGAGGGAGAGGGGGAGGACCGGAGGGGGCGCGGGCCGACACAGGAGGGAGAGGGGGAGGACTGGAGGCAGAAGGGAAGAGATGCGGCGCGGGATGAATCGAGAGGAGCCGGGAGGAGAGAGATTAGGTTTCGGACGGTGCGGAGGAATCCCGACCTGCGTGCAATTTCGCAAAAACGCAGGGTCTTTTTCGCAAAGAAAGCGACGTGGGAGGCTCCAGCGCAGGCATTCTCTCCGGTATAAGAATAAGAAAGATTACATAGTTGTACTCCTGCCTAGCCCTCTCCTCCGCCGCCCGCCATGCCGCCTCCTCTCCATTGCCCAGCTCCGCTTGCGCGCCGCCCCAGCTATTCCTCTCTCACCCGAGGCTGGCGCCGCCCCTCCTCCTCTGCACCACACGCGCCCTGCTCGTCCGCTGCCCCAGCCCCTGCCTTCCTCTCTTCACCCGGCCGCCCGCCTCCTCTCGGCTCTCGGCCGGCCAGCGCCTGCTCCGCCACCCCCGGCCAGCCTCCTCGGCTCCTCTCGAGGACCTTAGACGCGATGGTATTCTCGGCGAGATGGGATCCAACAAGCATCCTCGCGCCATGTCCGCTCGCCGCCGCCGCCTCCGCCGCACCCTCCGCTGTCCCCGCCTCTCGCCACCTCCCAAAGCCTCGATTTCTCCCTATCCTAGTCCCGATCCCAACCCCGAAGCCCGACGCCACCTCATCACCCTAAACCACCGATGCCCGCACCCACCATCCTCTGCGGAGGCGTCTTCCTACACAAGGGGGATTCTATTTCGACTCCCCACCAACTCGTGGCCCGCCTCACCCTTCTCCACTGTTAGAAATTAATCTTGTTATTTAATTTGTTTTGCATGTCAGTTGGTGTCTAGCATAGTCCGAATAGGTGTTGCGAGCTGAGTGCACATATGCATGTTTAAGTGGGGCTAATTAGGCATGCATGTAGGTGATTAATTAGTGGCCATGCATGGTGATTAGTTGAGCATGTGCATGCTGAGAAAGAAGCGGTCCAGCACTGCATGCCTCCATGCGATTAGTTGAGTTAGAGTTCGTGGTCGTGAAGCTAGTGCACGTCTCTTGCTTGGACTCCGGAAGGTGTGGCCGAGTCAAGAGTGGACGTTGTGGCTTGAGATACGGATCGAGCTAGCTGTATGCATGCGTGTGTGTTTATTTATAGCTTGTATTCAGTCATTTGTAAACAGAATGGAGAAATACAAGAGAAAAGGTACAAGTTTGGTGCCACAAAAGTGTGAGATGTGTCCACTATGATCGCGTGGGTGCTTAGCTGGTTGATCCCAACATCCACCGACAAGGAGTCCCTCCGCCGTGGCCGCTGCCCTCCTGGGTGGAGAGGTGGGTCCCGAGGCGAAGGCGCCGCGACGCCATGCTCGTCCGCCTCGACAAGCCCATCGGCACCTAGCTCCTCGCGTGGCCCTGCATGTGGTATACTTTACTTCTTTCTACCATTACTGTTTGTCACCCCGTCGCCGCGTAGATATGGTTTCTTGCACAATCACCAAAACCCATGTGAAGTGCTCAGGCTCAGTTGACTAGATACTAGAGAGCAGTTTGAGCTAACATATACATATACTATGAGCACAATCGAATGTATTGAACCTCTTCCATATAGTAAGTTCAAGACTTGTTCGAATTTTGCCTCCACGACCAATCTATTGGTTTAGGAAGAAGATAACACATGTGTATCTGCACCAGAAACCAGACCAACTTTTATTCCCTTATACCTGTTAGGAATAGCAACTTGTATTATCAGGGGGTCAATGAGCCAGTATATATAGACAAGTACATGAGATAAATATGCAAATAACCCCTCATAACAATGGAGAATAACACAATTATACATATATCTCTAACACTCCCCTCAAACTCATAGTGGATCAACAACACTGAGTTTGGAGAGGTAGAAGCCGTGTTGTGCTCGAGTCTGGGCCTTCGTGAAGAAATCCGCTATCTGAAGCTCGGAAGATACATACTGAAGAGCAATTACCTGATCATGCACACAAGACCTCATGAAGGAAGCATCAACACCAATATGCTTGGTGAGCACATGCTTCACAGGGTCACGAGCAATACTGATAGCACCTGTACTATCTGACAAGAGAGGAGTTGGTGTAGTGACAGAAACACCAAAATTCTCAAGTAACCACCGTAGCCATGTAATCTCTGCTGTCAAAAGAGCCATAGCTCGTAACTTCACCTCTGACTCGAGCGGGATATCGCGATCTGTTTCTTCGTCTTCCAGGCAATGAGAGAACCACCAAGAAAAAGCACAGTTAGCAGAGATAGACCGGCGATCAGATGGATCGCTGGCCCAAGTAGCATCCGAATAAGCCTGGAGCTGTAACGAGCTGGAGTGTGGAAAGAAGAGACGGCGAGAGATAGTCCCACGAAGGTATCGCAGAACTCGAAGAAGGTGGCCGTAGTAGACCTGAGTGGGAGCAGAGACGAACTGACTCAGAATGTGTACTGGATAAGTGATATCCGAATGAGTAACAACAAGGTAGACAAGACTTCCAACAAGATAACGATAGCGAGTCGGATCAGAAAGAGGCTCGCCATCAGAAGGCCAGAGATGAATGTTGAGCTCCATGGGAGTCTCAACAGTACGCTGATCAGTGAGAGAAGCACAATCAAGAAGATCATGAATATACTTCTCTTGGGACATAAAGAAACCATCTGGAGTGGAAGTAACCTCAATCCCAAGAAAGTAACGAAGAGGACCAAGATCTGACATAAGGAACTGTTCACTCAGACGAGCCTTGACAAAGGCAATGTACTCAGAATCATCTCCGGTGATGATCATATCATCAACATATAGAAGAAGAAGAGTCTGACCACGAGACGAAGTGTGGACAAAAAGAGCAGAATCATGATCACTAGCTGAGAAGCCAGTAGCAGTGACCACAGAGGAGAAGCGCTCAAACCAAGCACGAGGGGCTTGTTTAAAGCCATAGAGAGAGCGACGAAGACGACAGACCATGCCCTCAAGAACAGAATACCCAGGTGCCGGATGCATATAGACCTACTCACGCAACTCGTCATTAAGAAAGACATTCTTGACATCAAGCTGAGAAACGGACCAATGGCGAACAGACGCCACCGAAAGAAGAGTGCGGACAGTGGTCATGTGGGCCACAGGAGCAAAAGTCTCGTCGTAGTCACGACCATGCTCCTGCTGGAAGACACGAGCAACAAGACGCGCCTTATAGTGCTCAAGAGAGCCATCAGAGCTAGTCTTAATCTTATAGACCCACTTACACGTGATGGGACGAGAGTGAGATGGAAAAGGAACAAGATCCCAAGTACCAGTATGCTCGAAAGCAGCAATTTCCTTGGCCATGGCATGCTGCCACTCAGGGTGAGTAACAGCATCCCGGTAGGAGACAAGCTCATGGGTAGCTGCACCAGCAAAACCAAAACGGGCAGGAGGCCGAATCGACTGACGATCGCGGAGACCGTAGCGAGGAGATGATGACCCATGTAGCGTCCCGCTTTTTTTTCAGAGTTTTTGAAAATTTTAAAAGAGAACCATTTGCTTCTTTTGCCAAAAGCTTAATTTTGAAATTTCAGAATCCATTTGCAGTTTAATATGAATTAATCAAACTTCAATTAAATTAAAGTTGGTTTAATTGAGTTTTCTGGAATTTAAAGTCAAAATTATTATTTTAAGAATTTCCTTGGATTTATTGGATTTTAGAAATTGATTTTCATTTTACCCGAAATTAAAAATTATTTTATTTGTAAAAGAAAAAGAAAAATTAAAGTTGAAAGTATTTTTATTAAGTCTAGAATAATTCAAGGAATTTCTGTGAATTTTTCTAGAATTTTTGGAGTCTATTTGCTATTTTCTAAATTGCCTTTTTATTTATTTGAATTTCTAAAATCAAAAATGAATTTTAAATCCTTTTTACTGTTCTTAGGCCGAATCGTCGCCGGCCCAATCTCTACTCCCGCCTCGGCCCACTCCCGCCCGCCTCGCTCCGCCGCCCGCCGCGCCCCTTCACCCGCCTCAGTGCTTGGATCCTCGGACGTCCTCGCAGCGTCACGTCGCGCAGCTCCGCTCGCCGTTCTGGCCGTTGATCGAGATCCGCCGCTCCGTTCGCCGCGCCCCTCTCTTCTCCGCCGTCGATCGAAATCGGACGACGCTCGTCGCCGTGCCACCCTTTTCCCACCGTCCGTCGAATCGGACGGCGCCCGCTTCGTCTTCCTCCTGCGCTTCGCTTTCCCACGTCGCGCCGCGAATCCGCCGCTTGGCAATCCGCCGCCTCGGTCTCGCCGCTTCTCTCTCTCCCACGTTCGCCGCGCCGCGCCACGCCGCGCCCGTCCTCCATCTCCTTCGCCGCCGCGCGCTTCGCTCCGCCGCTCCGCCCGCTGTGGCCTCGCCCTTTAAATGGCGCCGATTCATCTCCCTCTCCCTCTCTTTCCCTCCCCTCGGCCCGCCTCCGCCGCCCCTCCCTCTTCTCCCTCGCCGTCGCCGCCGTCTTCCCCAGCTCCGGTCGCCGCCGAGCCCATCTCTCTCTCTCTCTCCCGCCTCTCTCTCTGACCCGCGGGCCCGAGCCGACGTGGCCACCCACGTGGCGCCACGTCAGCGCCACGTAGGCGGTTTTGCTCGTGTGGCAGCCGCGTAGCGCACGCGTGTCGGCTGACGTCAAAATCGGAATTTTCAGTAGAAAAATAAATTCCGAAAATCAGAAAAATCCAATTCTATCATTTCATGTGATTTCCAACTTCAATCGGCCATAACTTTCACATCCGAACTCCGATTTGGGTGATCCAAATTTCTAAATTCATATAAATTCAGCCCATTTCATTTGGTACTGGTTTTGTAATTTTTGGAGTTCATTTGGTGCTGTTTTATTTATTTGTTGCTATTCTCGCACGTGTAGATTCCAGCGTTTCGGAAGATTTCTTCGACCCGACGACCGAAGACCCGCTCCTCGTCAACGAAGGCAAGTTGTAGGCCTTTGACCATGTTGAACCCCTTTTACAAAAGTATATTGCTTCAAATTATCATGCATGGCTAGTTTTATTAAAAACGGTTTTGGGAGTAGATAATTACCAAATTGCCATTATGCCTCCTTGATGAATTGAAAATGAAATGTCTCCTTGAATGACATATATCCTTGGACACCATAGGATGGTTAATACTAGTTGGACATAATTGTATACCAACTTGGGAGCGTAGTATTGCTTAGTCTTGCTTTAGTTACCCGCGAGACTTTCGATCACATGTTCAATGATTAATGAAATTTGACTAATGGAACTATGGAACAGTGGTGTGAGGCCACTTTTATTAAAAGATGTTGTGCCATGGCAGGGATTGCCATTTGGTCGGGAATGAACAAAAATGATTTATGCTCGGGCTTGAGGTAGGGAGTTAAGGTGGGTGTGTGATGCACATTGGGTTATGGTAGACTTGTCTGAGCAGCCAACTAAGGACTTAACTTTGCAAGTCATTGATCTGGGCCACCTCGTGCAACCACAAGTCCGGTATGGGACGGACCTGGCCAACTAATTAGGGAAGTTTTGAGTCGGTTCTGTTAGGGTTGATTATTGGCGCAAGAGGGGGCTGTGATAGCGAAACCTTAGTGAGCAGAACCGAGGCAAAATGGAACTTTGTAAAGGCCTTGTGATATTCACTTAGTCGCACACCCTCGGAAGTGTGTCAGACGGACATTACAAGTGATTTATCTCTTGTGGGTAAAGCTGTACAACCTCTGCAGAGTGTTAAAAATATATTCGAATAGCCGTGTCCCCGGTTACGGACATGCCTGGTGATTTCGCGCAAGGGGTAGCATTTTCAAAAATGTGGTTTGGTTCGATGGAAAGGTTGGGTTGGAATGGTTGGGAAGTGAACGGGATGTTCACTGTTTGATTCAAAAGAACTTGGTTATCTATGTATTATTCTTTTAAAATCCTGCTTAGCAATCTAATTATTGTAATTACTGTTAAACTTGCTTTCTGCAAATTAGCCATAAAGCCAGTCTTGTTTAAGCCTTGCATGAATACTATGTGCATACATTTCTCTACGACTTGCTGAGTACTTTATGTACTCACGGCTTTATGCCCTTTGTTGATCAGTCCCAGCAGAAGAATCAGGAAAGGTTGAGTACTATGAGGAAGGCTACTTTGAAGACTTCGCGAACTAGGTCACGTCCTCCACTCGATTGCCTGTGGGCATGTCGATTGGGCTCCACGTATTTTGAGATTTCCACGCGGATACTCGTTGTTGCTAAGCCCGTGAGGCGACTTTTGTAAGAACCTTGACCATAAGGTCTTTCTTTGTTTTAATTAATATTACTTTGTGCGCTTCATTAGTTCGTTGTTGAATGGTTATGATTACATCATTGTTGCAACTGTGCGAGCTAGCTACTGATCATGGGACTAGCTTGGTATGCACAGAGGGTCTCGGGGTTGTGTGACACCCGGGGGTCCGACAACCCATCAGGGGAAGATGGAGCATCAGGAGAAGATAAAACTATAGGAATTAATACGGGCTGGGCCCAGTTTTTAATTCTATTTAATTCCTAGAGAATCTCAAAGGCCCATGTGTATGTGCTAAAACTGATTAGTCCCACATGGAGAGTTGAAGGGGAGTTACACCACTTTATAAGGTGGAACGTGGTAGCCCCCTTGTGGAATTGGAGGAAGCCAACACACGCACGCGCTCGCCTCGCCTCGCCTCACCTCGCCGTGCCAAGCCGAGCCGAGCCGTGCCGTGCGGCGCAAGTGCGTGTGCGTGCACGCAGGCACGTCGGGTGCGGGCGCGTTTTTCTTTATCTATTCAAAAATCGAAACGCACCGACTCGGAGTAATGGCATTAACGAAGGTTCAGTTACCAGTGAGTTATGGCTGCGGTTTGCACTGGTTGATGGCAACCGTTTCCTCTGATCTCTGTCTCTTTGTTTTTGGTTTTTGGCTATTATAGGAACAGAGGTCTGTTCGTGTTCTTTTGCTTCTTCCAATTCACTTCCACGAGAGACTAAGTGATATCCTCGGGTCTGTTGCTGTTGTCTCTGGCGATCTCCATCCCGCAAGGCACGTGCAAGGTCGAACCGGGAGAGCAGGCCTCCGGAACCCCGTCCTTGAAGGCTTGCACGAGCGAGGACGAATAAGGTTTTTGGGGAGAGTTCGCGCGACTGCTCGCTGCTTCGTCTTCATCCGATCGCTGCTTCGTCATCATCCGACCCTCTGCATCAACTACACGACTGCTACCACTACGCCATGGCGAACGACGACCTCACCAGGGCTTTTGCTACTGCTACTGCTACTGCTACTTCTTCCACTGGATCTGCGTATGTCTATCTCATACTTACTGCTGGGTTAGTTTTATTATCTACTGCTAATCTGAACACTGAGATATGAATGCTAGTTTCTGTTCTTCTGGAAATTCGTATGACTATGGTGTTCATGTTATTTGCTTTATGAAAAAGACTAGAGTATTGTTTATGATTCATCTAGTATATTTCTGGATCAAAGTAATTCAAAAAATGCTTATACATTCAACAATCCAAAAACCTTACTCTAGGCATTTTTCGTCAACTGGCTTTGCTGTTGCACTCAAACCCTCTGAGTTTGATGGTGCGAACTACAAGAGGTGGCGCACCAAGATGGTGCTTTGGCTAACTGTCATAAATGTTTTCCATGTGGCAAATGATAAACCTGAAGGAACACTTACTCCTGAACAGGAGCGAGCGTTCGAGGCTACTGATAACCTTTTTAAAGGTGTCGTGGTTAGCATTCTTGGTGAGAAGTTAATCGATGCATACATGGTGATTAAAACTGGGAAAGAGATGTGGGATGCACTCGTAGCCAAGTTTGGGGTTTCGGATGCAGGTAGTGACCTGTATCTCATGTAGCAATATCATGACTATAGAATGGTTGATGGCCGTTCTGTAGTTGAGCAGGCTCATGAGATATAATCCATAGCCACAGAACTTGAGCACTTCAAGTGCGTATTACCGGACAAGTTTGTCGCGGGAGGCATTATTGTCAAGCTTCCTCCTTCTTGGAGGAATTTTGCTACTTCTCTGAAACATAAGAGACAAGAGTTTTATGTTGAAAATCTCATTGGGTCTCTGGATGTTGAAAAGAAGGCGAGAGCAAAATGTAATACCTCGGAATCGAATCGGGTAATTAGACTATCAGCCGGGAGAAGAAAGGGCAAAGAAAGGAGTACAAATTCTGAAACAAGAAGGGGTTTTTCATATTATTTCGACAACCTGGGCCCTGGGCTGCAGCCCAGGAGGGGCCCAAGAGGGGCCGCCATGAGGGGATCCTCTCCCAAAACCCTAAAACCCTCCCCTCCTCCCCTATTCCCCTAGTGGGCGCCGCCTCCCGACCTCTTCCCTGCGCCACTGTTGATCGTCAGTTTTGGGTAAGTTCTGTACGTTTTCTGATCTCTTCTCACCTCTTAGAAAGTTGTAGCCCTTTGTCTTAGCTTTCTTTTGGCACCGAGATCATCTGATTTGGAGTTACGGTTTAGGAGATATGGTAGTTTTACCGCTGATTGTCTGGGAGAGTCGACGTGATTTGGCAGATTTTCTTGTCGGGCCATTATGATTTACTTAGAGGCCGAATCTGTTATTTTCGTCTTCTATAGTTTTGTTCCTGATGTCTTTATCTTTCTTTTGGCACCGAGATCACTAGATTCCGCCTTACGGTTTAGGAGATATGAATTTTTAATCGCGCACTGTCCTGTCTGCCTGAGAATTTGGAACTGTTGGTTTGCCCCTTGGTTTTGATCTAGTTAGAGTCCGATTCAGAACTTCCACCCAACTAGGTTTTTGTAGCCCTTGAAATTATCTTTCCGAGTTGATAAAGATGACCTCAATTGGATCAGTATATTGAAAGTTACATCATTTTCTTTGCTACTGTTCTGTAATCTGGACAGTTATCTGTTTGTGTTTTCATCTGTTGTTTAGGCCACTGTTTTGGCCGAATCAAAAGATCCAGTCAACTAGAGTTTCGTAGTGTTATGCGTTAAGAGTATTTGAGCACTGGTTTCAAGTCATTCGAGTTACAGATATTTAATTACGATTTTTCTCGCACTGCTGTTCAGAAGGGTGATATTGGCTGATTAGTTAATTCGTCATTTTGAGTTTTTGGTTTTGTTGATTAGATAGAGGGTTATGGTAAAACGCTTGTAGCCACGTCTGTCTTGTTATTCTTATTTGAATGAATATTTGTGTAGGCGGTGGGGCAGGAGTGGAGAAATTCGTCGTTGCCTCCTAACTCGTCACAACGGAAGGCAAGTGCATGATATAGTGGTGAACAATGGGTTGTTTACCATGATCATTGTTATTACTTATCATGCTATTTATTATGCTTTCGTTCAACTTATTCTTATACATGATATTGATGACCTTGAGTGAATGAGATTATGATATTGAGATAATGAGGAGGAGATATTGAGTTAATGAGATGGACTATGTTGATGAATAAATAAAGATGTCGATAATTTACATTCATCATGACGGGGTTGCATGAGCAGTCGGTGAGAAAGTCATGTAACTATTCCGGTGAGGTCGGTGAGAAAGATACATGACTAGTCAGGAGAGCTCTAGATAAAATCCTACTTTGGTGGGGACTTCACGGGAGTGAAGGATAGAGTGTGTCATCGACGGGTGAACACTCCGCTATACCTAGATCACCGATGAGATGCATATGAGCATGAGCATGTTAGTGCATTCGCATATCTAAGTAAATTGTTAAATTGTGCAACTTTACCTATATGGAATATGGCTTGGTTGTTTGAGAATGACAATGGCATTAACTAAATGGATGATGATGATAACTTTGATTATGGTTAATAAACTATTGTTTATGGCTTTATTATGTATTTGCTGAGTCTTAGACTCATTCTTGCTCTATTGTTGTTTTTAGGTGACCAGTGATGACGTTTTACTCGGGAAGGGCTAGCGCACTTGGAATCATGCACTTCACCCAATTATTTGATTAATTGGACAGGAGAAACTTTTAGAATAACCTGAATATTTATATCTAGGACATGATGGTATTGAATAACCATAGATGCTTGGTTTATTTTAATCTTGGTTTATTATTTTGCTATGCTCCTAGGTCTAATTTATCTATGATTGTCGTAGTGTTATGCTTGTGTTAATACGACCCGTGGATGGGTTTTAATGTTGTTATGCTTGCTGAAATTTTATAGTAAGTTGATGTAAATTAGATGGTTATAGTAGTTTAGTGGCATTCTAAGCTCAATGTTGGGCTGGGGTGTTACACAAAAGATACACACACTAGAGGTAATGAGGGACATTCTAGTGCCAATGTGGTGCAGAAGAAGAATGGCCATGCTCAAAAGTTCAAAGGCAAGAACAAGGCTGCACAAACAACTAGCTTCAAGAAGAAGAAGAAGAACACAAAGGATGGTGTTGGACCGTAAAGGCGACTAGAGGGGGGGGGGGTGAATAGGAGCACGCTCACTTTTTCACAAATTATGAACTCAATACAATTTAACTCCAGTAGCTATTAGAAAGCTATGAAGATCAATGTACCAGTACAGCGGAAGACTAGTATTGAATCCAATTAAACCCCTAAGCAATATAACAAAATCAACTAAGATTACCAAGACTCACAGCACGGGCGGTCTGACCGTTATACTCAACCGGTCGGACCGATTGCCGGCGGATCGACCGGCGTTAGTCTTGGCGGTCGGACCGCTCAAAATCGGTCGACCGGTGATGACGGATCCGACCTACCGACTCGAACCGATCTGCAATGATAAAATCACCGATGACGAACTTGCAATTAGGTGAAACTTTTGATTCTCAACTCTAATCTTTATGAAACTTTGCACACACCTTCTATATGCTATTGAGGACCTATTCCAATTGAATATTATGATAATTCTTGGAACGATCTTGAGCAATTGCCAATTGATTAACAGAAGGTCTAAAACCGGGCAAGAACGAAAACTTGATCCTAAAGCTTGTTCGTGAGAGATTGATGATCAAGATGATGCTAGATAGATTCACACATATCACAGCAAGCTAATTCACGTGAAAGAATCAATCACAAACTCGCGGATCAAGGAAAGCCCTAAAATCACCAAATTGAAAGTAAGAACGAAAAGAGACTTATCTCAAGCAAACCTTGCATAGATTGATTTTGTGATTGAAGCTGGATTACATCCACACCATCATGGATCAGTAGACAATCAAGGATCACGAAATTCACCACAAACCATCAAGAGCCCTAGCCTCCACCTCAACTCCCCTAAAGACAATTAGGGTTTTGAAACATAAAAAGGCGAGAGAGAGAGAGGTGCAGCCACCATCTCCTCCTATTTATAGTGGAGGCCTAAAACTCTTAGGGTTTGACTTAATTGGGCTCCCGTTAAGGCCCACCAACAAACGGGTCACACACGCACGCTTCGCGAAGCGTCGTCTTTAACTTTTGACCTAAACCGCTTCACCATGCGTCATGGATTTGCCAATAGGTCACCATTGTCCATCTTGTGTCACGCTTGAGTCGTTGACCTCACCCGGCATCGTCGATCGTTCTGGACCTCAACTCTTCACGTCTAGTCCCGATTCTCCTCGCCGTTGACCGTCGTTGACCACCAAGCTACCTGCACAACCACAGACAAGAAAACACGTATTCGGGAACAAGTTCTTCACAACTTGACCCATGTTAGTCAAAACATGCATCATGCAAATCATATGCCATGAAACCAATGACTTTGACCTAACAAAACAACATCGCCACGAAGTTGGCCGACGTTTAAGTAATGGCTCGATCCGCTCCGGGTGAGCGGTCGGCGCTTCATGGCCGGTCGGACCGCTCCTCGTGAGCGGTCGGACCGCCCCTAAGACTTAGCGAAATTCAAGCTCCCAAAATCCAAACCTTCGGAAACTTTAAACCAATAGAACTTTTTACTGGAGACTCCAAAAATCATGAGACCAAGTGCATTGGGATCCCCTCACTTGTCTACAACACCTATTTTTGGCCCAGCTCGTTTTGAACACTTTTGGTCATCGCCGGTCCGACCGCCCCACATGGCCGGTCCGACCGATTTGGGACCGGTCGGACCGCCGTGCAAGGACCGGTCGGACCGCCCCTGAGCAGTAAGTAAGCTCAGAACTTTGTCGAAAACGCGTGAAACGACAAACCGTAAACGCCATTGCCAATTGTCACATCATCCTAAGATCTGGAGCATATCCCCATGAAATCCACAATCTCCCCCTTGATGAACACATTGGCAATTATCCAGAAAATGTAAGTAAGAGGTTTGAAAACGAGTTTACTCGCAGTTTTCGCACAAAGGCACAACTTGGTCCATAAGCAAGAAAAAGCAATGAAAATGACCAAGCTGGCATCAGAATAGTATAGGCATGTGAGACAAAGCACAAGTAAGCATAAAAACTTTAATTTCCAGAAACGGGTCAAAGTTCTCACATAAGGTCCATATGAAAGAACAATTGTTCAATTAACCTATGATCATTGTGAGGATAAAAGAATGCAATTCAAGTTCAGAATATTCAATAAGACAATAAGAATGCAACTCAAGAACTCCCCCTCACTATGATCATCAAATTTCAAATTTTCAGTTTCTCCCCTTTGCTAAACTTCTCCCCCAATTTTCTCATTAACACCTCTTCTCCAAATAAGAGTAGCAAAGAAATATTACACATCTTTTCATTTAATTAGCACATCTTCTCCCCCTTTGACAATGGATTCATCAAGGAATCACGCCTTCCTCTCATCCAGGGATAGCAAATAGAGAATAAAAGAAGAAGCAGAAACAAAAGAAGTATAAAGAGGAGTATGCATGAAGTGCAATGGAGTGGCTTCATTTTTTTTTTATTATTTTTCAATTTTTGATAAGAAGCTTTGGAGATTACCCAAAAGAACAAGCTAGTATCTCGAATATTGCACAAACAAGCATATCAAGCTGACAAGTAGCTAGCAAGATCATGGTAAGACATATATATCAAAGCTAAGCACAAAGGCTCAAAAGTAAAGCGAGAGATTTGATCAATTTAAGTAACGCTTCAAATTCAAAGAAGTTCATCAACAGGGATCCTAAAGTGAAATTGGCCATGTCAAAATGTCAAAGTGAGATCAAAAATCTAACAAAGACCACATTAAGAGTCAATCAAGTCCCGTATTGAATCATTTTGCTCAATATTTTGTAAACGCCCATTTGTCAACATTTTTTTATTTGCATTGAATATTGAAGTTGACTAATGATCTAACTTAGTGACAAGATCCTGGACTAGGAGCCATCCACAAACTCATCCTAAGCTTCGACCAAAAGTTGATTAAAGGTATATCTTAGTAAAGAAGATCCTGGACTAGGAGCCATCCACAAACTCTTTCTAAGCTTCTACCGGGGCGACAAATCTTGAGGTTCCTGTCATTTCTGACAAGCAGTCCCCATGAGATCGTCTGGTTCATCAAACTATCTCCAAGTTCATGTCATTTGACAAGCAGTCTCGTAAGAATAGTTTGGCACAATTTAAGCATAAGACAATCTTGATTTTCATTTTTCACACGAGCATTTTTAGAATCTCAAGAACACAAACGCTCAAGTAATGGTCAATTTTAGATCAAAGAGCTAACAAAGCAATTCTGACAGGGCCAATGTCAAAAGAGGAGCACTAATTGCGCAACTCGCTAAAACATCCACAAATTGCAATTTCTTAGTTTGAGTTGTTTAAAAGGTTCTAGCTCATATAGCAAAGACTTAGCTACACATGTAAAAGCATGATAATTCTAGCAAGTCAAAGAACTAGATATAACATTGAGCAAGAATTGAAATACAAAAGCTCCAAAGGGTAATAGGCAAAGCTTCATCAATTTTAAAAGATAAGCAGAAAATCTTATATTACAATGCATCTTTTTGGATTTTTCATACCACTTGTTGTAACCACTTGTTGTATTTTTCATATGAATGCAATATGATACAATGAGATGCAATAAAAAGCCTAAACACCTAAAAAGTTCAAAAAGATCACTAAGTTCAGAAAAAGAACAATAAAAGATCAAAAGAATAAGGAAAGGTTAGAAAAGATCAAACTCCCCCTCAAACCAACCCATAAGGATAAATTACCCCTAACTCACTTCTCAAAGAGGAAAATCTGGTTTGATCTAAAGGCTTGGTAAGAATATCTGCCAATTGAGCTTCGGACTCTACAAAGTGCATCACAATATCACCTTTTTCAACATGATCTTTAAGGAAGTGAAAGCGAATGTCTATGTGCTTAGTCCTAGAATGTTGCACTGGGTTTTTAGCAATATTAATAGCAGAAGTGTTATCACAGAAAAGAGGAACACTAGCAAAATTTAACCCATAATCTTTCAAAGTAGACGTCATCCACAAAATCAGCATAAAGAACTAGCAAAGAAGAACATACTCCGCCTCAGCAGTGGATTGAGCAACAGAAGACTGCTTTCTAGAAGACCAAGATACAAGAGACGTGCCTAGAAAATGACAAGTGCCTGAGGTACTCTTCCTATCTAACCGACAGCCCGCAAAATCAGAATCTGAAAAACCTCTAATGGACAAAGCTGAAGAGCAGGAATACCAAATGCCATATAAGAGGGTAGAGTGTAAATACCTGAATATGCGCTTAACGGCTTGGCGATGGGAAGTTCTCGGAGACGCCTGAAATCTTGCACAAAGGCATACCGTGAAATGAATGTCCGGTCTCGAGGCCGTCAAATATAGAAGGGAGCCGATCATGCTGCGGTACTCGCGTTGATCCACGACTTCTCCTTCCTCATCTGGATCCAAAACAGTCGAAGTTGCCATGGGAGTGGAAATTGGCTTGCAGTCACCCATGTTGAAGCGTTTGAGTAGATCTTTAGTGTACTTCGTCTGATGGATGAAAGTTCCTTCCTTGCATTGCTTGATTTGAAGTCCCAAAAAGTAATTAAGCTCTCCCATCATACTCATCTCAAATTCTCTGGACATAGTGTCAGAAAAGCTGGAAACAAGAGCATTAGAGGAACCACCAAAAATAATATCATCCACATAAATTTGAGCAATCAGGAAGTCATTTTCACGTCTAAGAATGAATAGAGTTTTATCCACTTTACCCATCTCAAAATTATTTTTAAGCAAGAAGGTCTTAAGTCTATCATACCAGGCTCTAGGGGCTTGTTTAAGACCATATAATGCTTTAGATAGCTTGAAGACACGATTTGGATATTTAGGATCCTCAAAACCAGGGGGTTGCTTAACATACACTTCCTCATCTATGAAACCATTTAAGAAGGCACTTTTAACATCCATCTGATATAATTTAAAACCTTTTGATGCAGCAAATGCAAGCAAAATACGAATGGCTTCTAGTCTAGCAACAGGAGCAAATGTCTCATCAAAATCTAACCCCTCAACTTGGCTGAAACCCTGAGCTACCAATCTGGCTTTATTCCTAACCACAGAACCATCCTCACCTTGTTTATTCTTAAACACCCAACGGGTTCCTATAACATTATGACCACTAGGGGGTTCTACTAGGTTCCAAACTTTGTTTCTTTCAAAATTCTCTAACTCCTCATGCATGGCATTTACCCAGTTAGAATCAGATAAAGCATGTGATATATTGCGGGGTTCAAAAGAAGCAACAAAAGCCGAATGAGAGTAGAGATTTGGATCATTATACCCGAGCGAGTGACTCGCTCATGTAGGTTACCTATTATCATTAGGAGGATCTTTGTCTCTGAATGCGAAGTGGAGCGCCCGGGTGAGATGTCGTTTCTTCGACCTCGCAGATCTGGCGATGATGATGATGCGGCAGAGCCTCAGCGAAGGTGAAGTAGACGAGCGTGTTCTTGTATCAAGATGGGCGCCTCGATATCGCAGATGAGGAATGACATTAGCCGTCCTCATCTTCCTCCACAAAAATGCTCTCTCACACCAGTAAATCATCTCAGAGCAATTGATCTAGCTCTGTGGCTAGTCTCATCAAAAGTGACATTACAAGTCTCTGAATAATGTTAGTCTCAAGTGTTAAAAACTCGAAAACCCCTCGAATGAGCAGATAACCTGTAAATACCCCATCAAAAGTTCTTGATTCAAATTTATCTAAATTGCATCTTAAGGATAAAACACTTTGATCCAAAACTCGAAAATGCAAAAAGAGGGTTTTCTACCAAAACGAAGCTCATAAGGAGTCTTGCCTAAAGAAGGTCTCAAGAAGACACGATTTGCAATATGGCAAGCAGTAGCAATAGCTTCGGCCCAAAATCTTCTCGGTATGCTATACTCATCTAGCATCGTCCTAGCCATTTCGACCAAGGTTCTATTCTTCCTTTCCACCACGCCATTTTGTTGAGGGACGTGTGGAGAAGAGAAGCGATGCTCAATACCACGCCAAAGGCAAAAAGAAGCAAAGAAGCATTTTTGAACTCCGTGCCATTATCACTGCGAATCGCTCTCAAAGCACCAGGAAGCTCAGAAGCCAAACGAAGAACAAGGTCATGAAAATAACCAAAAGCTTCATCTTTTGAAGTAAGAAAGAACACCCAAGTATATCTAGAAAGATCATCAACTATAACAAGAATATACCATTTTCCACCGATCGACAGGACTCTAGCAGACCAACAAGATCCATATGAAGCAACTGTCCCCGGTCACCATAACCATAGTCACCATATCCTGAAGGGTGTGAGGCGGCAACTTGTTTGCCATGCCTACAAGGCGCACATACGACATCTTTGATGACTTTGAGCTTAGGCAAACCTCTCATGAGATCAAGGTTGCTAACTCGTGTCGATGATCAAAACCAATGTGCCCCAAACGTCGATGCCAAAGCCGTAAATCGAAGGCGATGTAAGCAAACATTTAAGAGATCCAAAGAAGAGATTCGAAAAATCACTCAAAAATTCTACCAACTCTAGAGATTCCAAACACAAGCTCACCAAGAGAATCAAGCACACGACAAGCATTTTTCTTAAAAGCAGTCTCATAACCATCATCAAGAAGTCGAGAAAGCAGAAAGAAGATTATACCTAAGCTTGTCCACAAGAGCGACATCTTTTAGAATGAATTTGTTGTTTACCCTAATTGATCCTGTTCCTTCAATTCGCCCTTGTGTATCATCTCCAAAGGTGATGAAGTCATCACCGTTGCTCGCGTGAAAGAGGTGAACCATTTTGAGTTCCCGGTCATGTGGCGTGAACATCCGAGTCAACGAACCACGTGTTCTTCCCTTTCCGGTAATCCTCATCATCATCAATGTCGCTTGTCACCATGAAGCACATGCCGGTGAAGTCTTTGGCCTTCCTTTCTTTTTGCCTTGAGGATCTCCTCCTCCTTGTCCTCCTCACTCCCAAGATCCACATCGCTCAAGGATTGATCCTCAAAAGCGGCAAGGACCGGTGAGCGACCTTCACAAGCTTATTTGCCTCATACCTTGATTTGTTGAAAGGAGGCTTCTTCCAAGCTGGCTTTCCTTCCTTATGATTGCTCTTACCTTTCAGCTTGGGGCAATTTGCCCGGATATGATTGAGCTCACCACATTCATAGCATGTTACCGGACCACCTCTATTTTTGTTTCTCACATTATTGTAGGCCCGTGTGAATTTCTTAGCTAGAAGAGCTAACTCTGTTTCAGGAATACTTTCAAGCTCCTCTTCATGAATAGCAGATAAACAAGCAAATGAAAATCCAGAAGAAGATTCACAAGAGTCATCAAAAGCCTTTTTGAGAGGATCTGCTACCAAAGCTAAATTATCTTTCTTAGGATGATCAACTCTTTTAATTTCATGAGTCTTGAGTTTACTATAAAGCAATTCTAAAGTAAGACTTGAAAGATCAACATTTTCTTCTATAGCGATAGCTTTCATCTCCCACTCCTTGGTGTTGATTGCACCAAGAGATGGGTGGCATTTTCAGATTGAGAATATTCAATATCAACGACTTTCATTTGATTAATTACTTTATTAAAGCGATGAAAATGTCATCGATGCTCTCTCCAGACGCATCTCGAATTTATTGTACTCACGCTTGTAAGCAGCTTTGGCGCACCTTTTGATTTGGGACGAAACCTCATGATATGTTTCGAGAGTGTTCCAAATTTCATGTGATTGAAAGATTGCAAATTCTATCATATTCTTGTCTACCAAGTGCACCATATAAAAGATTCTTAGCCTTATTGTTGTTAGCCAAAAGAATTGCGAAGCGTGTGTAGCAATTTCAGAATAACCAGTGAGGCTCTAACAACATCCCAAATAGCTTGTCCTCGCTCTCAAGAAAGACGCGCATACGATTCTTCCAATAGTCATAGTCGTGCCCATCGAAGATATGCGGTTTAGTAGAAAACTTATCCATCGCCAAAGTTCGTGGACCGGTTAAGATCAAGATTGAACTAACCGGCTCGATACCACTTGTTGGACCGTAAAGGCGACTAGAGGGGTGAATAGGAGCACGCTCACTTTTTCACAAATTATGAACTCAATACAATTTAACTCCAGTAGCTATTAGAAAGCTATGAAGATCAATGTACCAGTACAGCGGAAGACTAGTATTGAATCCAATTAAACCCCTAAGCAATATAACAAAATCAACTAAGATTACCAAGACTCACAGCACGGGCGGTCTGACCGTTATACTCAACCGGTCGGACCGATTGCCGGGCGGATCGACCGGCGTTGTCTTTGGCGGTCGGACGCTTCCAAAATCGGTCCGACCGGTGATGACTGGCCGATTCGACCGCCGACTCGAACCGATGCGCAACGATAAAATCGGCCAGATGACGAACTTGCAATTAGGTGAAACTTTTGATTCTCAACTCTAATCTTTATGAAACTTTGCACACACCTTCTATATGCTATTGAGGACCTATTCCAATTGAATATTATGATAATTCTTGGAACGATCTTGAGCAATTGCCAATTGATTAACAGAAGGTCTAAAAACGGGCAAGAACGAAAACTTGATCCTAAAGCTTGTTCGTGAGAGATTGATGATCAAGATGATGCTAGATAGATTCACACATATCACAAACAAGCTAATTCACGTGAAAGAATCAATCACAAACTCGCGGATCAAGGAAAGCCCTAAAATCACCAAATTGAAAGCAAGAACGAAAAGAGACTTATCTCAAGCAAACCTTGCATAGATTGATTTCGTGATTGAAGTGGATTACATCCACACCATCATGGATCGATGAGACAATCAAGTATCACGAATTCACCACAAACCATCAAGAGCCCTAGCCTCCACCTCAACTCCCTAAAGACAATTAGGGTTTTGAAACATAAAAAGCGAGAGAGAGAGAGGTGCGACCACCATCTCCTCCTATTTATAGTGGAGGCCTAAAACTCTTAGGGTTTGACTTAATTGGGCTCCGTTAAGGCCCACCAACAAGCGGGTCACACACGCACGCAGCCGCAAGCGTCGTCTTTAACTTTTGACCTAAACCGCTTCACCATGCGTCATGGATTTGCCAATAGGTCACCATTGTCCATCTTGTGTCACGCTTGAGTCGTTGACATCACCCGGCATCGTCGATCGCTCGGACCTCAACTCTTCAAGTCTAGTCCCGATTCTCCTCGCCGTTGACCGTCGTTGACCACCAAGCTACCGCACAACCACGCATAAGAAAACACGATTCGGGAACAAGTTCTTCACAACTTGACCCATGTTAGTCAAAACATGCATCATGCAAATCATATGCCATGAAACCAATGACTTTGACCTAACAAAACAACATCGCCACGGTTGGCCGACGCGTTTAAGTAATTCCGGCCCGACAGCAGCTCCGGTGGCGGTCGGATCGCTTCATGGCGGTCGGACCGCTCCTCATGAGCCGGTCGGACCGCCCCTTAGACTTAGCCGAAATTCAAGCTCCCAAAATCCAAACCTTCGGAAACTTTAAACCAATAGAACTTTTCACTGGAGACTACAAAAATCATGAGACCAAGTGCATTGGGATCCCCTTACTTGTCTACAACACCTATTTTTGGCCTAGCTCGTTTTGAACACTTTTGGTCATCGTCGGTCCGACCGCCCCACATGGCGGTCCCGACCGATTTGGGACCGATCGGACCGCCGTGCAAGGACCGGTCGGACCGCCACAGCGAGAAGCTCCGTAACTTTGTCGAAAACGCGTGAAACGACAAACCGTAAACGCCATTGCCAATTGTCACATCATCCTAAGATCTGGAGCATATCCCCATGAAATCCACAGATGGCCTTTGCTTTGTGTGTGGCGAATCTGGTCATTGGGCCAAGGATTGCAGCCAACGCAAAGGTGGAAAGAATCAGCAAGGGCAGAATTCGAAGTCTGCTAATGTTGTTGTTGGTACCATCGAGGCGGAACTTGTGGTATGATAATTTACCTCATCGTTCTTTCCGTGTGTCATTCTACCGATTGGTGGATAGACACTGGTGCTAATATACATGTGTGTGCTAATGTTTTATTGTTCTCTTCTTACCAGGTCACTCGGGATTCAGCCGTTCTAATGG
Organism: Hsuehochloa calcarea; assembly: GCA_036346395.1. Taxonomy (NCBI): domain Eukaryota; kingdom Viridiplantae; phylum Streptophyta; class Magnoliopsida; order Poales; family Poaceae; genus Hsuehochloa; species Hsuehochloa calcarea. The sequence goes on along the minus strand of CM070609.1, from coordinate 56,693,981 downwards.
GGAACGGGTCACATGCTACTATTCATGGTGTTGGTACGGTCGATCTGAAGTTTACTTCGGGAAAGATTGTGCAACTGAAGAACGTGCACCATGTGTCATCCATCAATAAGAATCTCGTCAGCGGATCTCTTTTGTGTAGAGATGGCTTTAGACTGGTATTTGAGTCCAATAAATTTGTAGTGTCTAAGTGTAGACAATTTGTTGATAAAGGCTATGTGTGCGGAGGCTTGTTCCGCCTATCTCTTTCAGATTTGTGTAATAATGTTGTGAACCATGTTTGGAGTGGTAATGAGACTACTATTTGACATTCACGACTTTGTCACATAAATTTTGGCTGCATGACGCGGTTAGCCAGTTTAGAGTTAATCCCGAAATTCACCCTTCCCAAAGGTTCCAAGTGTCAAGTTTGTGTGCAATTAAAGCAGCCTCGTAAGCCTCATAAGGCCGCGGAGGTAAGAAACTTGGCACCATTAGAACTCATACATTCATATCTGTGTGACATGAATGGTGTGTTGACAAAAGGTGGTAATAGATATTACATGACTTTGATTGATGACTCCACGAGGTTCTGCTATGTGTATCTTTTGAAAACTAAAGATGAAGCTCTTCACTACTTTAAAATCTATAAGGCAGAAGCTGAGAACCAACTTGAAAGGAAAATCAAAAGGGTTAGGTCTGATCGTGGCGGCGAGTACTTTTCAAATGAGTTCAATTTATTCTGTGAGGAACATGGTATAATCCATGAGAGGACACCTCCCTATTCACCCTAGTCAAACGGAGTTGCTGAAAGAAAGAACCGCACTCTAACTGATTTGGTTAACGTCATGTTAGACACAACGGGTCTTTCTAAAGCATGATGGGAAGAGGTTATATTGAATTCATGTCATGTCCTAAACAGGGTTCCCACAAAGAATAAAGAGATAACCCCATATGAACAATGGGAGAAAAAAAGACTATCACTTTCATACTTGCACACTTGGGGTTGTTTGGCGAAAGTCAATGTGCCAATTCCCAAAAAGCGTAAGCTTGGACCAAAAACCGTAGATTGTGTCTTTCTAGGCTATGCTCATCATAGCGTTGGATATAGATTTCTAGTGGTGAAATCTGGAGTACCTGACGTGCATGTCAGTACAATTATGGAGTCCAGAGATGCTACATTCTTTGAGGATATTTTTTCGATGAAAGATATGCCTAGCTCGTCAAGTCAGGAGCCTGATACAACTCCTGAACCTGCCATTCCAATGGAATATTTTGAGTAAATCCCTGAATAAATTACTGAGGAGGAAGATAATGAAACTCCGAGGAAGAGTAAAAGACAATAGACTACAAAGTCTTTTGGTCCTGATTTCATTGTGTACCTTGTGGTTGATACTCCAAATACCATTTCTGAAGCATATGATTTTCCAGATGCGGAATACTGGAAGGAAGCAGCACGTAGTGAAATGGATTCCATTATCTCTAATGGAACTTGGGAGATCACTGAGCGTCCTTATGGTTGTAAACCTGTAGGATGTAAGTGGGTGTTCAAAAAGAAGCTTAGGCCTGATGGTACTATCGAGAAGTACAAGGCACGGCTTGTGGCCAAGGGTTATACCAAAAGGAAGGCGAAGATTTCTTTGATCCTTATTCGCCTGTGGCTAGATTGACCACTATCCGAGTACTATTATCTTTGGCTGCCTCACACGGTCTTCTCGTTCATCAGATGGACGTTAAGACGGCTTTCCTAAATGGAGAGTTGGACGAGGAAATTTACATGGAACAGCCAGATGGATTTATAGTAAATGGTCAAGAAGGAAAGGTGTGTAAGTTGTTGAAATCTTTGTATGGTCTTAAACAAGCACCTAAGCAATGGCATGAAAAGTTCGACAGAATTTTAACATCTGCAGGCTTTATTGTGAATGAAGCTGACAGATATGTGTATTATCGCCATGGTGGGGGCGAGGGAGTCATTATATGTCTGTATGTTGATGACAAACTGATCTTTGAAACCAGTCTTAATGTGATTAAGGGGGTCAAGGATTTCTTGTCTCAGAACTTTGAGATGAAAGATCTGGGAGTAGCTGATGTTATTATTGGACCGTAAAGGCGACTAGAGGGGGGGGGTGAATAGGAGCACGCTCACTTTTTCACAAATTATGAACTCAATACAATTTAACTTCAGTAGCTATTAGAAAGCTATGAAGATCAATGTACCAGTACAGCGGAAGACTAGTATTGAATCCAATTAAACCCCTAAGCAATATAACAAAATCAACTAAGATTACCAAGACTCACAGCACGGGCGGTCTGACCGTTATACTCAACCGGTCGGACCGATTGCCGGGCGGTCTCGACCGGCATTGTCTTTGGCGGTCGGACCGCTCAAAATCGATCTCGACCGGTGATGACGGCGATCGCACCGACCGACGACTCGAACCGATCTGCAACAATAAAATCGGCCGATGGCGAACTTGCAATTAGGTGAAACTTTTGATTCTCAACTCTAATCTTTATGAAACTTTGCACACACCTTCTATATGCTATTGAGGACCTATTCAATTGAATATTATGATAATTCTTGAGCGATCTTGAGCAATTGCCAATTGATTAACGAAGGTCTAAAACAGGGCAAGAACGAAAACTTGATCCTAAAGCTTGTTCGTGAGAGATTGATGATCAAGATGATGCTAGATAGATTCACACATATCACAGCAAGCTAATTCACGTGAAAGAATCAATCACAAACTCGCGGATCAAGGAAAGCCCTAAAATCACCAAATTGAAAGCAAGAACGAAAAGAGACTTATCTCAAGCAAACCTTGCATAGATTGATTTCGTGATTGAAGCTGGATTACATCCACACCATCATGGATCAGTAGACAATCAAGGATCACGAAATTCACCACAAACCATCAAGAGCCCTAGCCTCCACCTCAACTCCCCTAAAGACAATTAGGGTTTTGAAACATAAAAAGGCGAGGGAGGACGAGGTGCAGCCACCATCTCCTCCTATTTATAGTGGAGGCCTAAAACTCTTAGGGTTTGACTTAATTAAGCTCCCGTTAAGGCCCACTAACAAACGGGTCACACACGCACGCTTCGCAAAGCGCCGTCTTTAACCTTTTGACCTAAACCGCTTCACCATGCATCATGGATTCGCCAATTGGTCACCCTTGTCCATCTTGTGTCACGCTTGAGTCGTTGACCTCACCCGGCATCGTCGATCGTTCTGGACCTCAACTCTTCAAGTCTAGTCCCGATTCTCCTCGCCGTTGACCGTCGTTGACCACCAAGCTACCTGCACAACCACAGACAAGAAAACACGTATTCGGGAACAAGTTCTTCACAACTTGACCCATGTTAGTCAAAACATGCATCATGCAAATCATATGCCATGAAACCAATGACTTTGACCTAACAAAACAACATCGCCACGAAGTTGGCCGACGTTTAAGTAAGTACCGGCCCGACCGCTCCAGTGAGCCGGTCGATCGCCTATGGCGGTCGGACCGCTCCCTGTGAGCCGGTCGGACCGCCCCTTAGGACTTAGCCGAAATTCATACTCCCAAATTCCGAAACCTTCTGGAAACTTAAAACCAATAGAACTTCTTACTGGAGACTCCAAAAATCATGAGACCAAGTGCATTGGGATCCCCTCACTTGCCTACAACACCTATTTTTGGCCCACTCGTTTTGAACACTTTTGGTCATCGCCGTCCGACCGCACCACATGGCGGTCCGACCGATTTGGGACCGATCGGACCGCCGTCTAAGGACCGGTCGGACCGCCTGAGCAAGAAGCTGTGAACTTTGTCGAAACGCGTGAAACGACAAACCGTAAACGCCATTGCCAATTGTCACATCATCCTAAGATCCGAGCATATCCCCATGAAATCCACAATCTCCCCTTGATGAACACATTGGCAATTATCCGTAAAATGTAAGTAAGAGGTTTGAAAACGAGTTTACTCATGAGTTTTGCAGACAAAGGCACAACTTGGTCCATAAGCAAGAAAAAGCAATGAAAATGACCAAGTGGCATCGAATAGTATAGGCATGTGAGACAAAGCAAAAGTAAGCATAAAAACTTTAATTTCGAAAGGGTCAAAATTCTCACATAAGGTCCATATGAAAGAACAATTGTTCAATTGACCTATGATCATTGTGAGGATAAAAGAATGCAATTCAAGTTCGAATATTCAATAAGACAATAAGAATGCAACTCAAGAACTCCCCTCACTATGATCATCAAATTTCAAATTTTGATTTCCCCTTTGTATAAACTTCTCCCCAATCTTCTCATTAACACATCTTCTCCAAATAAGAGTAGCAATTCTCCAAATAAGAGTAGCAAAGAAATATTACACATCATCTCCCAAAGAAATATCTTTTCATTTAACACATCTTCTCCCCTTTGACAATGGATTCATCAAGGAATCACGCCTTCCTCTCATCCAGGATAACAAATAGAGAATAAAGAAAGAAGCGTAAACAAAAGAAGCATAAAGAGGAATATGCATGAAGTGCAATGGAGTGGCTTCAATTTTGTATTTTTCAATTTTTGATTACAAGAAGCTTTGGAGATTACCCAAAAGAACAAGCTAGTATCTCTAATATTGCACAAACGACATATCAAGCCCGACAAGCGCTAGCAAGATCATGGTAAGACATATATATCAAAGCTAAGCACAAAGGCTCAAAAGTAAAGCGATGAGATTTGATCAATTTAAGCAACGCTTCAAATTCAAACAAGTTCATCAACAGGATCCTAAAGTGAAATTGGCCATGTCAAAATGTCAAAGTGAGATCAAAAATCTAACAAAGACCACATTAAGAGTCAATCAAGTCCGTATTGAATCATTTTGCTCAATATTTTATAAACGCCCATTTGTCAACATTTTTCTCATTTGCATTGAATATTGAAGTTGACTAATGATCTAACTTAGTGACAAGATCTGGACTAGGAGCCATCCACAAACTCATCCTAAGCTTGACCAAAAGTTGATTAAAGGTATATCTTAGTAAAGAAGATCCTGGACTAGGAGCCATCCACAAACTCTTTCTAAGCTTCTACAGGCGACAAATCTTGAGGTTCATGTCATTTCGACAAGCGGTCCCCATGAGATCGCTCGTTCATCAAACTATCTCCAAGTTCATGTCATTTGACAAGCGCCTCTCGTAAGAATAGTTTGGCACAATTTAAGCATAAGACAATCTTGATTTTCATTTTTTTTTCACAAGAGCATTTTTAGAATCTCAAGAACACAAAAGCTCAAGTAATGGTCAATTTTAGATCAAAGAGCTAACAAAGCAATTCTGACAGGGCCAATGTCACAAGAGGAGCACTAATTGCGCAACTCGCTAAAACATCCACAAATTGCAATTTCTTAGTTTGAGTTGTTTAAAAGGTTCTAGCTCATATAGCAAAGACTTAGCTACACATGTAAAAGCATGATAATTCTAGCAAGTCAAAGAACTAGACATGACATTGAGCAAGAATTGAAATACAAAAGCTCTAAAGGGTAATAGGCAAAGCTTCATCAATTTTTTAAAATAAGCAGAAAATCTTATATTACAATGCATCTTTTTGGATTTTTCATACCATTTGTTGTAACCACTTGATGGAGTTTCCATATGAATGCAATATGACACAATGAGATGCAATTAAAAAGCCTAAAAACCTAAAAAGTTCGAAAAGATCACTAAGTTCAGAAAAAGAACAATAAAAGATCAAAAGAACAAGGAAAGATAAGAAAAAGATCAAACTCCCCCTCAAACCAACCCATAAGGATAAATTACCCCTAACTCGCTTCTTAAGGAGGAAAATCTGGTTTGATCTAAAGGCTTGGTAAGAATATCGCCAATTGAGCTTGGACTCTCGAAGTGCATCACAATATCACCTTTTTCAACATGATCTTTAAGGAAGTGAAAGCGAATGTCTATGTGCTAGAATGTTGCAATTTGGTTTTTAGCAATATTAATAGCGAAGTGTTATCACGTAAAAGAGGAACACTAGCAAAGTTTAACCCATAATCTTTCAAAGTGGGCGTCATCCACAAAATCAGCTCTGAGAACTCAGCGTGACTACATACTCCGCTTCAAAGATGGATTGTGCAACTGAAGACTGCTTCCTAGAAGACCAAGATACAAGAGAAGTGCCTAGGAAGTGACAGGTGCCTGAGGTACTCTTCCTATCTAACCGACAGCCCGCAAAATCAGAATCTGAAAAACCTCTAATGGACAAAGCTGAAGAGCAGGAATACCAAATGCCATATAAGAGGGTAGAGTGTAAATACCTGAATATGCGCTTAACGGCTTGGCGATGGGAAGTTCTCGGAGGCGCTGAAATCTTGCACAAAGGCATACCGTGAAGTGAATGTCCGGTCTCGAGGCCGTCAAATCGTGAAGGAGCCGATCATGTCTTTGCGGTACTCGCGTTGATCACGACTTCTCCTTCCTCATCTGGATCCAAAAATCGAAGTTGCCATGGGAGTGGAAATTGGCTTGCAATCACCCATGTTGAAGCGTTTGAGTAGATCTTTAGTGTACTTCGTCGATGGATGAAAGTTCCTTCCTTGCATTGCTTGATTTGAAGTCCCAAAAGTAATTAAGCTCTCCCATCATACTCATCTCAAATTCCACGGACATAGTGTCGGAAAAGTCGGAAACAAGAGCATTAGAGGAACCACCAAAGATAATATCATCCACATAAATTTGAGCAAGCAGAAGTCATTGTCACGCCTAAGAATAAATAGAGTTTTATCCACTTTACCCATCTCAAAATTATTTTTAAGCAAGAAGGTCTTAAGTCTATCATACCGTGCTCTAGGGGCTTGTTTAAGACCATACAATGCTTTAGATAGCTTGAAAACACGATTTGGATATTTAGGATCCTCAAAACCGGGGTTGCTTAACATACACTTCCTCATCTATGAAACCATTTAAAAGGCACTTTTAACATCCATCCGATATAATTTAAAACCTTTTGATGCAAAGAATGCAAGAGAATCGAATGGCTTCTAGTCTAGCAACAGAGCAAATGTCTCATCAAAATCTAACCCTCAACTTGGTGAAACCCCGAGCTACCAATCGGCTTTATTTCTAACCACGTAACCATCCTCACCTTGTTTATTCTTAAACACCCAACGGGTTCCTATAACATTATGACCACTAGGAGGTTCTACTAGGTTCCAAACTTTGTTTCTTTCAAAATTCTCTAACTCCTCATGCATGGCATTTACCCGGCTAGAATCGGATAAAGCATGTGATATATCGCGGGGTTCAAAAGAAGCAACAAAAGCCGAATGAGAGTAGAGATTTGGATCATTATACCGAGCGAGTGACTCGCTCATGTAGATTACCTATTATACATTAGGAGGATCTTTGTCTCTGAATGCGAAGTGGGCGCCGGGTGAGATGTCGTTTCTTCGACCTCCGCAGTCTTAGCGATGATGATGATGCGCAGAGCCTCAACTGAAGGTGAAGTAGGCGAGCAGTGTTCTTGTATCAATATGGGCACCTCTAAGTGTGATGAGGAATGACATTAGCTTCGTCCTCATCTTCCTCCACAAAAATACTCTCTGTCACTGTAAATCATCTCAGAGCAATTGATCTAGCTCGGGGCTAGTCTCATCAAAAGTGACATTACAAGTCTCCTGAATAATGTTAGTCTCAATATTAAAAACTCGAAAACCCTCGAATGAGCGGGATAACCCGTAAATACCCCATCAAAAGTTCTTGATTCAAATTTATCTAAGTTGCTGTCTTAAGGATAAAACATTTTGATCCAAAACTCGAAAATGCGAAACAGAGGGTTTTCTACCAAAACGAAGCTCATAAGGAGTCTTGCCTAAAGAAGGTCTCAAAAAGACACGATTTGCAATATGGCAAGCAATAGCAATAGCTTCGGCCCAAAATCTCCTCGGTGTGCTATACTCATCTAGCATCGTCCTAGCCATTTCGACCAAGGTCCTATTCTTCCTTTCCACCACGCCATTTTGTTGAGGGACGTGTGGAGAGAGAACGATGCTCAATACCACGCGGCACACAAAAGAAGCAAAGAAGCATTTTGAACTCCGTGCCATTATCATCGCGAATCGCTCTCAAAGCACCGGAAGCTCGAAGCCAAGCGAAGAACAAGGTCATGAAAATAACCAAAAGCTTCATCTTTTGAAGTAAGAAAGAACACCCAAGTATATCTAGAAAGATCATCAACTATGACAAGAATATACCATTTTCCACCGATCGATGGGACTCTAGCGGGACCAATAAGATCCATATGAAGCAACCGTCCTGGTCCGTCTACCATAACCATAATCACGAAGGGTGTGAGGCGGCAACTTGTTTGCCATGCCTACAAGGCGCACATCTGACATCTTTGATGACTTTGAGCTTAGGCAAACCTCTCATGAGATCAAGGTTGCTAACTCGTGTCGATGATCAAAACCAATGTGCCCCAAACGTCGATGCCAAAGCCGTAAATCGAAGAAGATGTAAGCAAACATTTAAGAGATCCGAGAAGAGATTCTCGAAAAATCGGCTCAAAAATTCTACCAACTCTAGAGATTCCAAACACAAGCTCACCGGTAGAATCAAGCACACGACAAGCATTTTCTTAAAAGCAGCCTCATAACCATCATCAAGAAGTCGAGAAAGTAAAGAAGATTATACCTAAGCTTGTCCACAAGAGCGACATCCTTTAGAATGAATTTGTTGTTTACCCTAATTGATCCTGTTCCTTCAATTAGCCCTTGTGTATCATCTCCAAAGGTGATGAAGTCATCACCTGTTGCTCGCGTGAAAGAGGTGAACCATTTTGAGTTCCCGGTCATGTGGCGTGAACATCCGGAGTCAACGAACCACGTGTTCTTCCCCTTTCCGCGGTAATCCTAAAAATCAAGGAGTAAAAGAACGATGTGTCTCAATACTGGGATTAGATAAACAAGATTTAGGAATCCAGTACTGAGACACACGTCTGGAAAGGAGTATACAAACCGAAGTACTATCCTTGATTTCATTTAACATTCGGTTATGAGCAATGTTTAAATTAAAATGAGACTTGAACTGTCCATGGGCGGTCTGACCGGCTTTGTTTTGGCGGTCAGACCGGTGACCAAACCGGTCAGACCGGTGACCACCATGTGTCGACCGACCTTGATCGATACACATTAGAATTAGGATGTCTAGAAACATAATGATTTGCATGAGATAAAAATCCTAATCCAGGTTTATTCTTTTCAGTGTTACCATATCTCATGAAGCTCTAGGTTGCATGAATGAAATTCTATCAAAATTTTTCCTATCATTTTTCAACCTACGCCAACAATATTCAATCAAATGTCCACCTTTTTGCAATAAGTGCAATGGTACTTGGTACCACTAGAAGAAGCACCATTTGAATTAATACAAGGTTGGGCAAAACCCGCAGATTTAAAAGATGTTTTTGCAGGTTGGGTTTTGAATTCAATTAAACCTTTTTCCAAGACTTGAATGACTTTTGGGTTTGAATTGTCTTGAAAAGAATTGAATCCTAAACCTTGCTTCTTATAAGGAGTTTTAGACTTGTCAAGAATCATGTTTAATTGTTTCTTACCTTTAGAAAATTTTCTAATGTATCATGAAGGTAAGCATTTTCTTTTCTCAAGTTAACACAAGAATCACAAGTTTTATCCATAGATTTTCCTTATACAAAGCAATTTCAAGCTTAAGAGTGGAACATGAAGCACAAGTAGTATTTTCAATATTGTCCTTAAGCTTTGCATATTTGACTCTAGCGACTTCTAAGATATCTTTGATTTCACGTTCTTTTCTAAGCATGAAGTGCAAGGGCTAGAATCAAAAACATCAAAAGCAATCAATTTACTAGATTCTAAACATTTTTCACAAGGAGCACTTTTAATTTCATTTAGTTCAGATTTAGCATTCTCAAGTTGTTGTACACAAATATTATGAGCGATTGTAACTTGGTAATTTGGAATGCATAGCATGACAAGATAAACATTCATCAGTTCAAGAGTCTTAGCAGTTTTAAGCTCTACTTTCAATTTGTTAATCTTTGACTCTAATTTCTTATTTTTGTCATAACAAATTCTAGCGCTTCATCTTGACTAAGCAATTGCTCAACTATAGAATCATATTTAGCGTAAAGCTCATCATAAGAAAAAGATACCTCATCATCATCAATGTGTCGCTTGTCGACCATGAAGCACATGCCGGTGAAGTCTTTGGCCTTCCCTTTCTTTTTGCCTTGAGGATCTCCTCCTCCTTGTCCTCCTCACTCCCGGTATCCACATCGCTCAAGGATTGATCCTCAAAAGCGGCAAGGACCGGTGAGCGCCTTCACAAGCTTATTTGCCTCATACCTTGATTTGTTGAAAGGAGGCTTCTTCCAAGTGGCTTTCCTTCCTTATGATTGCTCTTACCTTTCAAACTTTGGGGCAATTTGCGGATATGATTGAGCTCACCACATTCATAGCATGTTACGGACCACCTCTCTTTTGTTTCTCACATTATTGTAGGCCGTGTGAATTTCTTAGCTAGAAGAGCTAACTCTTTGAGAATACTTTCAAGCTCCTCTTCATGAATAGCGGATAAACAAGCAAATGAAAATCGAGAAGAAGATTCACAAGAGTCATCAAAAGCCTTTTGAGAGGATCTGCTACCAAAGCTAAATTATCTTTCTTAGGATGATCAACTCTTTTAATTTCATGAGTCTTGAGTTTACTATAAAGCAATTCTAAAGTAAGACTTGAAAGATCAACATTTTCTTCTATAGCGGTAGCTTTCATCTCCCACTCCTTGGTGTTGATTGCGGCCAAGAGATGGGTGGCATTTTCAGATTGAGAATATTCAATATCAACGACTTTCATTTGATTAATTACTTTATTAAAGCGATCGAAAATGTCATCGATGCTCTCTCGGGACGCATCTCAATTTATTGTACTCACGCTTATGCAGTTTGGCGCACCTTTTTGATTTGGGACGAACCCTCATGATATGTTTCGAGAGTGTTCCAAATTTCATCTTGTGATTGAAAGATTGCAAATTCTATCATATTCTTGTCTACCAAGTGCACCATATAAAAGATTCTTAGCCTTATTGTTGTTAGCCAAAAAATTGCGTAGCGTGTGTAGCAATTTCGGGAATAACCGTAGGGCTCTAACAACATCCCAAATAGCTTGTCCTCGCTCTCAAGAAAGACGCGCATACGATTCTTCCAATAGGCATAGTCGTGCCCATCGAAGATATGCGGTTTAGTAGAAAACTTATCCATCGCCAAAGTTCGGTGACGGTTAAGATCAAGATTGAACTAGCAGGGCTCGATACCACTTGTTGGACCGTAAAAGCGACTAGAGGGGGTGAATAGAGCACGCTCACTTTTTCACAAATTATGAACTCAATACAATTTAACTCCGGTAGCTATTAGAAAGCTATGAAGATCAATATACCGATCTGCATGGAAGACTAGTATTGAATCCAATTAAACCCTAAGCAATATAACAAAATCAACTAAGATTACCAAGACTCACAAAGACAGGCGGTCGACCGTTATACTCAACCGGTCGGACCGATTGCGAGGCGGTCGACCGGCGTTATCTTGGCGGTCGGACCGCTCCAAATCGGTCGGCCGGTGATGACGGGCGTCTCACCTACCGACTCGTAACCGTCTGCAATGATAAAATCGGCCCGATGACGAAGTTGCAATTAGGTGAAACTTTTGATTCTCAACTCTAATCTTTATGAAACTTTGCACACACCTTCTATATGCTATTGAGGACCTATTCCAATCGAATATTATGATAATTCTTGGAGCGATCTTGAGCAATTGCCAATTGATTAACGAAGGTCTAAAAGCGGGCAGAGCGAAAACTTGATCCTAAAGCTTGTTCGTGAGAGATTGATGATCAAGATGATGCTAGATAGATTCACACATATCACGACAAGCTAATTCACGTGAAAGAATCAATCACAAACTCGCGGATCAAAGAAAGCCCTAAAATCACCAAATTGAAAGCAAGAAGCGAAAAGAGACTTATCTCAAGCAAACCTTGCATAGATTGATTTCGTGATTGAAGTCGGATTACATCCACACCATCATGGATCGAGAGACAATCAAGATCACGAAATTCACCACAAACCATCAAGAGCCCTAGCCTCCACCTCAACTCCCTAAAGACAATTAGGGTTTTGAAACATAAAAGGCGAGAGAGAGAGAGGTGCAGCCACCATCTCCTCCTATTTATAGTGGAGGCCTAAAACTCTTAGGGTTTGACTTAATTGGGCTCCGTTAAGGCCCACTAACAAGCGGGTCACACCGCATGCGCCCGCGAAGCGTCGTCTTTAACTTTTGACCTAAACCGCTTCACCATGCGTCATGGATTTGCCAATAGGTCACCATTGTCCATCTTGTGTCACGCTTGAGTCGTTGACCTCACCCGGCATCGTCGATCGTTCTGGACCTCAACTCTTCAAGTCTAGTCCGATTCTCCTCGCCGTTGACCGTCGTTGACCACCAAGCTACCTGCACAACCACAGACAAGAAAACACGTATTCGGGAACAAGTTCTTCACAACTTGACCCATGTTAGTCAAAACATGCATCATGCAAATCATATGCCATGAAACCAATGACTTTGACCTAACAAAACAACATCGCCACGAAGTTGGCGGCGTTCAAGTAGTTCACTGGCCCACCGCTCGGGTGGCCGGTCGGACGCTCCATGGCGGTCGGACCGCTCCACAATGAGCCGTCGGACCGCCTACTAAGACTTAGCCGAAATTCAACTCCCAAATTCCGAAACCTTACGAAACTTAAAACCAATAGAACTTCTTACTGGAGACTCCAAAAATCATGAGACCAAGTGCATTGGGATCCCCTCACTTACCTACAACACCTATTTTTGGCCCACTCGTTTTGAACACTTTTGGTCATCGCCGGTCCGAGCCGCCCACATGGCCGGCCCGACCGATTTGGGACCGGTCGGACCGCCGATGCAAGGACCGGTCGGACCGCCCTCGGCGAGAAGCTCAGTAACTTTGTTTAAAAGCAGCGTGAAACGACAAACCGTAAACGCCATTGCCAATTGTCACATCATCCTAAGATCTGGAGCATATCCCCATGAAATCCACAGTTATTTTAAACATCAAGCTGATGGTGGGATTACATTATTGGAAATCCATTATGTGGAAAAAGTTCTAAGTCGTTTTAGTTATAACGACTGTAAATCTTCTCCAACACCTTATGATCCTAGCGTATTGCTTAGGAAGAATCGGAGAATAGCCAGAGACCAATTGTGATATTCTCAGATAATTGGTTCACTCATGTATTTAGCTAGCGGTACCAGGCCTGACATCTCGTTTGTTGTGAGTAAACTAAGCCGTTTTGTTTCCAATCCGGGAGATGATCATTGGCATGCTCTTGAGAGGGTAATGCGCTATCTAAAGGGTACTATGAGCTATGGCATTTACTATACCGGGTATCCCAGGCTACTGGAGGGTTATAGCGATTCAAACTGGATATCTGATGCTGATGAGATTAAGACCACAAGTGGATATGTCTTCACACTTGGATGTGACGCTGTTTCATGGAAGTCTTGCAAGCAGACCATCTTAACCAGGTCAACAATGGAAGCAGAACTCACAGCATTAGATACTACCACTGTTGAAGCCGAATGGCTTCGTGAGCTCTTGATGGATTTGCTGGGTGGTTGAAAACCGATGCATCGCTATTCGATGAACTATGACAATCAAACTGTGATTGTCAAGGTGAACAGTTCTAAAAATAATATGAAAGCATCAAGACATGTAAAGAGGAGACTGAAGTCTATCAGAAAAATGAGAAACTCCGGAGTAATAGTTTTGGATTATATCCAAACACTAAGAATCTGCGGATCCCTTCACAAAGGGTTTATCACTAGATATGATAGACAATGCATCGAGGAGATGGGTTTGAGACCCATGAGTTATACCATAGTGGCAACCCATCCTATGTGATCGGAGATCCGTGAAGTAGGATTGGTAAACAAGCTATTGGTTAACTAGGAGGAGAGTACTTTTACGACTCCCACCCATTGGAGATGCAACTCTCTTCTAAATCAGATGGCGAGTTGATTTTTATCTTAATGTGTTCTGTGGCTTGTAAGCAAAGATCTTTGTCCCTACAGAGCAGTCTTGAAAGAACACACCTATATGGGCCCGACTGCTAGTCACAGTCTATGAGATAGGGTAATCTCTAGGAAGCTCATGAATAGGCCAGGAGTATGACTTATATGCTCTAACCCGTGGGGATGCCTAACAGCCTAGTATCAGTTAAGGACTTAAGTGAAACTTATTCACACAAAACTGCCAATTCAAGACTTAGTCCATTGTGCAGTTGTGGATTAGTGTAGCTTCTGTTCTAGATGGATGTTCAACCTTATTCGGTCTCCATCGAAACACTGGTATATTAAAACAATACTGTGGATCAAGGCATTTGACATGTGTCTTCGAGATCTAGTGGGGGATTGTAGGAATTAATACGGGCTGGGCCCAGTTTTTAATTCTATTTAATTCCTAGAGAATCTCAAAGGCTCATGTGCATGTGCTAAAACTGATTAGTCCCACATAGAGAGTTGAAGTGGAGTTATACCACTTTATAAGGTGGAACGTGGTAGCCCCCTTGTGGAATTGGAGAAGGCCAGCACATGCGCGCGCTCGCTCGCCTCGCCTCACCGTGCTGGGCCAAAGCCCGAGCATGTAGTGCGGCATGAGTGCATGTGCGTGTCGCGTGCGTGCAGTATGTCAGTGCGAGCGCTTTTTTTATCTATTCGAGAATCGAAACTAATTTCCACTTCTGAGTAATGGCATTAACGAAGGTTCAGTTACCAATGAGTTATGGCTGTGGTTTGCACTGGTTGATGGCAACCGTTTTGTAACATCCCAAATATGGATTTATGTTTCAAATGTAAGAAAATGAGAAGAAATTAAAACTTTTCTTGCATCTCGAAGTCCAGGAGTATTTCTGTAATTTTTGTAAAAGAATTATGGAAAATACTAAATCAAAATCTTTAATTGACTCCAATCGAAAACCTTCTTGGCATAGATCTTGTGCCAAACCCTTGGAAATATTTTTCCTAAGTTCCAAGGAGTCTTGGTAACACCTCTGAATTATCTCATGATCTTTAGAAATTATTTGATAATTTTTAGAAATTAGCCGATTTTCAACCTCTGAAAACCGAAACCTACTGGAAATTTCAAACCAATAGAACTTTTGACTGGAGACTCCAAAAATTATGGGACCAAGTGCAATAGAATCCTCGCTCTTGCGTACACCCTCTATTTTTGGCCCAGCTCAAAATACCACTTCGACATTCGGTCAAGATCAGCAGCTTATGGGCGGTCGGAGCGGGATTGGGACCGATTCTCCGCCACGACACCGCCGAATGGACGGATGACTCAACTTTGCTTCGAAAACACGTGAAACGACAAACCATAAACGTCATTGTCAATTGTCACATCATCCTAAGATCCGGAGCATATCCCTATGATATCCACAATCTCCCCCATGATGAACACATTGGCAATAATCCAGAAAATGTAATTTTGAGGTTTGAAAAGTAAAATAATTTCGTTTTCGCACAAAGGCACAACTTGGTCCATAAGCAAGAAAAAGCAATGGAAATGACCAAGCTGGCATCAGAATAGCATAGACATGTGAGATACGGCAAAAGAAAGCATAAAACTTTGATTTCCAGAAAAGAGCCAAAAATCTCACTTAAGGTCCATATGAAAGAACAATTGTTCAATTGACCTATGATCATTGTGGGGATAAGTAAATGCAATTCAATTTCAGAAAAGTCAATAAGACAATAAGAATGCAATTCAAAAATGTTAGGAATAGTGCTTGTATTATCGAGCGTGTTGGAAAGGTAAAAGCGACTAGAGGGGGTGAATAGGAAGGCACGCTCACTTTTTCACAAATTATGAACTCAATACAATTTAACTCCGGTAGCTATTATCTCACAAGAGAAGCTATGAAGATCAATATACGATCTGTGGAAGACTAGTATTGAATCAATTAAACCCTAAGCAATATAACAAAATCAACTAAGAATCAAAGCAACACAAATCTTTGGCGGTCGACCTGGAAAGAAGAGTGTAGAGAAGCGACGGTTGGACCGATTTCAGTGATCGGACTATTAGAAAGCTATGAAGATTATCTTGGCGGTCGGACCCCGCTCAAAATCGTCGGACCGGTGGTGACCCAACCTGTCGGACCGATCGGATCGACCGGCGATCTCGGTCGAACCGCTCAAAATCTCGACCGGTGAAACAGTAAAATCAACCGCCCGATGCGAAGTTGCAATTAGGTCTAACTTTTGATTCTCAACTCCAAACTTTATGAAACTTTGCACACACCTTCTATATGCTATTGAGGACCTATTCCAATCGAATATTATGATAATTCTTGGAGCGATCTTGAGCAATTGTCAATTGATTAATGAAGGTCTAAAAGCGGGCAAGAACGAAAACTTGATCCTAAAGCTTGTTCGTGAGTGATTGATGATCAAGATGATGCTAGATAGATTCACACATATCACGACAAGCTAATTCATATGAAAGAATCAATCACAAACTCGCGGATCAAAGAAAGCCCTAAAAACACGAAATTGAAAGCAAGAACGAAAAGAGACTTATCTCAAGCAAACCTTGCATAGATTGATTTCGTGATTGATCTTGGATTACATCCACACCATCATGGATCGATGGACAATCAAGGATCACGAAATTCTCTTCAAACCATGAAAAGC
This sequence comes from Hsuehochloa calcarea, assembly GCA_036346395.1. Taxonomy (NCBI): domain Eukaryota; kingdom Viridiplantae; phylum Streptophyta; class Magnoliopsida; order Poales; family Poaceae; genus Hsuehochloa; species Hsuehochloa calcarea. The sequence continues at coordinate 56,677,216 of CM070609.1, read as the reverse complement.
CCTAGCCTCCACCTCAACTCCCTAAAGACAATTAGGGTTTTGAAACATAAGCGAGAGAGAGAGAGGTGCGACCACCATCTCCTCCTATTTATAGTGGAGGCCTAAAACTCTTAGGGTTTGACTTAATTGGGCTCCGTTAAGGCCCACTAACAAGCGGGTCACACACGCACGCTCGCATAGCGCCGTCTTTAACTTTTGACCTAAACCGCTTCACCATGCGTCATGGATTCGCCAATAGGTCACCCTTGTCCATCTTGTGTCACGCTTGAGTCGTTGACCTCACCGGCATCGTCGATCGTTACGGACCTCAACTCTTCAAGTCTAGTCCCGATTCTCCTCGCCGTTGACCGTCGTTGACCACCAAGCTACTGCACAACCACGGACAAGAAAACACGATTCGGGAACAAGTTCTTCACAACTTGACCCATGTTAGTCAAA